>CANTUT010000245.1:2500-267500 GCA_947687605.1 Reutealis trisperma | reverse complement strand
TGTTCATTCTTGGGAGGTTGATTTACCATTTGGGAAGCTTTTTTCCTCCACCTTATAAGGAATGAAGAGAATGACTTTTTTGGGTGTTGCTTGGTGGTCTCTGTGAAGCCTCGCCCGAGCACCCAATCCGATCTGCTAGAGGGGAATCAAAAATGCCCATTTGGGAGAAACATCACGATTGGAACCCGTTATGAGTTAAGAAAAATTATATTTTGTAAGTTGTAACTTGCAAAAGGAGTCGCCACTTTAATTTTGTTTATTTTAGTTGGAAAAATTAAAGGAAAAACCCAATTTAATTGACTCCAAAATTATACTATTTATCTAAGGAAAAGCACTAATCCTTGAATGACCAAAGGGCTAGATGGATGTGGTGGTATGGACTGGTGGGTCAATGGGCACTGGTTGAAAAAGTGGGTTGGTTTTGAGAATAGATGGTGATTGAATGGTTTCAACCATGGCCTTTTCCTTGTCTTGTAGGTCAGATTTGGAAGCAGTCCCAAAAATAGGATAGGAGGCGGGTTTTGGATTCATTGGGTCTGGATCAGTCAAATTCTAATTTATGGTGGTCTGGCCCATCATTTCTTGGACATCTTCCATAATGATCCTTCTTTGATTTTGGAGTAGGTCTTGGAAATGAGCCTCTTGCCTTTTAAGTATTTCCTCTTATTATTCAGCGAACCTAGCAAAAAGCCCATTAATCAAGTTATCAATTCCATCAATAGCAGCAACTTCTTTCCCTAGTCCAGTTGACATCTCTTGAACCTTTGGATGAATAAAATGAAGCTAGGTCAGTTTTTAGCTTTGGTGAAGATGAGAACAAGGTGAGATCATAAAATTCTAATCACAGCAATAGGATAAGGATGAAGGTACCACAGGTAGATATGGGTTTAGGAATTTGACATGGATTTGTATAGGGACTAGCAGTGTTTGGGTGGTTTTTAGATTTTCCACTTTAGTAGGATTCTTGCATGATGCATGAATGCATGTATGTATGAATAAAAAAAAGGTTTCATGATTTAATGACATACCAAGTTTGGCATTATGGTACATACAATCCTAAAGGAAGGTTCTATGAGTCATTACATGAAAGGGTAAGGGTGGTTTGAAAGGAACCCATCACACTAGAGATGTGATATACCTAATCACATGTGAGTCAAGGACCCTTGCATGGGTCCAACAGTACATGCATACTCGTCACACCTTTAAAAGGATTAGAGGATACGTTGTGGGCTGGATGATTTCACTATTGGCAAGTAGACCTAAGGAAGGTTGCCCACTCTATGTTACTTTCTATCCTTTGTTTTCCTAAGAAGCTAATTTTTTGTACAAGGAGCCCAATGCAGTGATGCATGAAAATGCCATTTTGCAAAAAAAGGGAAACTTTTGTTTTACCAAGAGTAGTCCACTTTATCCTTTTAAAAAAAAGATTTTGAAGTCCCCAGTAGAGTCACCAATTGTGAGGCCTCACCTGAGCACCCGGTCTGATCCGTTAGAGGGGAATAAAAAATGCCTATTTGGGAGAAACATCAAGATTGGAAACCACTGAGTTTAGAAAAATTGTATTTTGTAAGCTATAAGTTGCAAAAGGAGTCGCCACTTTAATTTTGTTTATTTTAGTTGGGAAAATTAAAGGAAAAACCCAATTTAATTAACTCCAAAATTATACCATTTATCCTAAGGAAAAGCACTAATCCTTGAATGACTAAAGAGGGTTCGGGGATTAGGTTTGGGTTAAAACAATAAAAAAAATTTAGTTTAGCTTAAATACAAAATAGCTTTCATAAAAAGAAGTTTTTGTGTATGTATGAATAGATATAATATGATGTATGAAATGAATATTACTTGTGCAATGCATGACAAATATGGGATAATAATAATTACAAAATGCAAAAAGTAAAGAAAAACTACTTAAAACTATTACAAGTTAAAATATTAAAATCAAGGGATCTTTCCTCTAGCCCTTATGGGTTATAGGAAAAGTACACATTCCCCAAATAATCTTAACAACTAAAATAAGAAAGAGAATATTGAAACAATTACAAAAAGAATTAAAATTTTGATTTTTATTCAAGAAAAGTAATTTCAATCCTAAACTATGTGAAGAAGGTGATAGAGAGAAGAAGTTGTTGATTTTAGCGGAGTTGAATGCCTTAGAGACAGCAAGTCTACGTATTCCTTTTAATGGGAATCAAACCCCTCGCAGTTCTTCCGTCTTGCAAGGAGGGGTTTTTAAGTCATTGCCTTTGTTATCATGTTTTCATTGATTTTTAAAGGGCTTAGAGATTTGTTAATTAGGTCAGATTTTAATTAGCAAAAATTAGATCTTTTTAGATTTAGATCTTGAAATTGAACTTTTACCTTTAGCTTACATCGACGAGGAATGTAGGGAGCAAGCTTGGCACTGAATCTAAGTTCCACCTTGGCCTCGGGATATCACAAGCACTCCTTTTGGAAGAAGGACTCTTGAATAGCATGAACTCTCGGATAACACCTTTGCTTGAGAACCATGAATTCCCTTTGAAAGAAATGGCTTGAATCGAAACTTTTCTTCATTAGGAAGCTTAAGAATAGAACTTGAGATTATTAGAAGGCTTGTGAATGGGGTTTTGAGATGATTAGGAAACTTATGAATGGGATTTTATGTGATGGAGGAGGTTTTGGAATGAGATTTTAGAGATTTGGAGGTTTAGGAATAGGGTTTTGATGATAGGAAAGATTAGAAATAGGGTTTAGAAAGCTTTATGGAGAGTATAAAAGCATGTAATTATGTGTCATTAGCTGTTATGAGGTGCAGGGTATTTATAAGGGGAGTTTAGGGCTAAAAATTCATAGTTTCCAGGTAGAATTTTGAAAGGGTACGGTTGCGGTAATTAAGGAGTCGACTGCGGCAACCGCAAAGCACTTTGAGGTTGCCTTAATGCCAGCTACAGTAGCCAATTGGCTACTGCATGGGCCTCTGCAGTAACCACAGAGGCGGCTGCAGTAATCACAACTAGCTGCGAGTTATAGTAATGGGCTCGCAGGTTACCGCATTCCGTTTTTCGGCCCGTTCTTCTTCATCTTTGATCCGATTTAAGCCTAGTCTGATTCTATGTGTTCATGATCAAATGTCGGTCATTTGGAGGTGCAAAATAGAGGGTTCACAATCTCAAGGTCTCTCTTTGTCACATCAACCTCGATGTTGTAGTGATACTATTTGATAAAAATGTTGCAAATGTCATCCCAGGTCCTCTTTTAGGAATCATCCAAATCTATAAACCATCTTAATGTCGCTCCGATCAAAGATTATTGGAACAATTGGGTAAAGAGCTCATTGTCGACTCTTAAAGGATGCATGGCCCCCATATACATTTTAAGATGAGTTTTGGAGTAGGAGGTCCCATCAAACTTATCCAAATTTGGCATCATGAATTTAGGAGGTAACCTTACTTTAAGAAACAAACTGAGAGAGCTTGTGTTAACCATGTCTTCCCTTTTCTTTAGATTTCTAAACATCTTTTCTATAGCATCAACCTTTTCCATGAATGTCTTCATCTCAGGGTTAGTTTTCTTCCTTTGGAAACAATCAGCTAGGGAAGAAATGGAAGTGGTGGTGTGGACAAGTGGATCAATGGTCATGTGTTAGAAGAGTGGGTTAGTTTTGAGAATACAAGGTGATGTGATGGGTGGTGGTGGAATGGTTTTAGACACAATCTTTCCCTTGTCTTTTGGGTTAGATTTAGAGGCAGATCCAAAAATAGGATAGGAGGTGGGTTTTGGATCCACTAGGTTTGGATCAGTTGAACCTTGGTTTGTAGAGGTCTGGCCCATCATTTCTTAGAAATCTTCCAAAATGGTCCTCCTTTGGGTTTGAAGTAAGTCTTGGAAATAAGCATCTTGCCTTTTGAACATTTCCTCTTATTATTTAGTGAGCCTAGCAAAAAGCTTATTAATCAAGTCATTAGCTCCATCAGTAGTAACAACTTATTTTCCTAATCCAATCAATATCTTTTAAACCTTTAGATGAAAAGATGAGGCTAGTCAGTTTTTTGCTTTAATAAAAATAAGGATAAAGATGAGATCATGAAATCCTAACCACAGCAGTAGGATAAAAGATGAGGGTATCATAGATAGATATGGGTTTATGAATTTGACATGGGTTTAAATGGGGACTAGTAGTGTTCAAATTTCCCACTTTAGTAGGATTCTTACATGATGCATGCATACATGTATGCATAAATGAAAAAGTTTTCATGGTAATGGCATACCAATTAGGGTACATTCAACATTAGGGGAAGGCTTTGTAGGTAATTACATAAAAGGCTAAGGGTGGTTTAAAAGGGAACCCGTCACATTAGAGATGTGATATACCTAACGACATATGAGTCAACAAGCCTTGCATAGGTTGGGTGATACATGCATACTCGTTACACCTCAAAAAGGATTAGAGGATATGTCTCAGGCTAGTTGATTTTGCTATTGGTAAGCAGAGCCAAGGAAGGTTGCCCACTTGATGTTACTTTCTATCCTTTGTCTTCCTAAGAAACTATGGTTTCGAATAATAAGGCCGATATAGTGATGCATGAAAAGCTATTTTGTATTTGAAAACCAAACTTTATTTTACCAACAGTAGTCCACTTTTATCTTTTATTTGAAAAAGATTTTAGAGTTCCCTAGTGGAGTTGCCAGTTGTGAGATCTCGCCCGAGCACCAGTTGGATCCGCTGAAAGGGATCAAAATGCTCATTTGGGTTTGAACTCGTGATAGAACCCTTAGGTTCAGATAGGTTGATTTTAAAAAGATGTTAGAGTTGCCACCTTAATTTTACTTTTATTTGGAAAAAAGTTAAGGTAAAAACCCAATTAAATGACTCTAATTTTTCCCAATAGAGAAAATGCACTAGTCATCGATTACCAAAGAGGATTCGAGGACTCAATTTTTGGTTTATTTAGAAAATGATTAGTTTAGAAAATTTAATACAAAATGACTAGAATTGATTACATGAACAATTTATATAATGCATGAACAATTATAATATGCATGATTATTCAACAATATAATAATATAGTAATTAAGGGAACAAGAAAGGAAAGGAAAATTTATAATGAAAACCCAAAATTGGGATACTTTATCTAGCCCTTATGGGTTATAGGAAAGTCACATATTCCCTAAACTAAATCCTAAAGTAATACAACAAAGAAAAGAACACAAAGCAAATCCTAGTCTATATGAAGAAGGTGAAAGGGGGAAGATTGTCATTTATTTTAGTTGGATTTGATGCTTGGAACAAGCATTCCTATGTATCCTTTGAATGGGAATCAAAATTTGTATAGTTTACCTTTCTTATGAAAGGGATTTGTTTAGTTTTAGTGTTTTATCATGTTTACTTTTATTGATTAAAATGAGGGTTGAGTTGATTCATTAACTAATTTTAGTTGATTACCAAGTTGAGTTAATCAAATTAGGTTCTAATTAACTACCATAACAAACCAAACATTAGGCAATGAGTCTTAGAATAAGAATCCCAAGGAGGGTAAAATGAAATAAATAAATAAATAAAAGGACAAAAAAAGGGAAAGGAAACTTAACTCGGATGCAGGAGGGAGGGGGAGGGGGAACAACTAGCCTCAGGTGATGGATGGTGGCTTGCCTCAAATGACGAGCAATGACTTGCCTTAGATTGTAAACAGTGGCTTGCCTCAGATAGTGAGAAGCTTTTGCCTTGATTGGTCGGCTCAGAAAGTCACAACCCAACTTACTTTGCAAAGCAAAAAGCAATAGTAAAGCAAAAATAAAAAATAAAAGAAAACTTTAAACTAAAAAGCCCACTGATGAGGATCTGACTGAAATGGAGAAAAGGTCCAAAGAGAAGGTAGCATCCCTAAAGAGAGGTGAGCCCTATTATTAGCCTATATGCCCCTATTTCAAAACCCTAAATGGTTATTTTATGAAAGAAGGTAAAGACTTTCCATATTTTGGTTTTCTTAAACCATGGATTTGTCCTATTACTAAGAAATTGCTACTGGGTTTTGAAATATTCTTTGATGTCAGGTTGAGCATGGAAGACTATGAGCCAGTTTTCATGTTGGAGTAAGATTGGGAGGATAATATGGAGGCCACTCTCTTTGATCGGGTCTTTATAATTAGAGGAGAAGATGAGATAGATCTAACTTGTTTCACCTAATCCATCCAGAACTAACTTGACAATTGGTACTATGATGGCCAGTCAGAGTTCCCATCAAAATCCTTACTAGTGTCCTAATTTAACATAGAGTCTGAAACAGATTCTCTTAAGTCTTTTTCTTCTTTTTCTTCTTTTGGTTCTATAAATAAACATCTTGGTCATTTTTTTTTAATTTTGATGTAACCATGGACGATGATCTTTTTGTTTGTGATAAGAAATTTGAGTTTTCCTCTTATGATCCTGTGTCCCATCTCTTTTCTTCTCTTGAATCTAATTTGAATAATACATTAGAAAATTTGATAAATGAAATAAAAAATGATGCAAGTAAAGAACTAATCAATATTGGCTCCAATGAAAATCCCAAAACTACATTCGTTGCATCTGCATGTTATAACAGGGATGGATCTATTAAGTTGATCCAAGAGTTTATTAACTATTTTGCATAAGCATCTAAAGATATGACTGGCATAGATCTGAGTATAACAGTGCATATGATCCCCACTTATAAACATGTGAAGCTTGTCAAATAGAAAATATGAAGACTGAAAACATAATGGTCTTTGCTAATTAAAGAAGAGATCACTAAGCAGCTGGATATAGAGCCAATCACATACCCCTCATGGCTAGCCAATATTGTTCCAGTTTTAAGAAAGATGGTAAAATACAAATGTGTGTTATCTAAATAAATCTTATCTAAAAGATGACTCTCCACTATCGCACATTGACTTATTAGTTGATCATATGGCATTCTCTAAAGTAGTCTCTTTGACTGACCTATTTGCTGGTTATAACCAAATTCAAATGAATCCACCAGACAAGGAGAAAATTGTATTTATGACTAAATAGGGTATATATTACTATAAGGTAATGCCATTTGGGTAAAAGAATGCTGGGGTAACTTGTTAGAGGTAGCTACCACTATCTTCCATGGCATGATCTATAAAGATGTTGAAGATTATATGGATGATATGGTGATAAAATCTGAGATAGCTAAAAGGCACTTAGACGAATTGAGGCGATTCTCCCCTAGACTTTGCCAATACCACCTGAAACTGAATCCAGCAGAATGCCCTTTTGGTATATCATCAAGTGTTTTCCTTAGGTATATGGTTAGTAAAAAGGGGATTAATATTGATCCAGCCAAATCAAAAGTAATTCTAAAGATGCTCCTCTAAAGACAGAAAAGGAGATTAAAGGTTTCTTAGGATGGCTTCAATACATTAGTCGATTCATCTCCTAGTTGGCTGATGTATGTGGTCCTATATTTAAGCTATTAAAGAAAAGAGCCTCTAAACAATGGAATGAAGACTACCAAAAAGATTTTGAAAAAATCAAAGAATACCTCTTGAACCATTATGTTTTACAACCACCTAGATCAGGCAAGCCATTACTCTTATACCTCTTTGTCACTCAAGAGGCTATGGGGCAATGCTTGCTCAAAATGCCCCTAACTCCCATAATGAAAATGTCATTTACTACCTAAGAAAGTGAATACTCACCCATGAACTCAAATACAACTAGATTGAAAAGCTATGCCTTGCTCTAATATGGATTTGTCAAAAATTTCAGCATTACCTGAGTTCCTACATTACTCATGTGCTTGCTAGCAAGAGCCCCTTTGAAATTATTTATAGAGAGGCCAGTTCTTAATAGCAAAATGGCAAGATGGATGGCTATTCTAATAGCTTATGATCTAATATATGTATAGAGGAAAGCTATAAAAAGGAGTATGGTAGCAGATCATTTAGCTGCATCCCTTGTAAATAATGAATGGTTTGAGCTAGAATTCCATGATGAAGATATCATGGAACTTAAACCTAAAGTCTAGAAACTTTTCTTTGATGGTGTAACAAATAACAAGGGTTATGGTGCTGGAATTGTCATAGTTACTCCTAAAGGAGAAAACTTGCCCATGGTTGTCAAGCTAGCTTGTAAAGTGACAAATAACGAAGCTGAATATAAAGCCTTTGTAGATAGGTTAGAAGTTGCTATGAACTTGAGAATTGACTACTTAGAGGTGTATAGGGATTTGAATACGATTGCATCCCAAGCCCTAGAAAATGGAAGATAAGAGAGGAGCGTTTGGTTCCTTAATATAAACACCAGAGAACTTTCATGAACTCTCTTTCATTATTTGCTAGAGCCAAGAATTAGTTTATAGATGCCTTAGCCACACTTGCATTAATGCTAGATATGAGCGATGAAAAGATAATTAGACCTGTGGTGAATGAGTTGAAAAGGGAGCCCAGTGCATGAATATTCAGTTGGCTAATCAAAAACCTTAGTTTTGGACATTTTCATCAGCATGATAAGTATCTAAAAGGAGCAACCAAATTAGAAAGAAGAACTGTAGGGCATGAGACAACATACACCTAAGGTGTGTAACTGAGGATGAAGCTCAATAAATCATGGAATGGGTTCATAGCAAAGAATAAGGGCCTCATACAAATGGGATTGCATTAGCCCAAAAAAAAATGAATTTGGGGTATTTTCTGGTTAACTATGAATGAAGACTGTGCCAAGTTTGTGTAGAGATGCCATAAATGCTAGATTTATGCTAAGCTTCAAAATAGGCTTCCATTCCATTGAACCCAATTACAAATCCCTAGCCTTTTGCAACTTAGGTATTGATGCTATAGAAAGTATAAATGCTAAATTTTCTGTTGGATATGAATACATACTTGTGGCAATTGATTACTTCTCAAAATGGGTTGAAGCTGCTCTATATCAAGTGTTGGATTCCAAAAGAGTGACCCATTTTATTTGAACTAACATCCTTTGTCAGTTTGGAGTTTCTTTAGAGATTATTATAGATAATGGGTCTTATTTTCAAAAGAGGAGGTTCAACTATTAAAGAAAGAGAAGATGCAGCACCACTAGTCCTCTCCCTACCGTTCTCAAACCAATGGTGCAGTTGAAATAGCTAACAAGACACTCAAGACCCTTTTATAGAAGATGATTGACAATTATAGAAATTGGCATCAATAACTACCATTCACCTTATGGGGATACCGAACTTCTATCCCTATACTAACATGTGCCACTCCTTACTCACCAGTCTATGGCAAGGAAGTTGTTTTGCCAATTGAGTTTAAAATCAGATCAACCAAAATCATGCGAGAGAGTCAGTTTGAAGAAATAGAATGGTTAAAAGGTTACCATGATAAGCTTAACACCATTGATGAAAAGAAGATGGATGCCTTATATTGGATCCAGGGTTATTAGCAGAAAATATCAAGGCACTTCAATAAAAAGGTCAGAGATAAAAGAAGGAAATTTGGTTTTGAAAGAAATAAGAGTTCCAGTGCATGATCATAGGGAAAATTTTAGACTGAAATGGGTCAGGCCTTGCATACTCAAAATAATCTTGCCAAGTGGAGGGGTTATCCTCATGGATCTATATGGTATAAAGTTTGCCAGTCCATGCAAATTGGATCAACTGAAGCATTATTTTTATGAATATTAGTTTTCATTGTAATTTTTCATACATCATATAAATTAGAACTACATAGACTTGATTCTCCAAGATGTATATTAGTTAGTTAAAATTGAAAGTGTATAATAAGATAGTAGACAACCCATTGTGGGTATGGTCCAAATTTTAATAAAATTACCATTTTGTGTCTTTATTACTTGGTTCTCTACTTGTAAAAAAAATAGAAAAAATAAGAAACAAGGAAAAAGCACACTAACTTGAAAACTAGAAAGGGTGGCTTAGGCAAAAGTTAGAGCAAATAAATGATGTATTATTCAAATTTCATAAAATCCTTTTAACATAAGGTCAAAAAAGAAAAAAATAAAGAAAATATATTATCTATGGCTACATCCAAAGCCCTAATATCCTAAAAATCTAGAGTCCTAAAAATCTAAGTTATCTTTTTCTTCCCCTTTGGATCATCCCCCTTAAGAGTAGCCTCCGTCGCAGTTCCTTCATCTTCAATCTCATGCAGTAAGGCTACTCTCCTCACCTTCTCTATTGGCTAAAACATAGCCATCCATCACCAATTATACTCCTCCAATCTATCAAAGCGATGAGAAAGAAGAATAGTATGAAACCCTCCATGCTAGCCATTCATAACAACCTTGGCCACAATAAGAATGATCATAGTAGACTGGAAAAGGGCACCATTAGGGAGCACCCCTTATGCATGACCCATTTGTCTCATCACTCTAGTCCCTTAGTAAAAGGTCACCATGTGCAATCTGAGTAGATACACCATCTTCTAACCAAAACTTATAATCATGAACCTCTTGATCTTATACCAAGGGCAAAGCCACAGCAGCTCCTTTGAGCCCAACTCAAATAGCCATGAGATCCACTCCTTTTCATAATTAAACTTTATTACTATCTTATGAGATCTATGCCAAGAGATTGAGTGATCCCTTTAAGTAGGAGAAGAGACCACTCTTAAGTGATCTTTGAGCCATATCTATTTTGGAATATGACTATATGAGCAAGAAGAAGAAGAAGAAGAAAGGGAATAAAAGAAATGAAAGTTTAGAAAACATACCTGTAGAATAATTAGGCTCATAGACCAGGTCCATTACTCCTATATGCTTGATCTAAGCTAAGAATAGTCTCAGTAAAAAAAATGGCAGCAATTGACTGACTATCCTCTATATGAGATACTAGCTTTGTCACTTTAATATCTCTCTAACCTATAGGGCCTATGAAAAGAAAACCTAAAGTCAAGCAGAAAGATAAGGCTCATATCCACCAATCTTACTAGTCACCCTTTTCAAAACCCTGAGGATCACGAAACTTGGTGATCATAGTAGTCAGATCAACATAATCCCTCACAACCATAAGGCTTGCACTTGCCACATTCAATCTCAAAAGCCTATAGAAAGAGTTAAAATAACCTACCCTTTTAATCAAAGTAGCCAGAGTCACCTTAGGATCAAATCTTAGGAGTACACTAAACTCCTCAAAAGTAGGGCATATCTCCTCCATACTTGACTCAAACTTGAACACATGAACATTAGGATCCCAAAATCTCATGCAAGCCCTCAAAAGATCCTAATCAATCCTCACACTCTTTAAGGTTGGCATGGCACTAATTCCAAACCTCCTTAAATTAATGTGCTCCACTTGTTCAAGGGTTTTAGTCCATATATACATAGAGTGGCTAAAATAGGACTCTATGGTAAGGAAAGAAAAAGGAGAGGAAAAAAAAATAATACTAGAGAAAGAAAGAAAGAAAAGTGAGAGAAAAAGAAAGAGAGACAGGAAAAATAATAAAAAAAGGAAGAAGAGAGCAAAGAGAAGCTATTTTTAGGGCTTAGAAATCAAGATGGTATGATATTTTCAAGTCAAAAAGCACTTGAAAAAGGGATAAGCCCGAATCTGCCTTGGAAATAGATCTAGCGGCACTAGAATCATGTTTCTGCACCTGGCAGCACAATTTTCATGCTGCCCATAATGGCGGCACAAATTCCATGTCGCTGGTCACGCCAACACTGTTTCCATGCTACCCAGCCTATTTTTTGTCTCCCTTTGCCTGTTTAACCCCGAAGAAAAATTTTGGCAATGTTTCTCGAAAGTTTCATGCCTTAAATATCATTTTCATATGAGAATCAATGCAAAAAAAAATGGCAAAAGAGAGAAAGGAAGAAAAATAATGAGAAAAACATAAGGAAAGCATGATGGAAGTCCTATTAAGCCATGGGGATTACATGCATCACATTCATAAACATCATGCATACATCTATAAAATAGAATATAAAGATAAAAATGCATCATCATCTTAGAAACATGCATACATGACATACATAATAATTTAGTCAATATCCAAAGCAAACATGATGATCACTGATGGCCGCGCCTAGACCTATGATGACTATGCTTAGGTACCTCCACTTCTTCCTCAAGCGTGTCAAAGTAGCACAAGGTGGTACTCATAGATTATGCATACTAGCCTAAAAGATCATAGTGGCAATGAGCAAAATCTATTGGAACCTGAAAAGAAAGTCCAGACATGAGAATCACCAGAAAGCAGTTAAGAACTAACTGGCAACTATATGAAATCATACCTCTGTGATATTCTTAGGAATGGTGAGGAAGATGGGCAGTCGCCTATCCGAGAGATCATATCAACAATCCTCATTGTCATGAGAAAAGTAGTTAAGATGAACAGGTAACCAAGTAAGTAAAGAAGATGGGGGAATAAGAGCAGTCGGGCCTTCCACAGAAACATCTGGAACAAGAGCTGAAGCATAGCACCGGGGTTCGAAGGACCAACCATGAAACCTGAGGGACTAGACCTGGGTCTCAAGCTATCAACCCTCAAGGGTAATACCCCAAGAATTGAACTACTAGATCTAGAGCGAGGCATTCGGGAGGTGCTAGAAGTAGACCCCTAATGAGTAGACCTCCTTGATTTAAAGGAGGCATGCCTCGCATCAAGAAAGCCTCATTGAATGCATCATAGTTAGCATCATGTGAAATAAGGTATAGATAAGAAACTCCTACAGCCAAAGTGTCCTCACTCAGTATAGCCAAACCATACCTTATGTCTTTAGGAGGAGGCACCGGAACCACTTTCACTCTTATAACCTGAACCTTCACTCTCTCTCCCAAGTAGAACAGTCTAGCGAAAAGAGCCAATCTCACCTACAGAATAGATCACTGGGTAAGAGATAATGAATGAAAGGAAAATATAAGTATACATTCACAAAGGTCAACGACAAATGCCCAATCCTCTTATTGGCATGTCTCTAAAGGTGCCCATATGGTAAGTCAACAATATCATAATCCTATTTTAAACCTTCAAATTGGCACCCTTAGAATCTGACTACAGCTTGACACTTACTAAGATTAGTACACTGTACAAAACCAGTATGACAGTCCCACTAACCGATTAGCGAATAGGGTGTTAAGGGGGTAACGCCTAGTTGAAAAAATAAATTTGCTTATACTTGCACCTTCATACGACTAGCACTCGATTATGAAGCAATAGAATTAAACTATGCTTAAATCAGATAAAAAATGGATGAGAACGGGCTAAAAAATAAGGTGCAGCAACCCGCAGGCCAGCTAGAGCAACTCGCAGGCCCACAGCGTATTGGCTACTACATTGGGCTCTACAGCTGCTACAACCCCTTATCAATTGCCATAGCACATTTTTCCTAATCTCACACTAAAAATTCACTATTTTAAGCCCCTGACTCCCCCTATAAATACTTTTCACCTCCTAATAACTTTCACACATATTTACATACTTCTATACTCCCTTAAAGCTTTCTAAACCCTATTTCTAAGCCTCCCAATCATCAGAACCCTCTTTTTAAACCTCCTATTATCTAAAAAAACCCATTCCAAAACCTCTTCCATCATATAAAACCCTATTCATACACTTCCTAATCACCTCAAACCTTATCTCTAAGCTTCCTCATCAAGAAAAGTTGTGATTTTAGTTCTTCCTTTCAAAAGGAATTCATGGTACTCAAGTAAGGGTGTGATCCAAGTCCCTCCAAGAAGAGCTCGTGCTATTTAACAGTCTTTCTTCCAAAAGGAGTGCTCACGCTGTCCTCATGCTAAGGTGGAACTTAGATCTGGTGCTAGGCTCGTGCCCTATGTTCCTTGTCGCCAAAAGCCTAAGGTCAAAGTTCTTTCCTTTTCCTTATCAATTCCAATTTCAAGATCTAAATTGTAAGGATCTAATTTTTGTTAAATAAAATTTGATCTAATTAACAATTTTCTAAGCCCTTAAAATCAATCAAAACATGATAATAAAAGCAATAACTTAAAAACCTCTCCTTCACAAGAAGGAAGAATTGTGTGGAGTTTAATTCCCATTCAAAGGGATATGCACACATGCTATCTCAAAGGCATCAACTCCACTAAAATTAATAACTTCTTCTCTCTATCACCTTCTTCACATAATTTAGGGTTGAAATTATTTTTCTTAAATGAAAGTCCAAACTTTAGTTCTCTTACAATTGTTTTATTACTTTTTCTTACTTTAGTTATTTAGATTATATTTGGGGAATGTGTGTGATGTGCCGAAACACACACTAACAAACTGCAAGTGCACAGGTCATTATCAAGTAATAAAGTAGTGAGTATGAGTATCGTCTCCACGAGGATAATATATAAGTACTAGCGCAAACTTCAACTATTGTCTAGTGAATAATCGAGATGAAGATTAATTAAAATAAGCTAAATTAACTAAGCTAACCTAAGAAAGCAAGTAAATGATTTTGATGGAAATAATCTAGGCAAAGCTAATCTAAATATAAATCCCCTTAGTTGGTTATGCATATCAAACAATGGATTGAATTGGACTCTAACTAAATTAGATAAAAAACCTTTCTCAAGTAATTAAATCACTAACTTCCTAAGTATTATAGGGGAATCTCTTCTCAACCTATAATCAAATAGAAGCAACATTAAGTTCAAGAGATTAATATCCAAAGAAGTCTTGTAGGTCTATCTCTAGTACCCCAATCAACTCTTTATTCTCATGAGTGATCTATCTATATTAGGGTATCTCTACTCGTCCAAATAGAAACAATATCTAATCAACAAGCTAGCAATTGCTAATTGGAATAATAAGATTTATCATGAAAATAAAACAACCAAAGATGAATTGATTAAAGTTAAATCCTTCAATCTATACAATCAAAACTAGGGTTCATTACAAATAGAATTAGTTCATATTAAAATTGAATAACAAAGATGTAGAAAAATAAAGGAGGAGGAAATCTCAAACAAATCTAGGTGACATTCTTCGAAATCTTCTCTTCAATCTTCCACATCGACTTGGATCTTGGTCTTTGATTTAATTAAATCCTCAATATCTTTAGCCTTCAAGCCTTTCCCATGACTCTAGGGCTTAGCTAACCCTCTTAAATCTCTATTTTTGCTCTGTGGTGGCTCTATCTTAAAATGCTATCTAATCTGATTTATATTGTTGAATTTTAACCTCCCACCACTGGAGCCACCATTGGAGTTCCAGTGGTGGCTACAACGCCAAGGGCCCATAGGTGAAACCTTAGTGGTGGCTCCACTCATGGGAGGCTACTGGATGTTTTTTTTTCTAATTTGCTCTTATCACATGGGTGGAATCCCAGGTGGGATTTCAGTGTTGTCTGTCCCATGGGTGAAATCTCAGTGGTGCCTCCACTCGTGTCTACACATCTTCTTCCAAAAGTTAGCATTTTAGCTTGGATCTCTCACCATTCTGAGTCACATTTGGTTCATGGCATCATTTGGCACTAGATTAACTAAAAGAACTCTAGAAAAGCACTAAACAAACAAATCAAACTCAATTTAAGGATAAAATATTATTAAAAATAAGGGGTAAAGTATAGTCGATTAAGTGCTTATCAATGTGCTTTTCCTAGAACTCATAAGGGCTATAGGAAAGATCCCCTTATTTTGACATTTTAACTTGTAATAGCTTTAAGTAGTTTTTCTTTATTTTTTGCATTTTGTAATTTTCATTATCTCATATTTGCCATGCATTGCATGAATAATATTTGTTTCATATGTCACATTATATTTGTTCATACATATATAAAAGCTTCTTTTTTATAAAAGCTATTTTGTATTTAAGCCAAGATAATTTTTTATATTGTTCTAACCAAAACCTAGTCCCCAAGCCCTCTTTAGTCATTCAAGGATGAGTGCTTTTCCTTTGGATAAATGGTATAATTTTGGAGTCAACCAAATTGGGTTTTCCCTTTAATTTTCCCAACTAAAATAGACAAAATTAAAGTGGTGACTCCTTTTGTAAATTACAATTTACAAAATACAATTTTTTGAACTTATAGCAGGTTCCAATCATGATGTTTCTCCCAAAGAGCATTTTCGATTCCCCTTTAGTGGATCAGGCTAGTGCTTGGGCGAGGCCTCATAGTTGGTGACTCCACTGGGAACTCCAAAATCTTTTTCAAAATAAAAGATGAAAGTGGACTACTCTTAGTAAAACAAAAGTTTGGCTTTTTAGTACAAAATAGCTTTTCATTCATCATTACATTAGGCTCCTCGTCCAAAACCCTAGTTTCTTAAGAAAACAAAGGATAAAAAATAACATCGAGTGGGCAACCTTTCTTACGTCTGCTTGCCAATAGTGAAATCATCCAGCCTGCAACGTATCCTCTAATCTTTTTAGAGGTGTAACAAGTATGCAAGTACTATTTGACCAATGCAAGACTCCTTGACTCAAATGTGGTTAGGTATATCACATCTAGAGTGTGACAGGTTCCCTTTCAAGCCACCCTTACACTTTCATGTATTTACTCATAGAACCTTCCTTTAGGATTATATGCACCATAATACTGAACTTGGTATGTCATTATCATGAAACCTATTCATTCATGCATAAATGCATGTATAGCTTGAACTTTGTGAAGAGTCAAAAACCTATCCAAACATCTTCACACCAAAAACTCGTGGTCCACCTAAACCCATGGTCAAAACTCATAACACATGTTTCAACAATCCTTACCAAACCTAAACACTAACTTAGATTTATTCTTATCCACAGTCCTTACCCAAACTAAACGTTGACTTGATTTCATCTTTTACAGTACTATCCAAACCCATGGCGATCTAAGCCTATTAAAGTAATAAGAAGAGATGTTCAAGAGACAAGTGGCTAAGATTCAAGCTTAATTACAAGCCCAAAATGATGTCTAAGACATGCTAAGTTCAGCGGGCATAATCCAAAACCCCAAGTCTCGTATTTCAAGATCTACTTAACTTGGACCAAAGTTGAAGCACAGTTTAGGCCCATTCTTCTACTTCCTCCACCAAGCCAACCTCTCCATCACTTCCCTCACCTAATATCCTCAAAACAAACACTCTTTCCCATCTAGCACCTACTAAACAACCATAAATCACCTTATTTCCTTTGGATCCTTCCCAAGGGAGGGAAACCATATGTAATCCTAGGCTTGAGGTCTTTCTACTCAAACTATAAGCCATGAAAAAGTCGGTAAAAAGTTTAAAGAAAAGGGAAGGCATGGTTGATACAAGTTCATTAAGCCTCTTTCCTAATACCCAATTACCACTAAAGTTCAAAAATGTCGAATTTGGATAAATTTGATGGTACTACTTGCCCTAAGATCCATTTAAAGATGTACGTGGGGGCAATGCATCTCCTTAGTATCAACAATGAACTCTTTCCTCAACTTTTTTAGCAAACCCTTACTGATGCTGCCCTAAGATGGTTTATTAACTTGGATGACACCTAAAAATAGACCTGGTAGGACATTTGCAAGGCATTTGTAGAATAGTACCACTACAATATTGAAGTGGACATTACAATGAGGGATTTAGAAAGCATTAAGCAGCTTTCAAATGAGACCTTCTCCACTTTCCTTATAAGGTGGTGAGCTAAAGCTGCTCTAATGGTAAACAGGCCAACTTGAACAAGTGGATATCCTCATTGAGAATTTGCTTCCAAACTACCGAGATCCATTGTTAACATAATACCTACCCACTTTCAAAGCTTTAATCGCAACTACATCCAAGGTTAAAGATCACCTTTAACACAAATCAAATATTACCATCATTAACTTGGACATTGAAGAAGAACTTGAACCTAACATTAAAGAGTTTGACTCTAGCTAAACTTGACCTGTCTAGAATTAGTCCAAGACCTTATTGGCAACAAAAGCCTTTTTTACCCATCAACCTTTCAAGCCACCAAGTAAGTCAACAAGGCAAGAAGGATATCGATCAGAGTCTATATCATTAAAGTCTAAGTCAATGTTTAAGTCAGAGTCATCTTTTTTAGTTTGACTATCAGAGTCATATTTTTTGAGTCTGTCTATTAGATTTATCTTTTTCGAGTCTATTTGTTAGAGTCATCCTATTGAGTCTATTGAAGTCATTCTTATTTTAATAAAGACAGGTGGCATTATTTAATAATGTGTGAATTTTTCAAATCCCTTTCCTTGTGTGTTTCTTTTCATCCAATTTAAATGAAACAACGAATTTTTGTGCCAATAAGAAATCACATGTGAAGGGCCAAGGGCCATAATAAATGATCATTAAAGATAGCCTTCACCAAAATTATAGTTCCTTGGAAAACATTCAGATTCCACAAGTAGAATCCATGTCACTTTCTCTTTAAGTTGACATCTTTTTGCTAAAATTTAAGTATTCTACAAAACACCAAAGCTCCCATCCTCACTACAAGATGGGGGCAATCCTCAATCATCTTTACAAGCAAAGTAGAATAGATAGCCTTACTAATTTAAAAAGGAAGGAAAACCAGAAATCCAACCCATGATCTAAACAGAATCAAACCTCTCCAAGCAAGACAAAACAAATAGCCTTGCCAACCCAGAAAAAAAATAAAAAAAAAAGGAAAAAAATTAAAAAAAAAATACAAAAAAAGAAGAAAAAAAATGAAGAGAGAGAAAGAGAGAAACTCAAAAGGGTAGCTTAAAGAAAGTAATCAAAGGAATTGCTAAGTTGAAAACATACAAACGCAACTTAGCTAAAAGATGGAATAAGCATCAATTCATGATAAAGCTATGTTTCATTCAAATTGGATTCACTATCTAGTCTGATAGTCCTACCTCATCCAAAAATAGTCATTCTGTTAGTCTTACCTTTCATAGAGTCATACCCTTTTAAGTGTTTGTCGAAATCATCACTTCTACATAGAGTTTTTAGCCTCCTGTGGCTCATTCTGTTATCATCGCATCATGTCTAATCCTAAATTAGTCGAAATCTAGTCTCATCTTCTAGTCTATATGTCCAACTCGCTGAGTTAACTCACGAGGTGGCATCCCACCTATCTCCTCCAAAACACCTTTGCCCTTAACTACTTATAAAGATTATGCATCCTGGGCATATTATTATCAAATTCTTTAGCAAAATCTCATGACTTGGGCTCATCAACAGAACTAAGGCCCATTATCATCAAAGCCTAAGTTTGTTGCCTAAGTTTGTTGGCTAAACTGCCCCCTTTTGCAATACTTGTAAACTCCCTTAAACTCAAAGTCTTTTTATCAAGATTGGCTCAATAAATGAATCCACTACCCCTAAATACTGTATTGGGTTAGTTGTCTTTTCTCAAATTTTGCAACCTGAATTTTCAAGTAACAATTCTTAACCTGATCTACAACCTAACACAACCTGACTTAACATCTCAAGACCAATCTATCCTTCTAAGGACCTACCTGACCTACCCTCCTAATGACCAATCCTTAGCTAAGACCTTTAATCCCAATCTTCCAAGGCAACAAAGCCAAATAGATAGCTTTGATCCCAATCCTCCTAACATCTAAGCCCAACAAATAGCTTTGATCCCAATCCTCCCAAACATCAAAGCCAAATAGATAGCTTTGATCATAATCTCCCCAATAGTAGGGCAGAATAGGTAGCCTTGCTAAACCAGTTTGAATTCCCAAATCCCCCCCTCCTAGGTGGACTAAATCTCCAAATCTTAAAGTCTAGGCTAGACAAATAACCTTGACTGAAATTCACTAAAATCATCTTTACCTCCAACATTTAGGTTGGACAAATAGCCTTAATTGAAATTCACCAAAACCATCTTTACCTCTAATATTTAGGCCAGACAGATAGACTTAATTGAAATTCACTATGACCATTCTCACATCTAACATCAAGGTCAAATCGATAGCTATTGACAAAACTTTATTTATCCTAGGGGCCCCTTCTCAAAAGGTTTTTATACCATGTTTACCCTTTACAAGGTTCAATTTGCACAATCATGAATGCCCTTATGTATGACAAACATAAGCAGATATCACAAGCCCAGAATCTGACATGGCACAAGCCCAAAATCTGACATGGCATTGCCCAAAATCTGACATGGCATAAGAACACATAAGCCAAAAATCTGATATGGCCCAAACACAGGTGATGTGAGTCAAATTTAATACCTTAGTCTCTAAGACTAAGTATAGAGTGAGTAGGGTGTCGAACTCTAGGGAATTTGGAGCAATTTTATATTAACTGGGTAATTACTAAGATGGATAGGAAAACAACAAACAAAAGATGTTGGTCTATTCTATCTAATCTAAAATACTAAAGTTTTATTGTTACTTTAATTAATAACAAAAATAAAATTACAATTCAGAATTAATTTTGAACTATAAATGTTTAACAACATATAAACACATGCAATGATTGGAGAATATGACCATCAGTCCTTAAAAGCAACTCTCGTTGTCAATTAAGGGTATTTTCATTTAGAGTCTACAAGCACTCTCATGACATTATAGAGATAAACAAAAACCATTAAGTTCCATGCCAATTTTTTAACCCCTCAAAGTGGATTTCTTGTCCTAGGTACTTTCCTATCCTTTAAGTAATTTCAATTGCATTTCCACCAAAATGCCCTAACTCTCATTGTGAACAAAAAGATTAACAAGTTATATATGGTGATCAAGCATACATAACACAATGTAGCACTCAATTGAAACTAAATTATTCATGCATATTAAGAATGTAGTTCATAAAATTAATTCATCATTGCAATTCTAACAACCTATTAGAATAAGTACATGGTAAAATATGTCATAGAAATAATGCAAGCATTCATTATTGAATAGTAAAACAAAAATAGAAGAAAGGAAGAAAGATTGATGAATGAAGACTCCTTTATTCTTCAGGAAATGACTTGCACAATTTTTGAACTTGAAGTGCCCTTTGGAAGGACACTTGATATAAACCAAGTACTTAATTCTAATAAGGTGTTTACAAGGATTTTAAGTAAGTTTTTCCTATCTAATACAACAGTATCTCTCTTCCAAAATGAAGCCAAATCAAAGTATTTATAAGCCCCAAGGTGTCCTAAGAAGTGCCCCTTTGAAAAAGGTGTGTTTGTGAAGAGATGTCATGAAAGGGTGTTGTAACTACTTGGCACAGGGGGAGGATGACTCAGCACCACAAGTTGCTATCACTAGTCAGCACACTTTGTCACTAGTCAGCACAGAAGGCTACTGTCATGACTCATGACAGCTTGGGACAAGTCGACACAGGCTTGTCTTGGCTAATCCTTGCAAAACTTCTTCCTTTTCAAGCATAGAACCCTTGATCCTTTGAGAGTTACCTAGAATACTTAAAAAACACTTAAAAACAAGATTAAAAGCACCACTTTAAAGATAAAATTTTTTCATTCAAACACAAAATTAACTATTAATTGATTAGTTTAGGTATACATATTTGCATCATATCAACAGGCCCAGACAACATGACATCTCTTCCCAGGGTTCACTGTCATCATAATCGCCTTTTGCTTAAAGCCAATTTTGATGAGGGGGCAACTATGAACCCTCAAATTTGCACCCTTAGGATCTAATTGTAGCTTGACACCTGCTAAGATTAGTGCACTACGCGAAACCAATATGGCGTATTGGTCACCGCAATAGGCTCTACAGTTGCTATAGCCCTTGACCAGTTATCATAGCACATTTTTCCTTATCCCACACTAAAAATTCACTATTTTAAGCCCCTAAACTCCTCCTATAAATACCTTGCACCACCTAATAACTTTCACACATATTTACATACTTCTATACTCCCCTGAAGCTTTCTAAACCCTATTTTTAAGCCGACTAATCATCAAAAACCTTTTTTTAAACCTCCTAATATCTAAAAAAAAAAAACCCCACTCCAAAACCTCTTTCATCATATAAAATCCTATTCATAAGCTTCCTAATCAACTCAAACCTTATCTCTAAGCCTTCTCATCAAGAAAAGGTGTGATTTAAGTTCTTCCTTTCAAAAGGAATTCATGGTACTCAAGCAAGGGTGTGATCTAAGTCCCTCCAAGAAGAGTTAATGCTATTTAAAAGTCTTTCTTCCAAAAGTAGTGCTCATGCTATCCCCAAGCCAAGGTGGAACTTAGATCTAATGTTAGGCTCGTGCCCTACTTTCCTAGTCACTAAAAGTCTAAGGTAAAAGTTCCTTCCTTTTACTTTTCAATTCCAATTTCAAGATGTAAATCTGAAAACATCTAATTTTTGTTAATTAAAATTTGACATAATTAAGAAATCTCTAAGCCCTTAAAATTAATCAAAACATGATAACAAAGGCAATGATTTAAAAACCCCTCCTTTTAAAAAGGAAGAACTATGTGGGGTTTGATTCCCATTTAAAGGGATACATAAGCATACCATCTCTAAGGCATCAACTCTGCTAAAATTAACAACTTCTTCACTCTATCACCTTCTTCACATAGTTTAGGGTCAAAATTGCTTTTCTTAAATGAAAGTCAAAACTTTAGTTCTTTTACAATTGTTTTATTTCTTTTTCTTACTTTAGTTGTTTAGATTATATTTGGGGAATGTGTGCTTTTCTTGGAACTCATCAGAGTTACAGGAAATATCCTCTAATTTTGACATTTTGACTTGTAGTTGTTTTAAGTAGTTTTCCTTTATTTTTCATATTTTGTAATTGTCATTATCTCATATTTGCCATGCATTGCATGAATAATATTTGTTTCACATGTCGCATTATATCTATTCATACATATATGAAAACTTCTTTTTTACAAAAGCTATTTTGTATTTAAGTCAAACTAATTTTTTGTATTATTTTAACCAAAACCTAGACCCAAGCCCTCTTTGGTCATTCAAGGACTAGTAATTTTCCTTGGGATAAATGGTATAATTTTAGAGTCAATCACTTTAATTTTGTTTATTTTACAAACAAAATATAATTTTCTGAACTTATAGTGGGTTCTAATCATGATGTTTCTCCCAAAGAGTATTTTTTATTCCCTTTAGCAAATCGAGCTAGTGTACGGGCGAAGCTTTACACCTGCTATTAAGGGGCCAACCCTAATAAATGCTCATAGGTCCAATATTGCAAAGAAGGCAAAAAAAATAAATTTAACTACATAATAGGGAGTAAGAGGCATGGATGAAGCATAAAAACTCACCTCCTAAACAATAGAAGTGTCGGCATGGCCATTATACTTTCCATGTGAAATGCCACACATCTCATTATACATGGCACAAAGGCTTATGCCTCCCCAGTCAAACTGGCCAATCTCATCTAAGTTTGTCAGTGAGCACAAGATGCCCAAGTTAAGAGAGTCTTTGCCATTATACAGAAAACTACAACATAGAATAGCCAAGGTGTATAGCCTATCACCTTGATCTATAGTACATTGGCATGGTGTCTTCCTCATGCTTTCAATATGTAATGAAGCCATAAGCATGGGATATTAAAATTCCCATTAGTAGGGTCACCTCCAATTAGACATCATCTATGAAGGGGGGAGATTAGTCTAAGAAGGATAAAACTTAAGAGGGTGGGAACAAAATGCATACCTGTGATCATGCTCCACTTGAAAGAGGTAACTGTCATCTCACTGTGTGGGAAGTGGAATGTATTTGTGGTGTCCCACTAGCACTTCATCAAAGCCCTAATCACAACAGTGTTGACAATACCCTTGACATCCAACTCTAGCCACCTGAGCAAGCCAGATGACTCAAGTCATTGAAGTGTGGCTTTTTGTTCATTAAAGAAAAGATGAACTAGCTCCATAACACTCCTACCTCCTTTTAATCTCAGCTGTGCATGCTAAAAAAGAGAGAAATAAAAGAGAAAGAGAGAGAGAGAGAATAAAAAAAATCAATCAAAAAATCAAAAAAAGAATAGTAAAAAAAATTTATTATTATATTCTACTTTATAATGCATTTTTTCTTGTCAAAAACTAACCGAAAGTGCAAGAACAAAACATACCTGAAGTTTCCCACATTAACTTATATGACGCTCTAGCTTTTTTAGCAATATCTCATGATTTGGGTTATCCATTGGAGTAGCATAATGGTATTCTATTGTGAAAAATAGAAGAAACTAAATAGGAAGTTAGGAGAAAGAGTTTAGAGTGTGAGAATATGTAAATGAGATGTGAGGAATGAATAGGCTTAAAGGGTATATATAGCCAAGATGGTGGGCCCCCTCATAATTGCATTTTTGACATTGACTTGTAGGTCCAAATCGCTTGATTTTGGCATAACTAGACTATTTTGGCTCAAAATTTAGTTCTGTTCAAAGTAATAGGTCCACAAGATTTTTAAAATAGATCGAGTCTTAATTGGAGCTCCGAATCTTCCGAAATTGCAAAAAGTACAAAAATGCAAAAACAACCCAAAACTCCAAATGGAGTAAAAAAAAAAAAGCCTGGAATCAATCATGGCATCTCAATACAGCTCCTAAAGTAGACCAGGACCCTCAATTTCATCAGAAAACTATCAAAACCCCTCTAATTCACACATATAAGATATGGCTTCTGATCAACTGAATATGATAAAGGGGCAACTGTGAACCCACAAATTTGCACCCTCCAAATGTCTAACACTTAATTACGAATTAGTAGAATCAAACCATACTCAAATCAAATTAGAAACAGGCCAAAACAAGTCATACAGAGATTCAGGTACGAGTTAGGGGTCGGGCAACATCACTTTGGTGCAACCTGACAACTACTGCCATATGGGGCAACACCTAAGGCATGTCACTGAATAGGTCAGCATGTAGTGCAGTCTGCCTTGCTAGCACTGTAATGGTGCCACCTCCATAGCCGGTGCACCACTAATGCTAGCAGATCCTCTAATTTTTTCTTAACTTCCTTCCATATTTTCCAATATAAATAGGATTCACTCCTAGTCATTTGAAAAACAATCTTAGAGACAAAAAATATCCAATTTGCTATTAATTTTAAGCCAAAAGTTTTGCCAATTTTAAAAATCGAAAATCTCTTTTATTTAATTTCATATCTAATTTCAAAGTTTAATTTCTTATTTGCAATTATTATCTCTTTGTTTCTCTTTTTGTTTAATTCCTTTTGTGTAAGGTCCATCTTATGAGATGCCAACCAAAGTGGAGCTTAGATCTAGCGTAAGGCTTGCCCTGTTCATACAAAGAAAGTACAAAACTAAGGTACAATTCCTTCTTTTGAGATTTCTTAAATCAAATCTAGAATTCTCTCTCTTATATCTTTCCTTAGGTTTAAAATTAAAAAGATCTAATCTTGTTAATTTTAAATCTGAATTAAATTAGCAAATCAAATTAAAATTTTCCAAAATTCCCTCCTTCATAAGAAGGAAGAATTGCGTGGGGTTTGATTTCCATTTAATGGGATACGCAGGCATGCCTGCCTTTTAGGCATCATCTCCAAAATATTTTTAAAAATAATTTTTTCCTTTCCTTCATCTTTCTTTAATGAAATTATTTCTATTTTTTTATTTTTTTAAATGTATAATTGTGTTGGTTTTTTTTTTTTTTTTTTTGGTGCTAATCTCTTTTTGATTTGTTAATTCTTGCAATTAGTTGAGAAATGTATGCTTTTCCTAGTACCAATAAGGATTAGAGGAAAAATCCTCTCATTTATTTATTTTTAATCCATTTTGGTTTAAAATAATTCTTAAGTAGATTTTATTTTATTTATTTCTTTATAACTATAATGCATTGCATGGATATTATTGCTTAGGCATCATCCTTATTTTTGTTCATGAAATTTATTTTAAGTCATTTTGTATTAAATTTGCAAAACTAATTTTGTTAAAATAAACTAAAAACCTAATCCCTAAATCCTTTTTGGTTTTGAGCCTAGTGATCTTTTCCTGTGGGATATTAATTAGAGTCAATTTGGGTTTTTTTCTTAATCTTTTTCCTAGATAAAAAATAAAATTAAGATGGCGACTCTTCAAAATCAATCAATTTGAACCTAAGGGTTTCATTGTGAGTTCAAATCCAAATAAACATTTGGATCCCACTTAGTAGATTGGATCGGTGCTTGGGCAATGCTTCACACGGGGCAAGCTTAATACCATATCTAAGCTCCATCTTAGATCATAAATCCCCAAGATTGACCTTAAATAGAAATATTAGCCAAAAGAAAAGTAGAAAAAAAATTGAAAATAGAAACTTAAATTCAAAATTAAATTAAAAATAATTTCATGATAAATTTTAAGTAAAGAAAATGGTGAACGTTAATAAAAAGGATTCTTCTAGTTTTATAAATATAGCAGAATTTTAGCATAAAATCAGTAGAAATCAAGGATTTTGGCCTAAAAAAAAATCTCCAAATGACTAGAGGCAGACCCATATTTATAGGAAAAATATAAGGGATAGAACAGGAAAAAATTTAGAGGGCCTGGCGGCGCGGGCGATGTGCCAACTAGTCTAGTGGCACCAGCAGCATACCAGCTAGCCAAGTGGCATGCAGATGATGCCGCTAGGTCCTGGTTCATACTCGGTTTGGTTTCCTGGTGGTTTGACCTAGTTTTGTCTTATTTTGGCCCGTTTTTAATCTAATTTGAGCCCATTTTGATTCTATGGGTTTGTAATCAAATGACAATCATCTAGAGGGCACTTTTTTAGGTTCACATGTATTTAAAGAGATCTATAGATGTGGGTTGGAAAGGATAAAGAAACTTTTATATCTAGGTCTTCCTAAGGCTTATAAAAGCCCATGTTTGACTGTCAAGAGAATTTAATGATTCTCTTATTAAACATTTACTAAGGTTGGGAAGGAGTTCTTACTTAAAAAAGAGAAGAGCTAAAAGAATGGAGGTTTGTTACAAGTGCACGAGATGGAATTGCAACACTTTATATAGAAATGTTGGATACTTATCCAATAATCGAGAAGACAAAATCATATTCATTAAAGATGGACTGAGTAAGGAGTCTATTGATAATATCCTTCAAACTCTTTAGATGCATCCTTATGGAAAAGTTCAAAGTGTTATTATGAAATTGTGGGACTTGTACATAAAAGAGAAGCAACATTATAATCTAGGAGATTTGATCTTAAAAGATCATGTTCGCTAGTTTGTAAGAAAACTGGACATAAAGCCTATTATTGACAAATAAAATATGCTAAAGTTGCTACTAGATAGATAACCAGGGGAAGTATGAGTCGCAATCATAATTACTATTTACCATCATGTGCACTATTAACTTTTTGACATTTTATTGCGTAATTATTTCATATTGCGTAATTATCTCACAGTTTCCTTCTTTCGGCATTCACTTTTCCTTTTTGACTTTTGCACACCTAATTTACTAGTTTTTTGTCATGGATGTCTTACTTATCATATCTTCACTCTTCCATTTTCTTTACATACACATTCATTATTTTTACTATACTCACTATCTCACAGAAGAGGTAATGTTTTAGGAATGGCAGATCTCTCATCATATAGATTCAAAACCATAGGTGTCTTTTGTGGTACACAATTTAGTAAAGATAAAGGTCATTTAAAGGTAGTTATGGAACTCGGTTAAGCTTTAGCTACTTGAAAAATTGATTTGGTGTTTAGGGGAGGAAATTTAGGATTAAGAGGTAGTGTCACAACTACTGCAATAATGGGAGGTAGAATGGTCTTAGGTATAATTCTAAAGGCTTTTGCTAGAAATATTCATATTATTAGTAGTGCTATATGTAATGAGTTATGAGTTAATAACATGTATGAATGAATAAGATACATGTGTTGCCATTTGATGCCTTTATCATATTACCTAGTGGTCTAGAAACATTCGAGGACATCTTCATTATTGCATGTTAGGCCCAACTAACATTTCATACTAAACCATTAGGTCACTTAACATTAATGGCTTTTATGATAGTTTATTGAATTTTCTAGATCAAGTTGTGGAAAAGGGTTATATGACACAAGTAAACTAGTGCATAATAGTCTTTTGATCAATTAATTTACCAACTACAAAATTTTGTGCCCAAACCTGATCCATTGATGATGAAGGTTTTAAAGGATTTCAAGAAAAATGGCAATATAAAGGTCAATTGCAATAATAAAGGTAGTAGTGATAATAAAGACAATGGCAGTAAGAAGTGTAAGATAGATTTGACTCTCCAGTTGTAATTTTTTTAACCCTTCTAGTTTTACTTATAAGCATTGGTTTAACTTAAATGTAAAGATGGCAGAGTAAAGAGTCACTTTTTGTGCTTTTGATATGCATCTATAATTTAAATAATCTTATGTTCTAGAGTTTCCCCTTTTGCCTTGCTAATTAGCTTTTCTTATTTCTCATTATCAACTGCCTACTCATGCTCTTTATAATTTATACTCAAAGTTTATTAAGTGCGCCTGTTAGTGCATTTCCATCCATACTCTTTAATTTCAGTCTCACTAGATTCATAACTTATTGATATTAAAAGTCATATCTGATTTGACTTCCATACATGTGCCAAGGTATGAAAACTAATAACTAGATGACACTCAAGCAAAATTAATCATTGCAGTGGTACCATCCACCCCTATATGGGCAACTTTCCTACTATGGAAGAACTGTAATAAAATTCCTCTTAGGAATAAAAAGTAATAACTGACAAATAGCTATCACTAAATATAACTTAATATCACAAGTGATATAAAGGCATATCTAGGTTGCCCAAACATAAATAACCATTTAAGCCACCAAATAAACTACTTAATCATTTATCAAGTCAATAATAATCTAGGTACCTTAAGTAGTATAACAATTCTCATCTCTAAAATTAATCAACTTTGTAAAGGCTATATTATTCTATTAATTTTCATTCCTTAATTTCTATAGTTGTCACTCCAAATATCTCATCAATCACCAATAATTACTTATTATTAAATCCTCAAACTTCCTTAGTCTAAATTGCTATCTCCAATAGTCTAAATCACTATCTCCAATCAATTAACTATCTTTTTGAATTAACCTATATGAATTTCATGAGATGCAAAAATATAAGAAAATAATAGGCAGAAACAGGATAAATCAAAGATAATTGAAATATTTAGGAATCAAACCATAAGAAAATCAAATGGAAGCAAATACATGGTATATATTGTGAATACAACTCACTTCAAATTATAAACTTAAATATCATGTATTTGCCTTTAATTAATTCTCAATCATATATAGATCATTCAACATTTGCTTCCAATTATATGCACATAACCAAAAGGACTTATATTTAATAACTCATGACCATTAGATTTATAATTGCAATTAATATCTACAAGTTTTTTTTTTTTTTTTTACCATTCATTACTAAAAGTGAAATTTTTCATGCCAACATTTAATTAACTTATTATTTCAGTGCAGAACAAAAAATCAATGCATCTATTACGTCATGTAACTTCAATTTCACTTTTAATTTATCAAAATCTTAAACATATCTCTTTTTATATAATTATTAATACAATAATTCAATGTTGGTCATAAAATAATTAGGGGTTTAATAATTAATGACAATAATGTCAACAACAATAACAAATTAACATGGGTCATTCAATAATTATAGATACAATAATTAATACTTCTTCTGTTCAACTATAGTGGATGTTTTAGGGGATTTCACTAGGATTAAGAAACTACTTGTTAGCCATAATTATAAGAGAAAAATGAATGAATTTAACTAAATTACCTTTGGTTTAGAAAGACTCAAAATTATTTAATCCATCAATACTAATCTTGATTGGTTAGTAACTAATTACAGAGTCCAAGAATTAATATTCTTCTAATGGCATTAATATCAACATTCTTTGACCAAATTTGGAATTATAATCACTTCTTATAAGTCTCTTTACTGTCACTCATTTAAAAACTGAACTTCCCAAGTGAATATCAATTAACTCATCAATCTAATGCTTAATAGAAGTATCTACCCATCTCTTATGTCACTTAATTTCTAATTTACCTCGAATCAATTATAATCTTAAATATTTCTATTCTCACATACTCATGAATATCGAAATCTCATATGAACAATTGAATCGTGATTTCTATCTCATCAATTATCATACTTCTTATATAAACATGCACTAATGACCTTCTTAACATATAATTCCATAACCATAGTCTCTATATGATCATGATTTCTTCATTCTTGTACTAAATGCCATTTAACAATTTTACTTACTTATTATCTCATGGACATGTATCCACTTGCATCTAGTTATCTATAAGTGATAGTTAGATTTTAACTAACCTTAAGCATTTCATTAGCAAACCTCTTGCGTGCATCACACCACTAAACAATTCATAATCTTAAATCAATTCTTTGTAATCACATAAAACTTCAAGCCAATGCTCATATTATTAATTTTGTTACTGTATTAGTTATTTTAATTATTCCAAAGTTTAACCTTTTTCACATTGTATACTATTCATATTAATACCACTAGTTATCCCTCTATCATGTACATGCCAAACATATCATAAAAATATTCAAATTGTTAAAATAGGAATTCATTAATGCAATTAATCATGCCATTTATTAAGATTTCTCAACTCTTATTGTCTTTAAACAAAATAAGCATTATCATTGAATAATATGATCCATCCATCAATAGGAAATAAGCATATCTAATCTTATAACAATGTTATGCATAATAAAGAAAAACATAATAAATCTAAGCATATAACATTATGTAGATTAATTAGAGAAAATGCAATAAAAATATATTAAAATCCTATGCTTTGTATCTCACTTAGTCTAGTATATTCTATAGTACTCGTATGAATAATATCGTAGATGTAAATAGTACTCACTAAGTAAGTTCCCATGAAAGATTGGAAGGCTCACATTGGTCCCACTTAAAATCCAATCTCCTTATACAAAACCTCTTTAAACTATACTATCTTAACCTAGTATGCTAGAAGCTAGCAACTCTATGCCAACTCAACATAATGTTATATAACCTTTTTACCGTAGGAAAATTTTCTGATCTCTTTTCTTCACTAACGAATTTTTTTTTAAATATCATAGCATAAGCATAATTTAGCACTATATAAATAGTTTTTACTAATGACTTTAAGCAATAGAAACTCAACAAAACATGTAGGAAGCCTATATTCCACAATTTCAGTTCCTTAGGAAAAATAACCTAAAGCTCTGATACCACCTTTGTCATGACCTGATTTCCAAGGTCAAACTAGCTGTGACTTAAGTCAACATAAAGCCTCTAAAGCCTGTAGCAAGCCTCAAATGAGAAATATTTAAATAAATAACACATAATCTTAGATATAAAAAATATTAGTTATTCTTCTACATCACTAAAAGTCTCACTACAAGCTACAAAGTGACTACAATCTAGTTGAATTATTATAGTTGTCACAAAATCTTCTTAAGTAGCAAAAGCACACAATCAACAACATCTAGAACTTTGCAGACTAGTAGCACATTCAAACATCAGAAAAGTTAAATTTATCATGGCATGAGCTTTTATCTCAATGAGCAGTAATTATAATACACAACGAATAGTATCAGGCAGACATGTAAGAATAATTTCATAATTTATTTATTTACAAGACATTAATAAACAATAATAAATCATTTAATATATATAAGAAAAATCAATTTAAAACTCACAGTATTTGTACTGATGGGTGATGACTATCACTAAAGGCCTAGATATGGTAAGTGCACTACCACATAATCATATTAGAACAAACCATATCCATATCATGCATGAATCTAACGTGATTATAAAATCACACATATTGTGATGGATAACCAATGCAATTCCCATATCGCGATGACTCTCACAATGAGGTCCATATAATATATCAGAAACTGCAGGCACAAATTGGTTTGAAAACCATATATACATATATGTCAAAATTTCTCATAACAAAAATAGATCAATACTTTAAATTTACTGAGTCATAATATGGAATTCATAATTAAAATCATATCATTTCATATAGTGATTCATAAATCTAAATAACCACAAATTCATATTTGTAAGTAAATAATATCATAAATCTCAAATAACAACTAAATAAAGGGCCTGTTCCTGGAATCTATAAAAGCTTCTAAATGCATGACCTTTTTCATAATAATTTTATAATTTTGAATTTCAATAAGCCATTTACTAAATATAATATTTGAATAATTAAATTTTTTAAATAATAAACAATAATTAACATATCAGATTTAAAACAATCAAATACTTTAAATAAATAAGAATTAAAAATTATTTAAAGATAAAAAATAAATTTATTTATGCAATAAATATTTCATGTAGGAAGTTTGTAAATACAGGATTAAAATGTGCCACATATTACAATTACTACTCAATTGGTATTCCAAATATTAAGTAGTCTAAAATGAATCAATTATGGTCTACAGAAGGAAATTTAGAATTTCCTCATTCGCTATATCCATCCAATAAGCTCAAATATCTCAATTTACAAATTTCTCCAATCACTCAAATTGAATGAGACTCAACAGTTCTTTTGTTACTTATTTCTAAAATTTTACTAACAATTTGGCTATATTTCCTCTTAAAATTAGTTAATCCTTAAAATAATAAATATAATTAATATTTGCTTAATAATAATAGTAGGTAGTGACCATTTTTTATGTATAAGATCTAATAAAGTGGCAAGTATAAAGCATAATGTATTACTAACCTTCATTGAAGAAATATTATAACTCTCACCATATACTAGAATAATTCTAGCTCTCACTCTCTCAATTGGTGCCTTCAGTTAATCTTACTTACCATTTGTAAATCTCTTATAAATTGAATTAAATTTGATGGGCTTAGGCTTCCTCAAATTTTTGGGCTAACTCATGGTATATAAAAAAATTATAGTAAGTTTATTTTATATCCAATAAAATAATCAATAAATACTCAATAGATTCCTTGTAAAAAATTATACTTTAATTTGTCATAAAAATACTCAAGTTATTACATCTTCCTTTCCTTAAAAGAAATTTGTCCTCAAATTTAAAATAATAGTAACTCAAATTAATAAACATCAATTCAATAAAAATATAGTGGTCTTAAAACATTATATTATGAATAAATCAACTAGTCTCAAATAGATAAGCGTATTGCTCTCTCATCTTTCACACTCTCTCTCATTTTGTTTCTTTTTCCTTCTATATATAAATATATATAATAACAATAATAATAAAATAAAGAATAGCTTTTAACAATTCAATCATCTTAATGGTAATAATTCAGTTGTCTTAATCGTAATAATTCAACCAAACAATAATTTTTAAGTCCGATAATTATAATTTTTTTTTGACATATTAGAACTTGTAAAGGTAAATATATTTAAAATATGATTTAAAAAATTTAGGGTATTACATTATTTCCTCCTTAATAAAATTCATTCTCGAATTTTGCAAAATACCCAATTTAATCTTGTTAATAATTAAGCGTGCACTCGAACCAGTACTAATCAAATCAAAATTGGAATTAAATTGAAATTAAGCCATTTAACATATAGCCCGAACCCATTAATCCATAAGTCCATGTCCAAATTCTAATACCAATACCAATATCAATAAGAATACAAGTACCAATACCAATATGAAGAATAGACACGTGACAGGCATCATGCATATCAAACATTAGTAAACATTTGATTATCAAAACTCTCATGATCGAAAAAGTTGTATATATATATGTATATTCTTTCTAATTGTGCATTATGATGAGTAATATGATCATTTATTAATCAAATAATATAATTATCTAATTAAATCTAATTTAAATAAAGGATAATGAATTTAATTAGAATAAGAAAAAAAATAAAATAATTATTATTTAATATCTAATTATATTTAATTTAAATAAGAAAAGATGAATTCAATTAGAATAAGGAAAGAGTAAAATAATTATTATTTAATATATAATTAATTATATTTGATACCTAATTATATTTAATTTAAATAAGAAAATAATAAATTCAATTAGAATAAGAAAAAATAAAATAATTATTATTTAGTATATAATCAACTATATTTAATTTTAAGAAAAAAATTAATTAGAATAATTTATATTTTTTAAAATTAAAAAGTTTTAAAATATGAAAAAAAATAATAATTATGTGCATAGGGCTAAATATCCCCACTAACTATTACGTAAATTATTAGTCAATTTACGTAAATATAGTAGAACATTATTCACGAGGACTCTAATATAGTAATATTCTCATAATAGTATTAGTAAATAACAAATATAACAATGTTATTAAATATAATTAGTAAGTAACATATAAACTAATATATATATATATATATATATATATATATATATATATATATATATATATATATATATATATAATAGTTTATATGTTACTTATATATATATATAAGTAACATATAAACTATTATATAAACTATTATATATATATATATATATATATATATATATATATATATATATATATATATATATATATATATATATATAATAGTTTATATGTTACTTACTAACTATATTTAATAGCATTATTATATATATATATATATATATATATATATATCATAAATGTATGGAAGGGGATACGCAAATTTACGTAATAATCCTTACTAAATTTTTTTTAGTTGTGCATTTATGATAAGTAATTTGATCATTTATTAATTAAATAACATAATCATCTAATTATATTTAATTTAATTAAGGAATGATGAAATTAATTAGAATAAGAAAAATAAAATAATTATTATTTAATATCTAATTATATTCAATTTAAATAAGAAAAGATGAATTTAATTAGAAAAATAAAAGAATAAAATAATTATTATTTAATATATAATTACTTATATTTAATATCTAATTATATTTAATTTAAATAACAAAATAATGAATTAATTAAAATAAGAAATAAATAAAATAATTATTATTTAATATATAATTAACTATATTGCAAACTTATAATTATATAATTATTATACTTAAATAATTTAATTATCAAATTAATTTAATTTAAATAACAAAAGAACAAATTCCATTAGAATAAGGAAAGAATGAAATAATTATTATTAATATATAATTAATTATATTTAATTTAAATAAAAAAGGAATTCAATTAGAATTATTTATATTTTTTATGTTTTTTAAATATTAAGAAGTTTTTTGAACAAACTTCTTAATATTCGAAAAATATTAAGAAATTTTCTCAAAAACTTATTAATATTCAAAATTTATAAAAAAAAAATTTAGAAGTTAGAGAAATTATAATTTGACTTTGATTGTTCAAATATTAACAAGCTAGAGAAATTTTTAATTTGACTTTCATTATGTAAATTATTATTATGTTCTATTATAAATTTTAAAATTAGTTGTTTTAATCATTGGTATTGATTTGTATTTTCTCAAAAAATAATAGTTTATAAAAATGAATTCAATCATAACAATTTATATTTTTAATGTTATTTTGAATATTAAAAAATTAGAGTAATTCTAATTTGACTTTGAAAATTTTAGTTGTAAATTATAAAAATCATTTTTGGTTCTATGGAAAGATGCAGCATAAGAAAAAGGTACACGAATTGAAAGTTCATTTAATAACAATGAGCAAAATTCTATTATTGCATTACCAAATGTCAAAATTTTTATTTATAATGGTATATTATTTTGTAAAAAAAATTAATTTGTTTGAGATTCTATAAACACTTAAATTTAATATTTGCTTTTTAAATTTTTTATACTATAGCCTAGATTCAACTATTACTATTGAAACACTTAAATTTAATTTTTTTTTTATTCTTTATGCTATAGCTTAAAGGAATGGTGGAGCTAAGCGCAGTAGAAGGAAGGTGGTGAGATGAAATTTTAAACATCTTAAAATTTCACTTCATCTAATTTTGGGCCAAAATTCATTCAAACAATCAATTAATTTGTGTGTAAAACACATATGTATAAAAAGATGAAGGAAGAGTAATCATATTACCTCTTGTAGGTTCTTTCTTTCTTTATCAAAGAGCTTCCCAAGTGTGAAACCTCTAGATCATCCACATCTAGCTCACCTCCAAGTTTTCTTTTGGTTTTTTTGGTGTTCTTGAATCACTCTTTTGGTTGTCCAAATTGATTCAAGATTTTCCCTTAAAAACCTTTAGGAAGTTAAGGTTTCTTTTTGATTTGTTTTGGAATAAACTTCAATTTGCAAGCATTTGTTCTTTCACAAAGAACAAAGAAGAGAATTGAAGATCAAAAGAAAAATTGAAGAAACATTTTCTTCTTTTTCTTTCTTTCTCTCAACATTGCCCTCTAAAATGCTCCAAATCTTAAAAATGATGTTCACATATTTTGCAACGTAAAAAATCAAGGTTTTTATATCCTTTAGAAGACTAAACTCTTAATTCACAAAGACTTAAATATCCTTTCACATTCTTCTAGCTCACCATTTGGTGAAAGGGCAAAGTTGACTTTGCTTCTTCAAATAGTAAAATGACCATTTCATTCTTTAGGTATAAATGGATATTTCTATTAGCCAAAAGATGTAATTACAATTTTAACCTTAGTAGAAAATTCTCTAACCCCCTAAACCCATCACATGGGCTTATGAATAGTGAATTTTCTTTAACCCCTAAATTGACTCTTAACTATATCACATATGGGATTAGGCCACATCTTATGTGTTAAGGGTTTTCACTAAGCTTAAAATTAAGTCTTTAATTTAGTTCAAATCAATTTTTAATTTAATCTTTCTCATTTGCATCATATACAAATTAGGATTTAATTGAATAGAAACGTTCATAGATTAAACATCAGGACATACTAGGGTCCTTGTAAATTTAATTATATGTTTAATCAATTTTACCACTAATCAATTAATTAAACACTTTAATTAATTATTATGGTAAACCTTTTACACTTGGAAGATGATCACTATTGGGTGTGTGACTTTCTAGGTTCATGTCTAATTAGCAATGGGAATGTGAAAATATTTTTTTCTGTTAATGTGAAATCCCACCTCACACTTAGTCCCATAAGTCATGAGGGACAGATAGCATTCCATGTCACGACTACCTAATTAGAAATGAATATTTATAGTTGATAACTTTAAACATCATATGGACCATCGATCATAAATCATCATGCACTAGAATCCCTTCATTAAAGATCCCTATCTCGGCTAGGATAATGGTTTATGTCAAACCCTAATATGCCTTGATTCTATGTCCTTATCTCGGTTCTAATTCTTAATGAGATTAGATTCCTACTAGAAACTCTTTCTAGTGAATCTGTCTATCTTAGCCAAGAGCTTTAGTTTTCAAGAATAACCAAATAGCATAAGATCTTAACCTCATTTACTTGAGGTAATGAATTCTATCTTGGCGATCATTTACCTCCATACATAACAAATTAGAACTATCACATGGCATATATCCATATGTGAATAGTATGTTTATGTAAGCAGTAATAAATCCTAATTACCTATGTATGAGATATAGCATCCCTCAAGTCAAAGGATTATATGCACTATTATAACCTAGATGATAAATAATTGACAAGTAGTAAAACCTCATATTATTATCATTTTACATCATAGTTCGACTATTCATCCTATGAATATCCACGTGTTTGTATCAATATCACATGTCAAATAGCATGAGACTCACTGCCTCTATAATCATCCATATCACATACTGATTATAGAAAACAAACAGAGGTAATGGTCTTCCAGAATTAATGATGCCCAGTCATTAATCCTATGACCATGAACATATTTAAAATATTTGTACAAGAATGATCTCTCATGTTCTCAACACTTGAGAATAGAACCTCTTACAAATACTTAAGGATTATATTCAATCATATGAAACTCTTTTCACAATTATAGTACCATTGGGAATTAAAATCTACTATTATATAACAATTATATGGCTCCTAGGGCATATACTGCTATTAATCTCCCACTTGCACTAAAGCCATTCTGCTTAGTATCATAAACTCATCTTCTTAAGATAAAGTTTAACTATTACTAACTTTTGACTTTAGTCAATGAATTAACTAGGGTAATGGTTAATGTTATTTTCTACAATGCTAGAATGCCCTATTCCAAAATTTGATTTGATAATATCTTAATGCCTATTGAAATATTCTAGATTTCAATGTGAGACTCGAGTTTCCTTGCCATAAGCTAAGGCTCCATTATTATCACAATAAAGAGATACTCGTAATGTACTAGAGAAACTCTTAAACATTTCATAACTGTTGAATCCAAAATAATTTCTTATTTACAACATTGTATGTAGCAAATTTAGCTTCCATAATGAAGTTTTTAATAACAATTTGCTCAAAATTTTTCTAGCAAATTATTTCTTCATCACAGATAACAACAATCCTAATGATAGACTCTCTATCATTTATGTAGTATCATTCTTCATTTCTCAAAATTAAATCTTAAATACTTCTCAAGTACTTTAGAATAATTTTGATTATATTTCCAATAATTTAATCCTAGATAGGATTAGAATTTGTTAGTCATACTAATAATATTCTTGATGTCTGGCTCATTATACAACTCTTGTATAATTTAGATTTCTTATAATCATACTATAAGGAATCCATGCCATACTTTCTTTGGGTATCCAGCGAATCAACCCTCAAAAACTAGATATCAAAATTAGCATATTAAACTTTTCAACATCTTTTCTAAATATTGACTTAAACATATTTAAGATTCTCTTCAATCTATCTCTATAGATATGAATTAACAAGAATGAAAAATATTTATCTCAAATCTAAATGAAGAAAGTAATGGTCAAACCATTCTACAAATGCAAATATATTAATACCTTTACAAACTAATGTGTTATCCATGTACAAAACTTGAAAGTGAGGAGACTCACACTATCCTTTTGCATATGAACTCATCTTGCGATGATACAACTCATTAAGGTTTTGCATATTTTGGAATTTTCTTAAGACTCTAAGCATTTAGATTTATTTCATAATTATGTTTTCTTTTCTAGAGAAATAAAACTAGTATTGACATCTATATGTCAAACTTATAATCATTATGCATTGCTATACCACATATAGCTATAATAGAATTATCTTATAATTTGCTTCATCATGAATGTACAACTTTTATGCATTCATATAAAGGAAATTATATTTTTCTTAAAATTAGATATTTTACTATCTCATGATTTACTTCATCATGAATATATAACTATTGTGTATTCATATAAAGAAAATCATATCTTACAGAAAAATTAGATATTTTACTAAACCTTTAGCAGCTTATAAGGATAAAACAATTAGTTAGTTTTAGACTTTTCATAGGGTTGATCAAATTTTACTTTTATCATTTTATTGGATATTATTGGATGACATTCACCTAATCATTCTACCTTTCTTAATATGTCACTTTCTTGAATAAATAATTTATCAAGAAATAACATCTTTGCTAACAACTTTTTGTTACGTTAAAGATAGAAATACTATCCTAAACTACCTTTAAGATATCCAACAATTTTTATCTTAATTAGAATTATCTTCCAATTGTCTAACTTTAGCTTAAAAAATAAGCTAGATATATCAAATCTTATTATGAGTAAGAACTTTGATATCTATCCATAACATCTTTGCTAACAACTTTTTGTTACGTTAAAGATAGAAATACTATCCTAAACTACCTTTAAGATATCCAACAATTTTTATCTTAATTAGAATTATCTTCCAATTGTCTAACTTTAGCTTAAAAAATAAGCTAGATATATCAAATCTTATTATGAGTAAGAACTTTGATATCTATCCATATCATATCATATATGAATTAGGATTGATAGACTTTGAACAAAATTCTATTTAAGAATATTATGCTATTATTTGTAAATTTCCAAAAGGAAATAAACAAAACTTTTATAGTTCATACATCATATCATATATGTTGTAATTTATTCTTTTGAGTATACCATCATGTATGGTTTTCCAAAAAAAAAAAATTATGATTATATGTCAATTTTATATTTAGGGAATTCCTCAAAAATTGGTAATTGAGTTCTCTGCACTTCGATCAAATCAATGGGTTATGATACTCTTTCCCTTTTTTGTATGAAATACCCTTAATATTTATTTTCCTTTTCATCTTCAATTTCTTGATGTTTCAATGAATTCAAATGAACAATTCATTTTATTTACCTTTTTTTGAATGGGTTAATATCATATATTTAGGTAAATACAATGATTTAGGAAAAACTTCCACTAACGATTTTACAGATGGTGTTGATGCATCTGTATGCATAAATTCTAAAACTTCTTCGATTTCTATCTTTTTGTCCAATAAAAGGTGATCTAGTTGTTTTTGCATTAGATACTAGACTTCTAAGCTGAAACAAGTTCACACCGTAATAGGTAGTGAAACATGTTATCCAATTAAATTGTCTTATCTTCAGCTAAACAAACTAATCAAAGAAATTATAGTGGTTTTAGATTGGAGGTCTTTATAGCATTATCATAAAAGCACTTGGTGTTGTTTTGCTATTATTAACTTAATAATAATACATCAAACATATAATTCATACTCTTAAGTTTATTACCATAATAAACCATGCAAACATTTTTCTAGTAATGGAATTCACAATTCCTCGAAGTTACAGAATAATGTAGTTTAAGTATGAAATACATATATGATTTACAAAACATGATTTTAAAATCATCATTAAGTACATACTAGACATACAAAATATGATTTTTAAAATCATCATGAAGTATTCTAAAAGCTCTTTGGAAACAAACACTTTGCCCCTTAGATTTTTCAAAATCACTTCATCTAATCTCCATGCTTCCGTTGCTTACTCTGATCATGCATATTGCACAGAAGCACCTATATAATGAATCTTAGCAACAGATGAACTAAATGAATCTTTGGAATATAGTAATAAGAGATAGATTTACCTTCACAAGGTTTATCCTTCCATTTGTCCTTTAGTATTCACAATACTTAAAACAATTATTTTTCTAATATTCATAACATTGACAATAGAAACATTTTCTTTTGTCAACTATAGCATTATCAATGGACTTGTCCCTTGCAATTTCCTTTGTAAAGTGCATTTTCCATCTAATGGAAATTTGGAATGAATTTGAAAAATTAAACTATTTGAAAATTATTATTCATCAAAACATCTAGACTCTCTAGTTGTTTGATGAATTTAATTATCATATGAAAATAATTCCAAATTTAGTTTAATTAAAATTAGTAAGAAATAAAAGAGGTTTCTCACAATTCAAATTCTTTCATAAAGAATACTAGATAGAAAAAATAGAAGAACAAGAAATTAAAGATGAAACATTTTCTTTTTTGATTTCTTTTCTCTAATTTCTTACTCTAGTTGAATAGTAAGAATAAGAATAAGAATGAAAAATATGGAGAAGACAAAGTAAAATAAAGTTATAAAGATTAAGAAGAAACACTTTCTTCTTTTCTTCCTTTACAATTTCTTTTCTTTTCCTTTTTCTTTCTTTATAATTTTCTTCATATTCAAACAAAATATCTGCTTTCATATCTCATATTAATCAGTGTATTTATGCTCATCATACAATTCTTGTAGATATTTGGAGTATTGTTATGCTCATATGTTGTTTTTACAACCCTTGACTTATTAAACAATTATATAGCATCAACCTCATCCAATATTTTGTTTCCATTACACTTAGAGTGATATATTCCTTTGGAGTAGTCTTTACTCTAAAAGACCAAGAACAAATCAAGTTGAATACATACATTATGTACTCAAATGCAAGGATCATAGATTTAGGCCTTGTGAGCCTAAAAGAATCAAATATATTTGCAGATAGTTTTGTCAATTTCATATTATCAAAATGCAGAAAATAACAAGATTAGTAACTTATATAATCATATAGCTACCATAATGATTTGGTCTTTAATCAAAATGGTAATCCTACTAATTTGGCAAATCCTATACTTTCAAATAGGAAATGGAAATCCCATTGGGGTGGATTTCTAGTAGGTGATTGAATTCTTATTAGATTATCACAAATTCCTCAGATACATATTGTCATTATTGGAATTTTGATATCTAACAAGTGAACAACACTTGTTCATCACAACTCTTTGTGAGGTTCAATCGATCCGGTTCCTAGTGTTTCCAACCTTAGATTTACATTGTTGTTATTGGCTTTTCACACTAGTCAAGTCAAACCCATTGGACCAATAAGTATAATGATTTAAACATTATATATCTCAGATACTCATTGTCATTATTGACATACAATGTATCCTATACTTGTAACATCACATGCTTAACAATAACTTCAAGAAAACATTCAAACCAAATATGTCATCCTTATGTATCCACAACCAATGACATAAGTGCTTGAATTTCTCTTAAACTATTATTCCAATGGAGAACCATGACTCGATATTTTCTTTGGAAGATTTTCGGGCTTTATAGATTAGTCTCACTTTCAACATTATCCATTTTAAACATACATCATAAACATTCATATATATCACATATATATTTCATGAAATGGACAATATACACATAGGTATGATCATGGATTCTATGGATCCACTTCCTAGCCATAAGGAATGGATATGGGATTTAGGTTAAACAAATTACAAACATGAAATTACAACACTTGTATCTTCATGCTCCCACTAGGCATCTTCATAGGTTAAACCTATTCTTGTTCTTGCATATCCACATCTCCATATGTACATTAGTAACCTTGGCATTCCAAGGTGAGATTACAAAAGCAAAAGAGCTTATAGGCTTAATGGAATTGATTTACAACCTAAATGAGTAATAACATTTAATTACATCCCATCAAATAATAAAATGAATTATTACAAGTCGACATTAGAAATCATACATTATGGTTTCTAATCCATGATCAACCATTCATGCCTCTCAAACAACAACAAAACATATATATACAACAATTGTATTTATACATATATTGTTTATCATTGGAACATTTCCAAAATATCCATTTTGAATATCATATATTCAATGTTTCTATAGCTTAAAATCATATTTTAAGTCATAGAAATTTATTTGATTGAAAAATTAATCTAAAACAATTTTGGAAAAAATTAAAGTTCGATGGAGACACAGAGTAAATCGCGACCACCTTCATGGTCTCAATTCAGGTTTCGCAGGTGCGAATTACTAGTCGCAGTCACGATTCTGTAAACCAACACAACCAACACTTGATCTGATCCATTCGTTCATAGGCACGACATCAAATTCGCAGTCGGGATTTGCCAATTGCGGTCATGACTTCTAATTCATGAGTGTGAATTCTATGTCCATAGCACAACATTTGTGCACCAACTCATTTTTAACCAAATCAAAAACCTCCAAAACAACATATACAAAGGTTTTACATAGAAATTAAGTGGCTTTGATACCAATTGAAGGAATGGTGGAGCCAAACGCAGCCGAAGGAAGGTGGTGAGGTGAAATTTCAAACATTTTAAAATTTCACTTCACCCAATTTTAGTCCAAAATTTATTCAAACAATTAATTAATTTGAATGTAAAACATATATGTATAGAAAGAAGAAAGAAGAGTAATCATATTACCTCTTGTAGGTTCCTTCTTTCTTTATCAAAGAGCTTCCCAAGTGTGAAGCTTCTAGATCATCCACACCTAGCTCACATCTAAGTTTTCTCTTGGTTTCATTGGTGTTCTTGAATCACTCTTTTGGTTGCCCAAATTGATTCAAGATTTTCCCTCAAAAACCTTTAGGAAGTTAAGGTTTCTCTTTGATTTATTTTGGACTAAACACATTTTCAATTTGCAAGCATTTGTTCTTTCACAAAGAACAAAGAAGAGAATCGAAGATCAAAAGAAAAATTAAAGAAACATTTTTCTTTCTCTCTCTCAACTTCTCTCTCTAAAATGCTCTAAATCTTAAAAATGATGCTCACTTATTTTGCAACATAAAAACTCAAGGTTTTTATATCCTTTAGAAGACTTAACCCTTAAGTCTTCACAAAGACTTAAATATCCTTTCACATTCTTCTAGCTCACCATTTGGTGAAGGGGCAAAGTTGACTTTGCTTCTTCAAATGGTGAAATAACCATTTTACCCTTTAGGGGTAAAATGGACATTTCCATTAGCCAAGATGTAATTACAATTTTAACCTTAGTAAAAAATTCTCTAACCCCTAAACCCATCACATAGGCTTATGAATAATGAATTTTCTCTAACCACTAAATTGCCTCTTAACCATATCACATATGGGCTTAAGCTACACCTCATGTGTTAAGGGTTTTCACTAAACTTAAAATTAAGTCTTTGATTTAGTCCAAATCAATTTTCAATTTAATCTTTCTCATTTGCATCATATACAAGTTAAGATTTAATTAAATAGAAACCTTTATAGATTAAACATCAAGATATACTAGGGTCCTTGTAAATTTAATTACATGTTTAATCATTTTTACCACTAATCAATTAATTAAACACTTTAATTAATTATTATGGTAAACCTTTTACACTTAGAAGGTGATCACTATTAGGTGTGTGACTTTCTAGGTTTATGTCTAATTAGCAATAGGAATGAGAAAATATTTTTCTCTACTAATGTGAAATCCCACTTCACACTTAGTCCTATAAGTTATGAGGGATAGCTAGCATTCCATGTCATGACTACCTAATTAGAAATGAATGTTTATAGTTGATAACTTTAAACATCACATGAACCATCGATCATAAATCATCATGTACTAGAATCCCTTCATTAAAGGTCTCAATTTTGGCTAGGGTAATAGTTTATATCAAACCCTAATATACCTCAATTCTATGTCCTTATCTTGGTTCTAATTCTTGATGAGATTAGATGCTTACTAGAAACTCTTTCTAGTGAATCTGTTTATCCTGGCCAGGAGCTTTAGTTATCAAGAATAACTAGATAGCATAGGATCTTAACGTCATTTTCTTGAGGTAATGAATTCTATCTTCGTGATCACTTACCTCTATACATAACAAATTAGAACTATCATATGCTATATATCTGTATGTGAATAATACGTCTATGTAAGCAGTAATAAATCTTGATTACCTATGTATGAGATACAACATCCCTCAAGTCAAATGATTTTATGCACTATTATAACCTAGATGATAAATAATTGATAAGTAGTAAAACCCCATTTTATTATCATCTAACTTCACAGTTTGGCTATTCATTCTATGAAAATCTATGTGTTTGTATCAACACCACATGACAAGCAGTATAAGACTCACTGCCTTTATAATCATCCGTATCACATACTGATTATAGAAAACAAACAGAGGTGATGGTCTTCCAGAATTAATGATGCCCAGTCATTAATCCTATGACCATGAACATATTTAAAATATTCGTACAAGAGCGATTTGTCTCTCATATTCTCAACACTTGAGAATAGATCCTCTTATAAATACTTAAAGACTATATTCAATCATATGAAACCCTTTTCACATTATGAATATATTATAGTGCCATTGGGAATTAAAATCTACCATTACATAACAATTATATGGCTCCTATGGCACATACTGCTATCATAGCTGATCTTCAACTATCAATATTGAAGATTAATACTATTTAAATTAATCCAAATGTATCAAAAACTCATGAGTTACGAGATTTATGAGTCTATTATTTTTAAATTTTATCCTTAATAATTTTGGAAGCTCATCATTCATTTATAAAAATACTAATATGATTATAATTTATAAAACTATTAGTTATGATAATATGACATTAAAGGGCAATGAAAAATATTTGTAATCAAATATAAAATAATTTAGACAAGCATTAAAAGTAAGTCTAAAAGAAACAATAAGAAAAACATTTCAAGTAAGTACCAAATGATATATATAGATAAATACTTGAATTTATTATATATATTAATTGGTTTTAAGGCTAGTGATCTTTTTTCCTTTGGGATATTAATTGGAGTCAATTTGAGTTTTTCCCTTAATCTTTTCCTAAATAAAATAAAATAAAGGTGGCAACTCTTTTCAAAAATCACCCAATCTAAACCTGAGGGTTTCATCATGAGTTCAAACCCAAATGAGCATTTTGATTTCCACTTAGCAAATTGGACTAGTGCTCAGGGGAGGCCTCACAGCTGGCCACCTTTTTTTTTATATAAGAAATAAGAGGACTACCAATTGGTTTAAATCAAAGTTTGACACTTTTAATATGTAAATGACTTTCATGCATCATTTGCATTGGTTTCTTGCCTTTCAACCTGGATTTCTTAGGAAAACAATGGATAGAAAGTAACATCGAGTGGGTAACACTCCTTGGGTCTATTCACCGATAGTGAAATCATCCACCCCGTGATGAATCCTTTGATTCTTTTAAAGGTGTAATGAGCATGCACATACTGCTTGACCTATGCAAGGCTCCCTGACTCATATGTGGTTAGGTATATCACTACTCTAGTGTGACAGGTACCCTATAGGGCCACCTTTACCCTTTCCATGTAATGAACCTAGATCTTGACCTTAGGTTGTATGTACCATAATTAAAACCTTGCATTTTTGCATTCTCACGAAATATTTTCACCATGCATATCATGCATCCATATTGTATAACAAAACATGCATTCATCTTTAGTTTTGGTTATACCTTGAACTGAAGAAGGGTCACATACTCACTTTCCACTTCTATCCAAACACCTTCACTGCTAAACCTTAATCACTCTATCTCTGTCTCAATCACTTTTGCCCCTATAAACCTTAACCATCACCTTAAACATTACCCCATTACCTTAGCCTTTAACCTAAAAAACCTCTACCCTTATTTTTACCTATACCCTACTAACCAAATCATCAAGACACTACTCTAAACCCAATACCTTTAGCCCAATACACTATCCTGTACCCAATACCTTTGGCCCAACACACTATCCTAAGTGCAAAACCTTTGGCCCAACACACTATCCTAAGTCCCAATACCTTTGGTCCAACACACTACCCTTAGTTCAATACCTTTGGTTCAACCTGATACCTTAAGCCTAAGACCTTAACCTATGCAACCTTAAGAAATCCTCAAAAGCCTAAATGCAATTAGCTCACAACATTAAAGGGAGTCTTTTTCCTCAAAGTTTGCATGCCCATATTCCTGCTTCTTTCGCATGCCCATATTCCTGCTTCTTCTCCAAGCACTTACCTTAATTCTTTGATTTGGTTTATAAGGTACCAATGGCCAATCAGGTTAACATAAATGCCTTGACCACACTTATAACTAGCCTTCTTAAGAAGTTTGAAGAGCATTTTCAAGCTATCCTAGCAACTCAATAGATCCAATTTGAAGAAAACATGAAGGAATAAAGGCAAGCCATCATTGAGGAAATTTGAGCCTTGATTAACCAAGCAAACCTCAATAATCTCAACCACAATTTGAACCAAACCTATATTGGGAAACCTACCAATCCTCAAGCCCTAAACACCACTACCCATTCTAGATCTTCCTCTCTCCTAAATCCTTTTCAAGGTGGGGAAGTTTTCTCTCAAGATACCAAATTGCTTATGGATAAACTTGATGCTATGGAGAAAACCATCAAATCCCTGAAGCACTATAATGACTTAATTGATATGGATAGATTGATCTTGTTCCTTGATGCTAAGCTACCTCCTAAATTCAGAATGCCTGAGTTAGATATATTTGATGGAACCACATGCCCCAAAACTCATTTAAAGATGTATATGGGAGTAATGAAACCTATAGGACTTAGTGATGAACTCTTTGCTTAAATGTTTCAAGAATCACTAATCGGAGCTGCCAGAAGATGGTTTCTTTCACTGGACAAGAGCCAAAAAGAACATGGGATGATATTTGTCATGTCTTTGTTAGACAGTATCATTACAACACTGAAGTAGATGCCACTAGGCGTGATTTGGAAACCATGAAGCAACTTCTAAATGAGTCCTTCTCCATGTTCCTTACTAGGTGGAGGGCTAAAGCTGCTTAAATGGTAAATAGGCCAACCGAGCAAGAACAAGTAGATATCATTGTCAAGAATCTACTACTGACCTATCAAGCCCACTTGTTAACATAGTACCTGCCCACCTTTAGAACTTTGGTTGCAACTACATCAAAGGTTGAAGATTGCATCCAAAGTAAATCATTTCAAGCTGAATTCCCTAGCACTAACCTGAATAATGATGAGGAATCTATATCTGACTCAACCCCACCTTACCTCAACCTTGAGTGGTATAACATAGAGGAGTTCAAGTCTAGCTAATCTGACCTGTCTGAGACTAAATTCCAAATCAAAGTCTAAGTTTAAGTTTAAATTAGAGTCTATAGTTCTATTTTATTTTATTTTGTATTTAGCTGACAATGTCAATCCCCTTTTTGTCATCTTGTAATAAAGTTTTTTTTTATAGTAATGCATCTACATTTTCTTGTTAGTGCATTTATTTTCTTATCTTTCTTTTTAGTCTGACATGGATGAGCTTACAAAAAAAAAAAAAAAAGCAAGAAAAGAAAGAAAACAAAAAAAAAAAGAAAAAGAAAGAGAGAGAAATGAATAAACAATCAAATCCACTACAATTACCACATGTTAGAATTTGAGGTGCCATCAACAATTGCACCTAATAAAAAAAGGTCAAATAATCAAATAGTTAAAGCATAAAGAGTAATTAAATGTAATTGCCTATTGCACATCGGGTAATTAAATGATGTACCTCAATAAGGAGCAACAAGTTCAAAGAAGACCTTTGTCAAATCTAGAATTCAAAAGGTTAAAGCCCTTCAAAATGAAAAAAGGCAATAGCCCAAATCATGTTGGAATGTTTTCTCCCAAATTTTATTAATATAAGCTCGCTAAGTTGAAAACCCAAAAGGGCAGCTTAGGCAAAAGTTAGAGTTGAAAGAGAGAGAGAGAGAGAGAGAACTCATCCAAGTTATCTTTCCTCATGTCCAAAGCTGTCATCTTCAATCAATCTCTTTCGTCTCATGTCTCCAAAGTCATCCTTCCTCATTAGAGGTTCATTCTCTAAGGATATACTATCTTTATGCCCTTATCCTATAATAAGGATGCCTTTTCACAACGTCATCATCTGTTGTCAATCCATCCCATTGTTTAGCTCAAAAAGCTAAATCTCCAGGTTGTCACGTCCTTATCGCTCACTGGGGGCATGATCCCTAATTGTCTTCTTCCACTAGCACTTTAGCCATTCCTAAAGGCTCTTTGTTATAGCCAGTGTAGTTAGTTTTCCAGCTACATTAAGTCAAACCAATTAAGTGTCACTCTAAGAGTCTCTTAAATCTCAAACAGTAAGAAAAGCTTGACTTGCTCTTTTCCATGATTCATGCTACAAAAAGTAAAATCATACAACCTCCATGATTCTTTTCAAAAGTTTCATCCTACCTTTAAACCATCCTAAGCCTCATTGGTAAATCATGTCATCATTTCAAGTACATACCACCATTTCCTTGATAAAATCTTATCATGGGCAAAACCAAAAATCCTAAGTCTCTTAAGACTCATCATCTTTGATTCTAGTCGAGGCATATCTCCCAAAGCCTATCATCCTTAAGTTGATTAAGAAGGACTCGAACCAATCAAGGCCTATCTCATGCCTTTTTGGAAAACATTTCATTATCCTAAAAAGATTAAGCCTCATTGGCAAAACACATAATCCTTGAGATCAAAGTCTCTTAAATCTTGCAAATCATTCTAATGCAACCAGGTCAAAGGGCAAATCCTTAACCATGAGCATGCAATACCCTTATAACCAAAAGCTTTTGTCACAAAACACAAACCAAGAAGCCTTCACCATGAAGCCCACCCCCAAAAGCCTTCACTATAAAGCCATAAAATCAAAAGCCTTTACCATAAAGCCCACTCCCAAAAGCCTTCACCATGAAGCCCACAAAACGAAAAGCCTTCACTATAAAGACCATTCTTAAAAGGCCTGCATTTGTGAAGCCCATTATCTCCTTTAAAGCAAATCTGACTAAGCCTTCTAAATGGATTTCCTAGCTTGAGCCTTCCTTTAAGCCAAGATTAGCCTCCTAAGTCTAGCATCCCAACCTGATCTCTCTGATACATTCTCAAGGAAAAATCTGACTAAGTGAACTCACCAGAAGGTCATAACTCGACCGAGCCTCTAATATGATCTCTTACATAGCCAAACTAGACTGAGCTTCTAACTAACCCTAGCTAAGGCATAACTTGACCTAGCCTTCCAAAATGATCCACTCATCCTAAACAATCTTCCTCAAAGCCAAACCAGAAGGCCATAATTGACCAAGCCAATTGCTAGACCTAACCAAAGACTCACGTATGAACTTTTTTAGAGACAAGCGCAACAAATAGACCTTCCACAAAACTTGACCTAGCCTTTCAACCTAATCGTCTCCAAGGACTTGACCCTCCTGATCAAGCTTTCCAATTTAGCCTCAAACTGAAACTTCTCTAAGTGAAACCCACATAAGCCCAGCTCAACCTCTCTAACCATATCTAGCTTAACCTCTAAAAGTGACTTCTTCCTAGACAGAACAACCAAAGACCAAATAGCCAAGCTACCTTCTAAAGTGGGGGCATATTTCTCCCAAAAGCTCAGTACTCTCCTACCAAATTGACCCTTCACAGGTTCAAGGTATCTAATCATTGCATAGTCAGATGCATTTCATAATAGAACAAGTTGTAAGCTAGACTTCTGAATCAAAATAGATCATCTATTTATTGATTCCTACTAGACAGGGTCATCATCATTCCTACCAGAAATCTTCTTTGTCTCAAAATTGATTGGACATGAAATTGGACTTTTCAAAATAGATAGGAACCATTACATTTACCATATTTCACCAAACCAACTCTACTTTCAACATTAAGGCAAAATAGATAGCCTTGATTTAAATTCTCTAACATTAAGGTTGAACAGATAGCCTTAATTGAGATTTCTCCAACATTAAGGCTGGATAGATAGTCGTGATTTAAATTCTCCACCATTAAGGCTAAACAGATAGCCTTAATTGAGATTTATCCAACATTAAGGCCAAACAGATAGCCTTGATTAAGATTTTCACCAAATCTTCTTTATTCTCTAACATTAAGGTCAGAGAGATAGCTTTGATTTAAATTCTCTAACATTAAGGCCAAACAGATAGTCTTGATTGAAATTTCAATAAATTTTTTTTCTCCTCCAATATTAAGGCCAGATAGATAGCCTTGATTTTAATTCTCTAAACATTAAAGTCAGACATATATCCTTGATTTTAGTTCTCTAAACATTAAGGTGGGACAGATAGCCTTGATTGAGATTTATCTCAAATCATTTTGACTTCTAACATTAAGGTCGAACAGATAGCCTTGATTGAAATATTTTTTATCTTTTAACATTAGGGCTGAACTGTAACAACCCACATCTACCCTAGGAGTTTTCATGACAAATTGCTTGAATTTAGAGTTATTGCGATAAAATATATGGTTTTATAAAAATTCATGTGTGATGTGATTTATGAGTTTGGGGCATGTTAAATTAATTTTATTATGCCTAATATGAATTACTGTTGTGAAATAAATGATTTGAATAAAATGCATTAGCATGAAGTAATTTATTTTTCGTAAAATGAATTTTCATGCAAAAAGACGATTTTAAGCATAAAAATAATTTTATGAGTATTTTAAAATAATTTTTAAATAAATGTTTTGGGGAGGAATTTTACTAAAAATAATAAGAAAAATATTTTATTTTAATTACCTATAATCATCCCTAAATTAATTAAAAAGCTCAAATACCTAAAAGCCCACTACACTAAAACACTCCTAACCTAGCTCATTAAGGGCAAACTTGGAAATTGCACCCCAAACCCTAATATATAATGAAAATTTCGGCCAGCACTCTCATTCCAGCAGCCATCACTCCACTTTTCTATATCTTTACAGAAAAATTCTCTAAAAAATAATCTCTCAATTGAAATTAAGAAAACACCTTTCAGTTTCGCGATTTCTTGACCATAATCGTAAGTTTTTCTTCTCTTTCAATTTCTAAACTAATTTCTATGAAATAAATTATGGGAAAATTATTTTGAACTGGTTGATTACTGATTTTTATAGATTGAATTCTGTTTGGGTGAGTTTTTGGGAGAAAAAATCTAATTTCTACCGAAAACACAAATCTTTCCGCAAGATTTCTCCAAAGGTAAATTCTATAACTTAAAATCACAATTTTTATGCATAAACATCACTAGATGGGGGCGATTTGTGCATTATTGTTTTCTAAACTGATTTTTGATTTGTTTGGATGAAAAATATTGGATCAAATAATATTTCTGCATATTTCTGTGATGACTGAAAAGTTTCAAAAAATAAAGGAATTCAAGGTTTTTGTGCTAGAACTTAGAAGTTGGAAAATTCTATTATTATTTCAACATGTGGCTAATTTGTATATGATTGGATTGTAAACAAATATTTTTTCTGTTTGGATGAGAAAGAATGATTTAAATCATGTGTTTGTATATTACTGTAATGAGCGAAAAACGCGAAAACTCATCATTTTCATCCTAAGCCTTGAAACTAGGAATTTTCTTGCATAATTACTATCTATGGCTGCCAAATCATGCATGGACATGTTTTAAACTGATATTTGTTGAGTTTGAATGAAAAATAATGGTTGAAACAACCTGTTTATATATTTCTAAAATGACCAAAAAATACCAAAAACAAGAAAACTCATGATTTTGTACCCTATAACACAAAAAGTTGAATTTTCATGTGTGAGAGATACTATGTGTAGCCGATTCATATGAATTAAAATTCTAAAATGATTTTTGTTGTGTTTACATAAAAAATCTTGGTTCAAACCATGTTTTTACATATTTCTAAAATAGACGGAAAGTGTGAAAAGAAAGAAAATTTAATTTTTCCTTGGGTGATACATTCGGCCTACATAAATATTTTTGTCCCAGTGTTTGTAATTTTTATGTGATGTGTTTTGATGATTATTGACATGTATGTATGTATAAGAAATGATAAAATTTCATGGTAGTTGAAGGTATGACCTTAGATAAGCTTAAAGGCATTTTGGTATACTTAAGGTATCTTAACCTTATATTGTGATTAGAATGCAAATTTGATTGAGCAATATGTAACTAGATGTTATGATGACTTGATAATAAATACATGGTTTTGAGTTGATGAAGTGACAATTGTATAAAAAGGATCATAAGAGTTAAGCATGACACTTGAAAGGTTAATTGTTAAGTGACATGTATAGAAGTGTAAAGTGTATTAAGATGATTGTAAAAGTGAATGGATATTGAGGTAATAATATTGTGATGACCTTAGAAAGGTATTGATATGACTGTAATGTGTTCTCATGTGAGCCTATAAGGCCTAAGTATGCAAGACTTTTAAAGTCAATGTGTTATATGTAAGTGATGAGTACACCTATATGTGAACTCTAAGTGTATGTATATGCTATATGTGCATGGGATAGTTATAGGATAAGAGCATCATAAGTAAATAAATACTAAGTATTAAATTAAATATTATGTTAGAGTTTGAGGAGCTTTAGAAGTCTAAAGGCTACGTGAATTAAGAGCAAAGGAACCATAAGGTGAGTAAACTCTATATTCCTGCTTCCAGTGTGAGTAAACACTGTATTTGTGCTACAAGCATGAGTAACAATATGTTTTGTTACAAATATATGATATCATGTTATATGAGCCTTTGACATTCTTGAAACCTAAGTCCATCCCATTCTAAAATGAATTTCTATGATTTCCTTGTTAAGCTTGGGTTGCTAAAGGACAATTGGTCCAAACTATTTTTGTTTATCTAATGATAATTCCTTTGTGATTATCACCCTAACTTATATTCTTTCTAGAACTACACTATTCTTATATCTTTTGTTCAAAACAATAATCTACTATTGCTATTGGGATACATGTTATTGATGGCTTAAATGTTATTGTTATATATGATTACCATTAGCTCTTGCTATGGTACCTTTAACCTTTTTTTTTATGCAGAAATCCTCGTACCGATGCAAGTAATCATCGGCTATGTGCTCCTTGTACCGATGCGAGTAATCATCAACTATGTGCTCCTCGTACCGATGCGAGTAATCATCGGCTATGTGCTCCTCGTACCGATGCGAGTAATTATTAGCTATGTGTTCGAGTGATTGTGGCATTAGCCTTCACTCTATGTGTTATGTGTTCCAGTGATAATGGCAATAGCCCTCACTCTATGTGTTCGAGTGATTATGGCAGTAGCCTTCACTCTATGTGTTATAAGTGTGAATTTTGCAAACCTTTCTGAACTGCAAACTATGAATCATGAACTATAAGTTATAAGCTATAAGCCCTTTTTAAGAGATATGTGTTATTGTACAATCCCTATTGTTTACTCATTGAGATCATCTATCTCACCCTTTTTCCTCACGTGGTTCCAGGTGTGCATTATGAGGAGGCAAGGTGATGGCTCAAGTATCCTACTTCGCTTGGGGAATTCCTTGTCCAAGAAAATGTCATGAAGAGTTATCCTTATACGCTCCGGGAATATTCATTTTTGGATGTTTATTTTGAAATGTTATCCTTCGAGGTTTTAATTGAATTTTAAATATTATTCCTTATGGATTATGTTTAAAGTATATTTTAATTATGCTTCCACAATTAAGGTTTTCAAACAAAAAAAAAAAGGTTTATTTAAGTTAATGTAAGAGGTCTTTGGTACGATCCTAGGCAGTATTTGTATAAGTATACGTGGGTTCTACGGACGTGGGTGACCTTACGTCTCCCCATGTTCTAGAACTGTCATGTCTCTAAAGTTAGAATGTGACATGAACAAATAGTCTTAATTGAAATTCACCAAGACCATTCTTGCATCCAATGTCAAGGTCTGATTGATAGCCACTGACAAAACCTCGTTTTACCTATAAATGTCTAGTAACGATCATCTAGGCATCCATGTGGTTCCTATCCCTACCCCTTTATCAAATATACTTTTAAAACTTCACCCATAAATGTTTAGTAACGATCACCTAAACATTTCTATGGTTTCTTTTTCTATCTATCCTTTAAAAAATAAAAATAAAAACAACCATGTCTTTCACCCAAACATTTTTTAATCCTGACTTAGACATCCCTTTGGTTCATTTTTTCCATCCTTGGGTTCATTATCATCAGAATCGCTTTTTGTTCAAGCCAATTCTAATGAGGGGGTAGCTGTGAATCCTTAAATTTGCACCTCTAGATAATCAACACTCAATTACGAACCCAAATAATCAAATCGGGCTTAACTTGGATCTGAAATGGGTGAGAACGGATTAAAAAAGGGCCTACAAAGGCACAGGGACAACACAGGGCAGTTCATGACCGGACAAACCCTATGCAAAACTGTACAGAGGCTGTGCAAAATTGCATAGCTCTGTGCAAAATCGCATAGGTCATGTATGGTTACACTATGCTCGCATGGGTCCAGTGCAGTCCAGAAGCCTCCGTGTGTGGTTCCCAAAGTGTCCTATATAGTTTTTGTCTTGGGAAGTGAATGACACATTAAAATTCATCATTTTTGCTCCCAACTCTCTCTCTATAAAAGCAATAACCCCTTACCTCATTTCCACACTCAGTATTGCTTAATCAAATTAATTGATTTCAAAGCAATCAATATTTTTAAAGTTTGGTCCGAAAGGAATGAACTTTTAGTTTAAAATTTTATTTTATTTGGGTGGTCATTTCAAGGTAGCTCTCCTCAAATCAATCTGAGGAGGTCTCGAGTATGCCGTCTGAGTCACCGTTCAAAGGTTGTCATTCCTGAGAAAGTGGAATTGCGATCTGGTGATCCGCTTCATCTGCCCTACGTCCTCAAGTCTCTTCCTCGTAAGGCAATCATTTTCTTCTTTTCGTGTTTTGTTTTAGTGTTTCTTTTGGCTTTAAATTTGTTTTGTTTGTCTTGTTATTTTTTCCTTAGGATTGCTTAGATTGTCTTTTTGGTTTATTATTTCTTTGCTTTGCATGTTTTATCATTTTCTTTCATTATTTTGAGGCATGTTGATTATAATATGATTTAGTCAACTTGGTAAGCAATTTGAATTGATATATCTACTTGTTAATTAAAACCTGACCTAATTAACAACTTGGTAATCAATCAATCTAATTTAATCAATCAACCCACCTTTCAATCAATGAATTGAAACATGATAAAATGGCTAGGCTAAACTAACCCCTTCACAAGAAGGGCGAACTACGTAGATTTTGATTCCCATTCAAAGGATACATAGGCTTGCTTGTTTAAAGCATCAATCCAATTTAAATAAAATATAATCATTCTCTTATATGTTATTTTATGAATTAGCTCTTTTCTTTGTGATATCTACTTTTAGTTTGTTTTCTTTATTATAATTATTGATTTTAACTTTCTTTTTGCGGTATTTTTCTTTAGTAATTACTTTAGAATAATTTTGGGGAATGCGTGACTTCCCTAGAACCCATAAGGGCTAGAGGAAGTATCCCCTATTTTGGTTTTGAAATGTAAAGTTAATTCCTTTACTTTATTTGCTTTATTGCTTTGAATAAATGTTTATTTATTTGTTTATTCATGCATTATATGATTGTTCATATATTATGTAAATTGTTCATGAAATTCATTTTAAGTCATCTTGTATTAAATTTGCCAAACTAATCATTTTTCTGAATAAACCAAAAACCTAGTCCCCAAATCCTCTTTGATTTCAAAGCTAGTGATCTTTTTTCCTTTGGGATATTAGTTGGAGTCAATTTGGGTTTTTCCTTTAATCTTTTCCCAAATAAAATAAAATTAAGGTGGCGACTCTTTTCAAAAATCAACCAATCTAAACCTAAGGGTTTCATTGTGAGTTCAAACCTAAATGAGCATTTCGATTTCCACTTAGCGGATCGGACCGGTGCTCAAGAGAGGCCTCACAAATGCATGCGTTTATTTTTAATAAAATGCTGATAAAACACTAAGTTACTATATTAGATTGTAGCATTCATTGTGTTGAGACGCTCATTCCTGTCTCCCTATATTTTTCTAGGTTGCAGGTTGAGTACAAGAAACTTTATTTTTGTTATTTCTGCCTTCCTTCTTCGTCAATGACTTGTATTATATTACCTAGTTTATATATTAAATTTTATAATGTTTTGTATCATTTCACAACTAGCACTCCACATTGTTACCATATTATAGATGACTTTTGTATGATGAGTTAGATGATGTTTGAGTTCTTACTTCCTAGCTAACATGGTGTTTTGTTAAGCAGAAACCTTATGATGATGATGCTAATGGTATGATGGATGTTATGATGAAATGTTTGGTTGATTATGCCTAATAGGTAAGGCCATAGCTCTAATTTGTAGCAGTTACAACTATCATATGGTATGATTGTGGTTTAGTGCCCGGTTACCCTTACTATGGGTTCTGGAAGCCTTATGCTTTCCCATTCCCTAGTGTTGGTCACATGCCCTTAGGTACATGTTATGACCTATTAATTTTGAGCTATAAGGGTCCTAGGGCATAGGAAGACATAAGGTCACTTAAATCCATAAAACCCATTTAACTTCACATTAATATGACATATCCTAAGATTCGAGCTTGTGTTACCTTATCATACTATCATTTACCATTTACTTTGTCATATTACATGCTTGTACACATTATTCATTTATCAGTAATATTAATCATACTTGTGCATAATTTACCAATTTCTTTATCGATACCTATATCATTTTCATTTATATCTTTGTACCAAATTACATTCAATGTCTTCTATTTATGTTTCCATTAATCTTTTCATCATTCATATACTACCTGTTTAAATACTAAAGCATAATTATAAGATACGATAAATTCACAATACATAATATTCAGTATTATACTGATACTAAAATCCTCGATAACCATGGAGCTCTAGAACATAAACCTTTAAATTACATAGTCAAAATACATAATACCAAAACACAATAGAGTAATTCTCAAGCGAAAGAATAGACTTGAGATTTCCTTGCTAACTCGACAATTTGGCCTAAAAAATTTAAACAACTAAGGGAATGAGAAAGAGTTCAGTGAGTTCATAATAACATAATATATATAAGAATATATGGAATACAAATAAAGTAGCTTTTTTATGGTAATAAAGAGATGTTTATAAAGATTTTTATTAAGGAATGTCAATCATTATATGGTAACATGAGCAATATCTTTAGTAGAAATTAATCAATTTCTAGAAATAGTGTACTTGCCACTTATAAATCAGTAAATCAGGTTAGTGGTGGCTAGTGCCTTGCTCACTCAAACATATCACATTACGGTATCACATTACACAAGAGTGATCAGATCTTGTAGCTAGGCATTCCCCCCAGCAGAGGTTGGGTACTCTTGCCTTATCCGCATGCTTGTACCTAGTGCACAAGGTCCAATGTATTACCCCACATCATAAGGGAATTTCTACTTTATTTCAATGTCAATGAGAAAAGCACATATATAACCAATGAAGGAATTCTATAGAGCAAGTAACAATGAACAAATGGATTCTTATTAATGGTTATATCATCAACTCGATATGAGGTTGGCTTATGATGGCCGAATGCCATAAAGGAAGACAATAATAGTGAACAAGGCAATTCATATGCTCAATATGGAAATGTGATACATTTGAATAGAAGATGATTTAAACAATGGTTTCTCATTTATGGCACAAATCATATTACGTTATTAAGTACTCACCTTGAATTTCTTAGCTCCTAATAGCATTTAATGCAAGTTAAAGTGAGGCTTCTTGATATCTTCAATAATATCCTTGCCTTTATCATTAGGTTCTACAATCACATAATTTAAATTCAAATTGATCAATATTTACTATCATTACTCAGTTGGAATATATATTACTCCCATTAAACCCTTACTATTTTTAATTTTAATTACTTTTAAAAAATCTTTCTTAATTCCATATATACTTTTTATTTATACACATTGCATAATTTGTGATTCTTTCATCACTCATTTTCATTGGTGGGCCAAATGGGCTTATAAAGAATTTTGGTTTCTTTCCTCTTAAATTTTCATAATTTAACTCTATATTATTTAATCAAGATTAAATCAAATAATTTTCAATATGATTTCAAATTTAATTTAAATATACTTTCATATATAGCTCATTAACCAAGTTTGATCTTACATCACTATTTTTGCCATTTTTTCATTTTATACTGCTCCAAATGAATTTATTCTTTTTGCATTTTATATTAGATATATGAAGGTATAACATATCCAAAATTGAGCTTAATTTTTACCATAAAATTTATAGTGAATTTTCAAATTTTGTCCTACTTTTGTCCAAGGACAAACTGAACATATTTACGTTCTTAGTTCTATCTTAAAATATGTTTATCCAATTGAAAAACTGATTCATAATGTAATATATAACACCTAAATCAACATTTCTTATGTTTTATACTTTATTTAATTTTGAATCTAAAGTCCTTAAAATAATTTGATAATCTCATATTGCGATTCTTCTAGACATTTTGAGCAGTCCACACTAAGCCAATCAATAACTATACCAGACATTATCTTTTTAATCTAAAATTTTTTAGGAGACCTAATTAACATATATATGGATGACAAAACCAAAATTTGTGCATAATAAAGCTCATTTTCCCCTTCATTTAAATCAATCACAGTAATCTATTCAATTCTGCTCTAATATATACTCCTTTCTAGCAGTATGTACTTTTCATTCAGTTTGACATATCAAACGACCACAAAATGATTTGAAATTTTTATAGCAGTCTACAACTTTCATGTTTTACACTTATCTAAATTCCTTCTCTAAAATTTCATAATAATAGGTACTATTTCTGTTCTATATTCTTCTTTTCTTCAATCTCATGGCCATTGATACTTTAATCACTTCACAACTATGAACATGGATTATATGCTTTATATGAATCATATAACTTTGTATCATATAACTTAATTTTTCATATTCCCAAATTATCTCATAAATCCTATAAATTTGGGAAAACCATCAACGTCTCACTTAAATTTCAAATTCATCATAGACTCATTAAATTAACACTTAAATAATCAATATCCATCAATCAATTGAAATTAAATCACTTTAACTCCTAAAACCCTAATTTTCCAACTTAGAAGAAATTTGGGAAAAACCTATAATTTCTTAACTAATTCTCAAATTGATCATGGATTATAAAATTATCATATTAAGGAGTCTACATCATCAATCAAACATGAAAAACAATCATTAAAACTTGAACTTGCTTTTTTAACCTAGGTTATACCTTAAAACATTCTAGATTTGAAATAAGCTTCTATAATTCATTTTGACACTTTCAAACCATTATTCTCCACCCAAATAAGCTTAGATACTATTAAATAATTTTTTTAATACTTCCTTTAAGAATCAAATTTTAGGCCAAACCATGCTTTTAGGTGCACTTAGATGAGTTTCATACTTTCCTTATTTATTTTCACATGTTAAACCCTTAGTTCTCAAGCCTAAAACTCATATTTCATCAACTAACATATAAAACAAACATTTCCTAGTTTCACTTCCTTTTGATTAATCCATATAGATGAAAGAAAAGAAGAGTTTTTGCAACTATAACACTAAAATCATGCTTATAACAAAAAAAAAAGCAAAAGATGAGCAATGATTTCTTTCCTTGGGAAGCTTTGATTTTAAGTTTCTATGATGATGATAGTGTGGAGCGATTTTTCTTTGGTAGAAATTGTGTTTTTGATGTAGAGTTTGCAAAAATGGTGAGAAATAAGCATCTTTCCATATACATGTCTAAGAGAATGGATGGTGATGATTTAATCATACTTTTTCAATGGCTAAGATTTAATCAAGATGGACGACCATGATTTAATCAATTTGGATAGTGAGAATCTCATCTAAATGGGTTATGATCATCATATGTAATAATGGTGTGTGTTTAGAAAAAATGAATATAGACTTGATATAGGAAAAGTGAAGACTTTAATTTGACTAAGGAATTGACTTAGTAAAAAAAAATGGTGGTTTTCAAGTTAAATTTGATGGCTATGATTTAATCACATTGAATGGCTAGGATCACATCTAAATAGATGGTGATAATGGAGTGTAAGAAGTAAATTAAATTGGTAATTTAGTGTAGAAAAGGTAGAAGTCAATTTGAATAAGTAATTTAACTTAGTAAAAAATGGTAGCTATCTAGCCAAAAATTTGACCAATCCTTCCATCTACCATAGTTTAACTTAGGTAGTTATTTTAACCCTTGGTTAAGTCTAGTTTCACTCTAAATTGGGTCTTAACGGGCTGACCATACATAGGCTTGGGTTTTAAGCCCTAAAGGTCCATTAAGAATCCGTATATGCACATTTACATACTTAGTATGTTCTTTTAACTTTCTTTGTTTTCTTTCATTTTGGCATATTGATTTCTTCTCTTTAATATCACTATATACCCTACACATTATTATAATAGCTCTATTCAATTCATTAATGAACACGTATACACTTTAATGTTGCATATTAAGTAAATAAGTCAATTAACATCAATAAAGTTCTTTCAGGTATAATTTAAATTTCACTATCATAATACCATTAGAATCAAGTTATATAGCACCATTATTTATCCTAATGAGTTAAAAAAAATTTTAAGTATTATAGGTCATGATAAAGGTGGTATTAGAGTAAAGATCCTGCAACCTCTAGTATATTTAGATTCGAGGAAGTCTTAGATGGTCCTTATTTTTGTAACATGTAGAGTATAGAATTGCTTTTCAACTTGTTGAGTTGCTCTTTCTTCTAAATTAGCATTATCCCTATGATGTGATACGTTATTATTTTTATTTATATGCTTGTATATGTATTGCATGTTTTCGATGGGATGATGGATTTGATGATTATTTTCAGACTCATGCTTTGTTATAAGAGGACACATGATGCTAATGGAAATACTTTAGTTACTCTTTTAGATGCATATGGCACAGTAAAAGTGTTATGAAAAGTAAGTAATTCCTTGAAGTGAGAAAATATCGAGACCATGCTAATTGTGATTTCGAGAATCCATGAGGACTTTGATCAACTAAGGTACAAAATGATTAAGTTTTGAAATTTATAAATGCTTTTAGAATTAAATACTTTAATTTTTTAGTTGAAGATAATAAATGATTTTAACGTGCGATTTTAAAAGTAGTTTTGGAATTTAGAGCTTAGCACTTGTGTTAAACTTGTCTGTCTACATGTGCATCAACTCTGCATCATAGAGTCACTCATTATTGATCATGCATCATGAGTTTCGTCACCCATTAGCTTAAGATTGCATGTTAGTATGTAGTTTTAGACACGTCATCTTGAGTTCCAAAACAAAAAAGGAAATGTTTTGATTTTTTTTAAAATAGTTTTTGAATGATTTTGAAAAAAAATAATTAGTTTCAAATATATCTAAAATTGATTAGAGTCCTCTAGATAAGAAATGCTTTGAGTTTAGCTTGTAATTTTAAAAGTGCATCAAAGTGCGTGGCGAAAGCATAATGTAGAAGTTTGGCTTGAGCATATAGTGTTTGCTTGAGTTTGAAATTTCAAGAATGAACTTTCTTAAAGGGGAAGAATGTGATAACTTGAATTTTATTTATTTTAAAAATTCTTATTTTACAAGATATTATATTATATTATTTATTGATATTTTATTTTATTTTATTTATTTTAAGTAATGAAAATTTATATATATTGATTTTTTATGAGATAAAATCATTTTATGAAATTGATTATTTACTATATTTTAGCTTATTTATTATAGTTTATTTGTTAAAGAGGTATCTCAAAATTTAAGTAAGTTTTAATGTCAATTTTTGTTAATTAAAGCTCAAAGAATTGTCATCATCATCATCATTATTAATATTAGTAATAATGCTTCTATATTAATTAAACTTTCATTATATATAAATTAAGGTAAGGAAAATTATTTGTATGAACTATTTAATTAAAATACATTTTCATTCAGTATAAATTTGCTTAATAGAAAGTAATTATATTAGAAAAAATAATAAAAATAAACTAATTGCATAGTTTGTATTTATATATGGGTTTTAAGCCCTTTGATTGGTCAATAATAACTAATTACATGGTTGAGATTTTTGCCCCCTTATTCCTAATTTTAGACAGTAAGGGTAGAGAGAGAGAAAGAGAGAGAGAGAGAGAGAGAGAAGTGAGTTGTGGTACTGAAACCACTGATTTTGGCCGATGGTGAGCAACATAGCCACTTTCATCATCTTCCTCTCCCACTGGCGAGCACAAAGACCCCATAGCTACCTAATTGGAAGGCAATAAAAGACTAAACTGAAGAGATAGAGAGAGTCATCGACATCGAAGCTTGTGAAACAAATTTTAGCCATTCTCGGCGGCCAAATTGAGTGAGGCTAATGCCTTTTGAATCCTCATCCTAAGAGTTTTCAATCATTACCTATCTAACTCTCTAAAACTCACTAGAATTATACATCAAAAAATGGGTTACTAAAGCTTTATGGGTAGATGTTGATGAGATAATGACGAGTGAGGAGAAACAAACATTATCGTTGGAATATTCATGAAAAGATGGTGTAATTTTTGACCTCTAGCTCCATCATCCTTGGCAACACATGGTCAGACAATAATAGCTCCAATGACTTTAGTTAGCAGCTCTGTTTTGACATTCAGGTGATGTTTATGAACCTAGTTTGACTGGATTCCTCTCAGGTAAGACTGAAAACCTCAAATCTAATTGTATTATATAATTTTTGGACTACTTATTATTATGAATATGTATATTATGAGTTAATATGGATTTTAGTTTACTATTAGAGTTACAAATTATTGAATTTGAAATTATTAGAGTTTTTTTTTATTTAATTAAGAATTTTTATGAATTTTTATAAATGATTTATATATAAATTATATGAAATTTTATGATTTATGGAAGAATTGAATTAATCAATAAATTTAATTTCATAATTTTATGAGAGTTTATATTGCTTTTAAATTAAATAAATTTTATACAAGTGAAAGCTTAGTGTTACTAAGTATTAAAATGAATTATATATATATATATATATATATATATATATATATATATATATATATATATATATATATATATATACCCTCAATTTTGCATCCTTATAATGTGGTCACAGCTTAACTCCTAATAATATTAGTGCGTTATGCATAGAGCCAGTACGAAGGTCTACCTTCTCTGACCTGAGTGGACCTTTTGTATCTAACAATATTTTTGTGAGGCCTCGCCCGAGCACCGGTCCGATCCACTAGAGAGAACCAAAATGCTCATTCTGGTTTAGATTTTGCATCCTTATAATGTGGTCACAGCTTAACTCCTGATAATATTAGTGCGTTATGCATAGAGCCAGTACGAAGGTCTACCTTCTCTGACCTGAGTGGACCTTTTGTATCTAACAATATTTTTGTGAGGCCTCGCCCGAGCACCGGTCCGGTCCACTAGAGAGAACCAAAATGCTCATTCTGGTTTAGATTCACAATGGAACTCCCGGGTTCGGATTTGGTTGATTTTGAAAATAATTTTGGGAGTCGCCACCCAAATTTATTTTTAAATGGGAAAATTAAGGAAAAACCCAATTTTGACTCCAATTCATTAATTTTCATTTAATTACCCAGGGATAAAATTACTAGTCCGAACCAAGTTGAGTTCAGGGACTAGGTTTTTTATTTTAAATAATCTAAATTTGGCTCTTAAATTTAATTTGACTTTAGAAAAATTTTGATTTCATGAATGAAAAATATTATATAACAATTAATTAAATGTATGAGCATGGTATGAGTGTAATGAGAAAATCAAAATGAAGCATTCACAAATTACATTAATTAAAAAGGGAAAAGGGGATTGATCGGGATTTGGATTTGAGGTTTTGATTTAGATTCCAAACGTGCCTACGTACCCCATTGAATGGGAATCAAAATCCACGTAGTTTGTTCCACGATAAAGTGGAGGGGTTTAGGAGTTGATCAGATTGATTTTGATTTGGTTGTTTTGAGAGCAAGGAAAAAGGCTGATACCTTGACTTTTGGTGGGCACTGGATTTTACCATACTGAAATTCCATTTTATCGAGACCAAGTGATTAGATGGATTGGAAGATTAATTAATTAATTAAAATGATTAATTAACTAATTAATATGATGAAATGGATGGATTGATAGATTAATTAACTAAAATGATTAATTAATTAATTTGGATGAAGGGTGGATTTAGAAAAAGGATTAATTTGATTTAAAAAAAAAGAATGATTTGTGAAAAAAAGAGTGAATAATTAATTAATTAAAAAGATTAAATAATTAATTAATTGAGTGATTAATTAAAAAAGAGTTTTAGTTAATTAAAAAGATTAATTAACTTGGTTAGGGTGAAGTAATTAATTAATTAATTAGAGAGTGGTTAAAGGGAGAAGAAGAGAGAAATTTGAGGATAACAATCTACTCAAATTCAAAAGGTGAAGAGAAATGAGAAGTGGAGGAGGGTATTTATAGGAAAAGTGGTGAGGGTAGTTTAGGCAATGAAAATGTGAAAAGACCATGAGGGATAGGGCTAGAAATGGCTGAAAATTAGACTAAAATGGGTAAAAAGGTCATTTTCTAAGCAAGTGGGGCCCACAGAGGGTCAGAATTTCACAGAACCTACTACCGCACCGCACCAGGCCTATGCGGCGCCGCATCAGACTTATGCTGCGCTGCACTCATGTTTTGCTGCAGCCACGTGTCACCCTTGCATGTTTTTCGAGGTCTCTTGCAGGCTTATTTTTTAGAGATTTTAGGCCTGTCTTTGAGAGTTTTGGGTCAGTTTTTGGGAGTTATAGAGCTCAGAAAAGTTATTGATCAGTGTTATTAGGATCAAAAATAATTTTAGAATATTTGAACAGTCAGTTTGAGAGAGAATCCGGTCAATCTTGGAAAAATATTGTCAGATATGGAAGGTCCGATCAGGATCAGAAAGGTGCTAGGTTATACCAAGAAGGCTCTGGTCGATTCTGGAGAATTCAGAATTGATTCTAAAGGTGCTGAAATGAGGGTTCACAGTTGCCCCCTCATCAGAATTGGTTTTGAATAAAAGGTGATTCTGATGATTGTGAACATTGAGAAGAGGTGCCATAACAGATTCTGGGCTTGTGTGTTTTTGTCATGTCCTTTGGAGGAGGCCCTTTAGGATAAATAAGACTTTATCAATGGCTATCTATTCGGCCTTAACATTGGATGCGAGAATGGTCTTGGTGAATTTCAATTAAGGCTATTTGTTTAGCCCTAATGTTAAAAGATAAAGAAGTTTTGGTGAATTTAAATCAAGGCTATCTATCCAGCCTTAATATGGGAGATGAAGAAGGTTTGGTGAATTTCAATCAAGGCTATCTGTTCGGCCTTAAGTTGGAGATAAAAAAGGTTTGGTGAATTTTAATCAAGGCTATCTGTCCGGTCTTAATGTTGGAGATAAAGATGATTTGGGTAAATCTCAATCAAGGCTATCTGTCGGGCCTTAATATTTGAGGTAAAGATGATTTGGGGTAAATCTCAATCAAGGCTATCTGTTTGGCCTTAATATTAGAGGTAAAGAAGATTTAGGTAAATCTCGATCAAGACTATCTGTTTAGCCTTAATGCTTGAGGTAAAGATCATTTTGGACAAGATAATTTAGTAAAAAGAGAGCCTCGACCTATGGCAAGTTGACTCGCGATATTCTAACAAGATTTTGATAGAGAAAAAGGCTCGACTTATGGCGAGTTGGCTCGTAAGATTCTAATAAGATTTTGGTAAAGGGAGAGCCTTGGCCTATGGCAAGTTGTCCGGATAGATTCTGAAAATGTTTTGATAAAGGGAAGAGCCTTGGCCTATGGTGAGTCAACTTAAGAGATTTTCAAAAGATCTCAATAGGAGAGCCTCAGTTTATGGCGAGTTGGCTTAAGAGATTCTGACAAGATTTTAGTTATGCCAAAGAAACTTAGGCTTCTGAATGTAAAGAGTTGGGCCTTTTAGAAGGCTCAAAGGAACTTTGCTAGGAGTAAAGGGACTCTAGAAGTCATGCTTCATTGATTAGATCTGGAAAGGTAACATTCAGCTTTAAAAAGGCATTGGTCAACTTTAAGAGGTATCGGTCAGCTTTGAGGAAGTACTAGTTAGCTTTAGAAGAGGCTAGTGAGGCTATTGGCTCAGCTTATGCATGATGGTGCATGATTGCAAATGATTGCATAAATGTTGGTGCATAGATGATGCATGCATGTTTCAGAATTCATAGACCTTTTATTTGACTTCTATGCCATGCATGATTTGTAATGATGCCTGTAATGGATGATTTTATAGATGCATGAGGGTGGATTCACACATTTTCTTTATGAATGCAATTTTTTCATGTGACTTGTGTCCTACAGAGACATGCATTTGTAGATTGAGAAACTCAACAAAGTTGAAGAACTCAACTTGGGTTGGTATGGAATAGTTGCCATAGTGGCATTACGAGGTTATTGAGATTTTTCTAAAGGCTTGATTTTTAGAATCCAAGGGCCTGGGATTTATATTTTAGTGCCACTGAGAAGGAGATATGTCCATTCTCGAGGAGTTTGGTATTTTCTATATTTTTTGGGAGTTTTGGACTTGCTTTAAGATGTTGCGAGCTAGATGGTGGTTAGTGATGGTTAAGTGAATTTGGTGGCTGTGATTGAGAAGTTCCATGATCCCAGTGACCAAGGAGATATGAGTGGGCAGAGATTCAAGACCTTATTTTTCTATTTGAGAGTCGAATATGGGTATGTTAGGGCCATACTGGCGGAGACACAGATGTGAGACGAATTGTCTTGCTAGTTATTCACCAAGTGAGAAAATTTATCTCTTTTTACCCTTTCTATTAGGGGTGCTTTATGGGTGTCTGTTTTAGGTTTTGGGTAATTTTGCAAGTGTGGACGATGGATCATTTTCAAGTGGTGGCCCCTAATTTTTGGTTTGCACATGCTTTATTGAAACTTGATCTGAGATCAAATAGGACGGTTACTTGTAGCTTGCCTTCAGAGGACACATTTTTAACACAGCTAATAGTAAAGGATTAGATCTCTCCTAACTGAGGACCATGGGTATCGAGTGGTTTTGCCTGTTAGGCTTGGTTTTAATAACTTTTCACTGAGGGATAAGGGTCTTGAGGCAAATGAGGTAGACTCAGAATGTACCCCTAGTTTTTTTCTTCTTGGAGTCTGTACAGATCATAGCTCCCATTGCTAGAGCTATCAGGTGATGGCTAGTTGAGGAATAATCATGCTATTTATTTTAGAATTTCACTTGGGACCACAGAGAAGTATGCTAGGTAGTTAATAAAAGTGGTTTGGCTAATTGAGAAAGAGTACTAGGCTACCCTGCTGAGAAGAATAGAGGATGAAGCAGCTAAGGATAGAGAGACTATATGAGGAGCCACTAGTACTGGGAAGAGGACTGCAGCCCAACTCATTCTTTGAAGGAGACTCGAGGATCTACTGGAAGTGCAACACCATAGGTTGCAGTAGTGACTCAAAAAAAGGAGATTATGATAGACTTTGACTCTAACAAAGGCGTAAGAGATTTGCATCTCAGGAGGTAGAGGAGGACTAGCTAAACCATGACTTCAGACATGACCCATTTTTTTTTAAATAATTATAAGTTAATAGGACTATACGAAACAGGATAAGCTATAGATGACATTGAAAGGGCTATCCTTTATGATGGGTTTGTATTTTGCAAGATTTGATCATCATTAAATGAGACATCTTTTATTTTTACTCTAATTTCTGCCTAAGCTGCCCTTTCAGGTTTTTAGCTTAGCGAGCATTCTTTTCTTTTCTTTTCTTTTTCTATTTCTTTTTTTGGACAAAATAATTAAGTTAATAATGTACTAGGCACAAAGAAAATGAGAATGTGATGCAAACAAAATATTTTGTATTATGATTTGGACCGTACCTGAGACGGGCTACCTACGTATCCCTTACAATTATCATCATCATTTTTTATCACTTTTTTTTTTAGGGAGAATCAGGTGCATGTAGTTCCAATTACATATGCATGAAAAACAGAAATGAAATGCAGATGTCATCTTCAGATGATGTATCATTTCAGCTAATCCATATTGCTAGGATGGGAGAATTACCTTTCGTCTATGTCTATAAAAATGGTGCCTCTGTCAAATAGGATCTTCTTGAGCATGTACCATCCAGTCTAGTTCAGTTTGAACTTCCTTTTGGATTATGAATAGGGCCTTTGGATTTCTACTAGAATTGGATTTGTTTCTTGCAAACCCTTGTCTCTCACCTTCTAGTTGAAGTGCTTAGCTAGTCTCAATTGATGATAGCCCTAAATTTTGGACAGAGCATCCATTCTCTTCTTTATTAATGGTATTCAGCTGGTCATGATATTTTTCAATCTATCCTATCTTGCAGCTTCTCCTCGATAGACTTCTTGTAGGTCAGGATCTTATAAACTGTGATGCTTGAAGTATCCCTATCATGTCTTTATCTTGTACCAAACAGCTCATGAGTTTTTTCACTACTGCCATGCAAATGCAATGTATGTGATTTTTGAGTCTTTTCCTTTGTGCCATAATTAATTAATCCTTTTGTCTTCTTCATTTTTTTTGTATTTTTTGCATTATTCATTTTTTTTTTGTTCCTTCTTTTCTTTTTTTTTTAAGATGTCCCATTTAAAGATGAATTAGAAAGAAATTAAAGCAAATGAGAAAGTTCAAACTTTATTACTGATAAAAGTTCCATCATGAGTACATTAAAGGATAAGCCTTGAAGGCAAAATACAGATTTCAAAGGGTAAGACCTGACAGACTCAAATTCAAAGAAAGGTTTAATAGAAATAGACTCAAAAGACTCTAACTCAGGTGACTTAGACACAGACTCAAATGACTCAAACATGGACTTAAAAGACTTAGATAGAGGCACAGCAGCTATGGCACTCTTCTCAAAATACCAGTTATCGGGTGAGGCCTGAGACGGTTGAGCGAGCTTGGTAGTTCATAAAAAGATTGATATGGTGCTAGACTTTGGGTCTGAGAGCAATGATGTCTCCACTATCAATGAGGTGTTGAATTTTGTGTTTCTGAGCCTTGCATGCATCTATTTTGTGCCCTAGCCCTTAATGATAATTGCAGTGCTCATTAGCATTATAACCCTTAGGTAAGGGGTTTGGAGGAGGCCGTGGGTCTAAAGGCTTAACTAGATTAGCCTCTAAAGCTTTCTTGTAAATGACACTAAGGGGCATGCCCAGCTCAGAGAAATTCCTCTTTGTTTCTAACTTCATCGGCTAGTGACAGGACACAACATTTACCTCCTCTTCTCTTTGTGTGGTATTAGTGTTGTAGATAGTGTTCTTACGATACCTAGAGGATTTGATGCGTATTCTACAAGTGTACAGATCACACAAGCAATATAGTAGTGAATAAGTTATCATTCCACTGGAGACTTTAGGTAAGTATTAGCTCAAAATGTCTACTAATGTCTAGTTAGTCAAATTGTTGTTGATGAGAATGATTATAATTATATTCAAACTAAACTAAAATATGATTTTAGTAAAATAACAAGAAGGAAAAAGAAGATGAAATCAAGAGTAAAGGCCCATTCAGGTATTGAATCCCCCTAGCCCCTAATTGTATATCATAAACTACACATCAATCAAATTCATTCCATAAGTTGAATTGGCGTTTCATTAATTAGATAAAAATCTCTCTCGAGTAATTAAATCCCTATTTCCCAAGAGGAATGCAAGGAATCTCTTCTCAAGCAAACTCAATTAGGTCATGCTTCAGATTCAAGAAACTATCTACCAAAGAAGTCTTGTAAGCTTATTTCTAGTGCCCCAATCAACCCTCAATCTCTATGAGTGATCAATTCACATAAAGCTATCTCTGGTCAATTATATGAAAACAATCCCCAATTAATAAGCATGTAATTATCAACTAGTATTTAAGTAATAATAATCATAAAGATAAAACAATTCAAGGAATGATTTAATTGAATAAAAAGTAATTCAATTTATACAAAAGGTTCTAGGGTTCATCAATACCCAAATTGGAAAAAATTAGTTCATATCAAACATTGAAACCAAAGCAAGAATTAAAGAAGTAAGAAATCCCAAACAATTCATGAATTAAGTGTAGAGAAATCTTGTTCTTTGATCCGCGATCTTCAATGTCTTCTTTTCCTTCTTATCCTCTCTCTAATCACTCGGTGACTCCCCCTAAAACGCTGTCAGATCTGGTTTTATAGTTCTAAAATTTATAATGCGCACCACTGGACCTATAGTTGGGGTTCTAGCCATGGCAATAGAAGAATCAAAGAAAACGTAACTTCCCACGGGTGAGACCCCAGCCGTGCCTCCACCCATGGGAGATAATTTTCCACTTTGCTCTTATCACACGGCTGGAATTCTAGCTATGGCTCAACCCATGGTAACCTATATACTTCCAAAAATCAGCATTTTGGCTTACATCTTTTCACCATCTTGGGTCACATTCGAATCATGGCATCCTTTGATATTTTATTAACTAAAAGAAATGTGAAAGCACTAAAACAAATAGATTAAACTCAATTAGAGGCATAAAATACATTAAAAATAAGGGCCAAAATATAGTGTTTTCAACACTTATCAAATTCCCCCACACTTGAGTTTTTGCTTGTCCTCAAGCAAACTAAATTACAATAATAGTTTAGAAAATGGACAACCCCTTTAAAGCCAAAAGAAAACACCAAGATTGATAATACTCAAATCAGTAAGGCTTGAATCTCACAATCGATAACTAATTCTCAAATGTAGCAGTCAAATTAAAGGATCTACAAATCAAAAAAACCCTCATACGCAAAGATAAAACTCATAATCCTGAAGTCTAAATTCTAGAGTTAAAAGATTAAGCATACAATCCCAAAGAAACAAAAGCCAAACAAAAGTGAGAAATGAAGGATTTTCTCTTAGACACGTGACTACTCTCTCAATTTTTCTATCGACTTTAACATTCAAATGTAACTTTATTGCATTTTTTTTAAGGAGTTTGACTTGTTTGAATCGTCATACTAGCCTTTGGACACGAAGGTAAACATTTGTGATGCCAACCCCCGATTACTTAACTAGAATCACAAACCCAAATGGCTACTAACACTATTCATAATTTCAACTCCTTAGGTTAGAACAGTCAAAATTAGTGAAATACGGAAAATTTTTCAAAACTCCATATACAAAATTTTTTTTATTATTTTTTTTATATCAAGAAAAATAGTCAAGGAACCTAAGATATTAAGTGTATCTTACTAACCTTAACTCAAGTCACAAAGGAATCAACATATGCTCAAAAATATAACTAAGGTTTCAAACTCCAGTAATGCAAATTTCATCAATTTAATTTCCTAATTATGACTACCACACTTAATCCTTAGCAAATGATCAATTCAATCAAGCCAAACATCAATGAGAGATTTTTATATATAAAGAAAAATAATCATCAATTATGAGCTAAAAAAGGAATCACTCCAATTCATACCGTTATTACAATTTAGCTTGCTTGAGATAGAACAAGACAGCAAGAATAAATAAATAAATAAACAAATAAATAAATAAATATCCCTCCCCCACACTTAAATAACACATTGGCCCCAATGTGTTTGAAAATGAATAGAAAGAAAAACATATAAGGGGAAGAAGAAAGATATAGAAAAACTGCCCTGTAATCGAATTTCCATGTCAGTCTATTCCATAGTCCATGCCATGTCATTATCTGTTCTACAGACCCACATTAGGCTAAGAAAGAAAAAGAAAGACAAAAGAAAAATAGAATAAAAAATGAGAAATAAAAAGAAAAAGAAAATAAGCCTAAATAGTATAATTATAGTAATCTAAAACGAAAAATATATAAAAGAATAAAAGAAAAAGAAAAAGAAAATGGAAGGATCAATCATCCATGGCGTCATCGGAGTTATCACTCCCCTTGCCATCATCTAGCTCAACCTAAACTGGAGGCTATCTCTGTCGTGGCTGCGGTGTAAGGGTAAGAGGCACATACCCTTGAGTTCCCCAATAATCTAGCATGGACTGCTGAAACCATGCTCAGTTCTGCACCCCAAACTTAAGTGTCTCCTGCTAGCGTTGTAACATAGTCAGGATCTAATGTTGATTGCTGAGGAGTCTATTTTGTTAGACCTGAAGATCAATCATAGTCCTCTCTAACTGACATATTTGTCTCTCAAACTCAGTGGGCTTCCTGTCATTAGCATCAACTGCTCCCATGTATGACATCTAATCTCAAAATAGGGTTGGATCGGAGAAAGGAGGTACAGCCAATAAAGAAGAAGGCCCGGCAGCAGGAAAAGTACCAGCAACAGCAAAAGTGCTGGCATCAGCAAAAGGCTGAGTAGTGGGGTCAGTAGCAAGGACAGAAGCTGGCTTAGGAGCTATTAGAACTAGTGGAGGGGCAAAGGCTGGCATGAAGCTCTTTGTCATATTTATTCACAGCAATATGGCATACCCAATCAACTTAGGCATGCCATCAAGTGTTATCAGAGGCAAGCCATCAAAAACACCCAAGCTCCTAGCGAGCTTAGTGATATACATCCCTTTAAGTAATGCACCGGACTGGCCCCTCTTGCACTGATCATCAAAAAATGGCATGAGAGAATAGGCCACATTGCACCTCTTATCCTCATGCATACACATCAAATAAAATAACTCCTATCTAGTCACAGCCCCTCCACTATCCCATTTGTCAGAAATGGTCTTCGTTAGAAGAAAATGAAGAACTTACAGACTGAAGAACATAAACTGGGAAGCCTTATAGACCGAGGCATCAAATCTCTTACCCACTAAAGCAAATTTGTCCCACACCTGATTAGGGACATTATTATCCAGAAAACCCATAGAAGTCTCATGATAGACATCAGTATGCAGCTCCTCCTCCATATACAACCCCATTGTCACTACTAAATTGTTGACGCTTATTTCAAAATGCTTGGTGCCCAAACTAAACTGCAGCATCTTCTTTCAGATGGATGCCACCTCTAAATCAACTTGAAGGGAACAATAAAATTCCTACGTCAACTCTCTATAGGCCTGCTCAATAATCGCAAAAAATCCCTTCCACCCTGGCTATGATGTCCATCCATGAAGCTCCTTGTCTATGCCGATTTGTTACATAAAGCCCTAGTCGATCTGTTATGTAGGCTCAAAGTCTTTGTTGGCCAATTGCTTGAAGCAAACATAAGACTCCAGGTCGGTAAATTGGACACACACATGGTTTCGAATGAAAGAAACTGTGGGGGCTGCTACTGGTGGGGGGCTGCGGGAACTGCCTTCCCCTATAGCCCGTTTGGTGGGTAATTTGGTTGCCTTGGCAAATGATTTCTTTGGTCCATAGCTGCAAAACAACATAATCCAAGCCAAACAACAAAATAACAGGTAAACATCATCATTAGAATTTGGGCATTACGATGCCATAAATAACCAATTCCCAAAAACAAAAAGTGCAAATGCATGCTCAACCCAATTTCAAATACTTGTTGCCCAAAGTCAAATACACTACATTCAACCAATTCAAGCAATAAAAACCCAGACAATTTAGCAATAGAAAGTCATCATATTATGATTAACCATCCAAACACAACCCAAAACACTCTCATTGCCCAAATTCATCTCTTTCTCTCACTAGAAATCAGATGCAATGTATTTTTGCTTAACCCAAATCCCCAAAATCAAAATTTCTACCCTCAATCATGTGAATCTCGACAAAGCACAAGATGAAACGGATCTAAAACAAGAAAATGAGCCAAAAATTAAAGAACAAGTGAAAATGCATACCTGTGGTGAAGAATCCGAAGAGAGAGAGAGTGTGTGTGTTTGAAATTACTTGAAGAATGCTTCCTTGAGTGCAAAAATTGGGTTGGAAGGGATGGTGTGTGATTTCAAGTGTGAGGGAGGTGAAGGAAGAAAAGGGGAAAAGAAGGAAAATTGAAAATGTCAGTGTGTGAAGTGTGCATGACCTGTTGTTTTTCTTTTATTTGTCGTGCCCATAGGTGACTCCACGGCTAGAGTTCCACCCGTAGGCACAATACTGCCTCTTTAGGTGCATCACATGGCCTGGGCTTCAACTGCGACCCCAGCCGTCTGATGCTTCTGCCAAATTGAAATTAAATTCTCCTTATCACATGGCTGGAGGCTTAGCCATGGTCCTAGCCATGTCGTGCTATTGCTAAAAAGATATTAAGTTTTCTTATCACATGGCTTAAGGCACAGCTGAACCATCCAATTTTCCCTCTATTTTTTTGTTTTTTTTTAAGATAAAACAAACAACTCAAAGACAAAAGTGGAGCCATGGAAATTATGCATGAACATAAGAACTACATTAAGATAGAACATAATGAAAAGAAAACAAGAAATATGAAAGATAACTAATGGCTCATACAAGAAAGATAGATGGAATGCCTAGCCTAGAATTATAATTATTTAGTAAAGTTCATTCTAGTGTAATCTAAACTAGGTCAAGATGGCTCCTCACTTCTCCTTCTTAGGCCTCCCTCTTCCCCTTTTCACCTTTGGAGGTTCACTGCTCTCCCCTTTTGGTGGTTCTTGCTACGTGAAATCACTTTCTGCAACATTGGGTTGTGCATTATCAGCCTTTTTCTCCTCTTTTTCCATTGCCACTATCTCCTCTAGGGAAAAAGTGCACTCATTCATAGCTGGGTATGCCCTATTATAACCATAAAAAGCTGTTACTTATTCAAGGGTCATGGATGGAGGAAAGGAATCCCTTTTATTTTTGAAGCTATGGCCTTTAGGATCCTTAGAACTCATACTGGTAATCCTATTTTCAACTAGGTGAGAGCAACAAATTCAGTTTAGAGCATAGTCTCTCTGTGTATTTCTCTCATTAAAAACCCACAATGAATGACAAGTTCATGAGGGGGTAGGTAGGTTATGCATTTCTCAACTAATCTGTTCCTCCCCCTAAAAACTACATGACAAATCTCATGCAACCAATGAGCAACAATAACTAAAACAAAGAGAAAAAGAGAAAAAAAAAATAAAACTGAAGCACTCAAAATAATATATATATATATATATATATATATATATATATATATATATATATATATATATATATATATATAGAAATTTTTTTTTTTTGGAAAACAACTCAAAAGAAAAAAAATAAAGCTTAATTAAAACAGTGGGTTACCTCCTACCTAGTGCTTCTTTAACATCATCTTAAATGCACGTTTAGGGTGATTGCTCACCTCGAATCCTAGAGATACTCAATCTTTGTCACTTGATTCAATTCTCCCCTAAAATATAGTTTAAGCCTTTAACCATTTACTTTAAAATCACCTTTCTCAGGATGACTTAATTCAACTATTTCATAGGGGAAGATATTTTTAACCACAAATGGACCTGACCACTGAGACTTTAATTTTCCAGGGAAAAGTCTCAGCCTAGAGTTATAGAGCAATACTTAATCTCTTGTTTTGAAGTTTCTCCCTTGCTTAATTCGAGAATCATACCATCTCTTAGTTCTCTCCTTGTACATCCTTGAATTGTCATAAGCTACCAATCGCCATTCATCAAGGTTAACTTGCTTTATAGCCTAATAGGCCTTATGTTCAATCTCAACCAATAAATGACAAGCCTTTCCATAGACCAATCTGTATGGTGTGGTACCCAAAGGGATTTTATAGGTAGTCATATAAGCCCATAGAGCATTATCAAGCTTTTCTGACCAATCCTTCCTAGAGCACTCTATTGACTTCTCAAGAATTCTCTTGAGTTCTCTATTTGAGTTTTCTACCTGACCACTTTTCTGTGGATGATAGGGAGTAGCAAGTTTGTGTGTAACACCTAATCTTTTCAGCGCTTTTTTAATTGGTTGTTACAAAAGTGAGTTCCTCTATCGCTTATAATGGCTTTTGGAGTGCCAAACCTAGAGAAGAGTTTCTTAAGGAACTTCACTACCACCCTAGCATCATTAGTGGGTAAAGCTTGAGCCTCTACCCACTTGGACACATAATCAACAGCTACTAAAATGTATTTATTGCCAAATGAACTTGGGAAAGGTCCCAATAAGTCGACGCCCCATACATCAAAAACCTCAAACTCAAGAATACCATTTTGGGGCATCTCATCACAAGATGATATGTTACCTGTTCTTTGGCAATGATCACATTGTTACACAAAGTTATAACTATCCTTGAAAAGAGTTGGCCAATAGAATCCTGACTCTAGAACTTTTTGAGCGGTCTAGCTAGGTCTATAATGTCCTCCAGCTGGCCCATTGTGACATTAATCTAGAATGCTCATATTCTCAGGCCATCCCACACATCTCCTGATTATCCTATCAGCACAAATTCTGAAAAGAAAGGGATCCTCCCTAAAGTAATATTTCATATCAGAAAAGAATTTCTTCTTTTGCTGATATGAAAAATCTTTTGGAAGTTCCTTAGCAATAAGAAAATTTGCAAAATCCATAAACCAAGGAAATTTAGGATTAAGATTAAAACCACTTACCAAACTTACTATAGCGTAGAGCTGCTCATCAGGGAAGTTGTCATTAATATCCTCTTCTTTCAGTTGCTCTAAGTTTGGGTTCTCCAATTTGGACAAATGATCTCCTGCAAGGTTTTCTGCTCCTTTCTTGTCTTGTATCTCCAAATCAAATTCTTGCAGCAATAACACCCATCGGATCAATCTCGGCTTTGCATCAGTTTTTGAGAACAAGTATCTCAAAGCCGAGTGATTTATGTAAACCACTACTTTTAGCAAGATCAAATATGAACGAAACTTGCCAAAAGCAAAAACAAAAGCCAGCAGCTCTTTTTCTGTAGTGGTGTAGTTAGCTTGGGCCTTATTCAATGTTTTACTGGCATAATAGATAGGTTAAAAATGTTTCTCCTTCCTTTGGTCTAAAACTGCCCCGACTACGAAGTCGCTCGCATCACATATCAACTTAAAGGGAAGATTCCAATCAGGGGCTACCATGATCGGAGCATGTATCAACTTCTCTTTTAAAATATTAAAGGCTTTTAGACACTCTCCATAAAAGATTCAGTGTCCTTCTTGAGCAACCTGGTTAAAGGGTGAGCAATTTTTGAGAAGTCTTTAATAAACCTCCAATAAAACCCAGCATGTCCTGAAAAGCTTCTAATCACCTTCACGGTTGTAGGAGGTAGCAATTTTTCAATGGTTTCAATTTTTGCTTGATCCACCTTAATACCCTTGCGCAAAATCTTATGCCCCAAAACTATGCCTTCACTGACCATAAAGTGACACTTCTCCCAGTTGAGCACAAGATGGGTCTCTTCACACCAAATTAAAACTCTCTCCAAATTTAGTAGATAGTCATCAAAGGAGTCTCCATGGACTGAAAAGTCATCCATGAAAACCTCCATGATATCTTCAATCAGCTCATCAAAAATTGCCATTATGCACCATTAGAAGGTAGCTGGTGCATTGCACTAACCAAATGGCATTCTCCTATATGCAAAAGTACCATAGGGACAGTAAATGTTGTCTTTTCTTGGTCTTTTAGAGTAATGGGAATCTGAAAGTAACCTGAAAGACTATCCAAAAAATAGTAGTATTCATGTCCAGACAACCTTTCTAACATTTGGTCAATGAAGGGTAATGGAAAATGATCTTTTTAGGTTGCATCATTTAGCTTCCAGTAGTTAATACAGACCCTCCAACCGGTGATCGTTCTTGTAGGGATGAGTTCATTATTCTCATTAGGCACTATAGTCATTCCTCCTTTCTTTGGTACTACTTGATCCAGGCTCACCCAGGAGCTATCTAAAATTGGATAGATGATTCCTGCATCAAGTAATTTGATCACCTCAGCCTTCACTACCTCCTTCATCTTTGGGTTTAGTCTCCTCTATGGCTATACAACTACATTAAACTCATCCTCCATAAGTATTTTATGAGTCTAGAATGATGGACTAATACCCTCAATGTTTGCTATCTTCCAAGCTATTACCTTCTTGTACTTTTTCAGCATTTCCATCAATCTAGCTTTTTCCTGGGAAGATAAGCTAGCATTCAAAATGATCGGTAACTCCTTTCCCTCTTCCAAAAATCCATACTCAAGGTGCTCTGGGAGGGGTTTAAGTTTTAGAACAGGTGGGTCTACTATGGAAGGCCTCATATTTTCTTCCTTGGGCATTTTAATTGTTTTAAATGCCTGACTCTTAAATGATTTGTTTGCCTCCAAATAAGCCAGCTGCTCTTTTGCTTCCTATTCCTTAAAATTTTCCTGCACCAAACACAACTCAATGGGATCCTTGGAAATAATGTTAGTAACAAAATTGGTGATTTCATGCTCAACAACATCATCGCATGAATTCGTCTCATCAAGTTCAAGTGGGTACTTCATAGCATTAGCAATATGAAAGATAATTTTTTCACTCCCCACTCTCAAAGTCAATGTACCATCATGGATGTCAATAAGGGCATAGACCTTATTTAAGAACGGCCTACCAAGGATAAGTAAAACATCTGCGTCCTCATCCATATCAATGATGATAAAGTCATTAGGGAAAATAAATTCCTCGACTTTTACCAACACATCTTCCAAAATCCCTCGAGGATGTACCACAGACTTATTAGCTAGCTGAATAGTCATAGGTGTTGGTTTGGGTTCTCTAATAACCAATTCTTTAAACATCTTGTAGGGCATAACACTAATGCTAGCCCCCAAGTCAGCTAAGGCATTTTCAATTGAAAGGTTACCTATGAAACATGGAATATTAAAACTACCAGGATCTTTTAACTTCTTAGGTAACCTTTTTTGCAAAATTGTCGAGCTCTTTTCTGACAAATGCACAAATGATACCTCTTCGAGCTTTCTTTTGTTAGAAAGTAGCTCTTTTAAAAACTTAGCATATTTGAGCATTTGTGATAAAGTCTTGGCAAATGGTATGTTAATATGAAGTTACTTAAATAATTCACAAAACTTAACGAACTGAGCATGCATTTTATCCTTATGCAAACGAGCTGGATATGGCACTTGAGGCTGATACTCCTTTACCGTTGGGGTAGGCTTTTGTGTTGCTTCTTTTCTCTCTTTCTCTACTACTTCCTTCTCTCTCTCTGCAGCTTCGTTTTTAGCTTCTTTGTCAATGGCACCCTATGCCTCTTCCCCAACCACTTCTTCTTGATTTTTCTTAATAGCCCCTTCTATTTGCTTGCCACTCTTTAGAGTGATTACTTTTAGCTGTTCTTTTGGGTTTGCCTTGGTGTTACTAGGCAAACTTCCTTGCGGTTAGTCACTAAACATTTTAGCAAACTGGCCCATCTAATTCTCCAAGTTCTGAATGGAGGCCTGTTGATTCTTAAGTGTTGTCTCAGCTGCCTTGTGCCTCTGGTCAGAAGACTCAATAAATTTCTCCATCATCTCCTCTAAAGAAGTCTTCTTAGGTGGAGCTTACTGGTATTGAGGCTATTGCTCAAATCCAAGTGGAGTTCTTGGGTTAGACTGATTACCCCATGAGAAATTAGGGTGATTCCTCCACCCCGGATTATATGTGTTGCTATAGAGGTTGTTCTGCTATCTCAGAGCATTTCTTATATAATCTCTCTACACTAGCTTGGCAAAATTATTGCCACTTTGGCAATCTTGACTTTGGTGTCCTACCCCGCACCAATCACAACACATAACTTGAGCTTGTCTTCCATATGAAGATGCAATCAAGGAATCCATTTTTTTGTTCATGGCTTCAAGCTAAGCAGTCAATGCCACAATTGGGTCCACCTAATGTGAACCACCCCCTTCAATTCTTCTCTAATCTCTGGGGACTTGCCACTGATAGTTTATGAGAGCCATGTCACCAATCAAGTCCTTGCCTCTTCAGGTGTCTTATTATTGATAGAGCCACCGGCTGCCGCATTGATTGACTACTTGTTTATATAGTTCAAACCATTGTAAAAGGTTTGAATCTGGTGCCATAGTGGAAGGCGATGATGTGGACACCTACTCAACGAGTCTTTAAATCTTTCTCATGCATTATAAAGTGTCTCACCATCTTGCTGAAGGAAGGAAGTTATGTCATTCCTTAACTTAGTGGTCTTGGATGGTGGAAAGTATTTCTTTAAAAATTTCTCTACCAATTGAGTCCATATAGTAAAAGTGCCAGCTAAGAAAGACTTAAGCCATTTCTTTGGTTTGTCCCAGAGTGAAAAAGGAAACAAACGCAACCTAATCATCATCTAAGACATTATTGATCTTAAATGTGTCACAAATCTCTAAAAAATTCTCAAGATGAGCATTAGGGTCTTCATCTAAGAAGCCATCAAATTGGCAAGTCTGCTGCATCATCTGTATCACATTCGGCTTAATTTCAAAATTGTTTGCAGTGACTGTCAGCCTCCGTATACTTGACTCGGCCCCATTAAGAGTGGGCCTTGCATATTCTTGCATGGTTATTGGCTAGTTTTCTGCCATTATTTCAGCCTCTTCTTCTAAATTAATGTCTTCCAGGTCTGCTACCTCTCGTATCAAGGCTAGTTCCCATTCCTCCTTTCACTTTTGTCTCAATGTTCTCTCTAACTCTGGATCAAATTCAAGTAGATGGAGGAACTAGCTCTGGTCATAAACAGAAAAGGGTACCTGAAAAGAGAATTTCGCAAAGAAAACTAAAACAAAAATTAAATAACAAATAAAAATAAAAACTAAATCACTAGCTTTAAATCTATTGCTAATATTACTCTAAAAGTCCTCGGCAATGACGCCAAAAACTTGATATGTATTCTGTAAGTGTATAGATCGCACAAGCAATATAATAGTGAATAAGTTATCATTTGACTAGAGACTTTAGGTAAGTACTAGCTCAAAATGTCTGTTAATGTCTAGTTAGTCAAATTGGTGTTGATGAGAATGATTATAATTATATTCAAACTAAACTAAAATATGATTTAAGTAAAATAACAAGAAGGAAAAAAAAAGATGAAATCAGGAGTAAAGGCCCATTCAAGTATTGAATCCCCCTAACCCCTAATTGTATAACATGAACTACACATCAATCAAATTCATTCCATAAGTTGAATTAGCATTTCATTAAATTAGATAAAAATCTCTCTCGAGTAATTAAATCCCTATTTCCAGAGAGGAATGCAAGGAATCTCTTCTCAAGCAAACTCAATTAGGTCATGCTTTAGATTCAAGAAACTATCTACCATAGAAGTCTTGTAAGCCTATCTCTAGTGCCCTAATCAACCCTCAATCTCTATGAGTGATCAATTCACATAAAGTTATCTCTAGTCAATTGTATGAAAACAATCCCTAATTAATAAGCATAAAATTATCAACTGGTATTTAAGCAATAATAATCATAAAGATAAAACAACTCAAGGAATGATTTAATTGAACAAAAAGTAATGCAATCTATACAAAAGGTTCTAGGGTTCATCAATACCCAAATTGGAAAGAATTGGTTCATATCACACATTGAAACCAAAACAAGAATTAAAGAAGTAAGAAATCCCAAACAATTCATGAATTAAGTGTAAAGAAATCTTATTCTTTGATCCACGATCTTCAATTTCTTCTTTCCCTTCTTATCCTCTCTCTAATCCCTCGGTGACTCCTCCCAAAACGCTGTCAGATCTAGTTTTTTATAGTTTTGAAATTTCTAATGCGCACCACTGGACCCACGGTTGGGGTTTTAGGCGTGGCAACGGAAGAATCAAAGAAAACGTAACTTCTCACAGGTGAGACCCCAGCCGTGCCTCCACTTGTGGAAGGCTACTAGATAATTTTCCACTTTGCTCTTATCACATGGCTAGAATTCCAGCTGTGGCTCATCTCGTGGCAGCCTATATACTTCTAAAAATCAGCATTTTGGCTTGGATCTTTTCACCATCCTAAGACACATTCGGATCATGGCATCCTTTGACACTGGATTAACTAAAAGAACTGTGAAAGCACTAAAGCAAACAAATTAAACTCAATTGGAGGCATAAAATACATTAAGAATAAGGGCCAAAATATAGTGTTTTCAACACTTATCAGGATTCATCCTTGATTCATCCTGATTAAATCAAATCCTCGATCTTGGTGGCAGTGGTAATAAGAGCCTTAAAGCTAGAGAGGTATTGAGTTTGTAGATGAGCCTAATATTGGCGAAGGAGGTTTTTGATGATGATGTCAATTTGCTCTATTTCAAATGGACGGTTCATCATTTGTGTCGCTTCTATCCTCTACCCTGTAAGGAATGAGGTGAAGGATTCTTTTGGCCCTTGTTTGGTGGTTTCCAAATCTCAACGGGTGACATCCACCTCGATGTTATAGTGGTATTGCTTGACGAAAGCACTGTAGATGTCATCTCAAGTTTTCTTGTGATTCTGGTCAAGATCTAGTAACCACTTGATAGCTGCTCCGGTTAAAGATTGTTGGAATAACTGAGCAAGAAGCTCATCATCCACACCAAAGGGTTTCATGGTGCCCACATACATCTTGAGGTGAGTTTTAGGGCATGCAGTCCCATTAAACTTATCCATGACTGGCATTTTAAATTTTGGTAGAACCCATGCATTTGGGATGTAACAACCCACACCTACCCTAGAAATTTTCGTGATAAATTGCTTGATTTATAACTATTAAGGTTAAGTGTGTGCTTTGTGAAAATTAGTGATCTAAGTGATTAATGAGTATGTGGTATATTAAATTAATTTTAATATGCATAATATGAGTTGCTATTGTGAAATAAATAATTTACATGAGGTGCATTTGCATAAAAGAATTTATTTTAGAATAAAATGAATTTTCATGCATAAGATAATTTTTAAGCATAAAAATTTTATGAGTATTTTTAAAACATTTTAAAATAAATATTTTTGGGGGAAATATTACAAAAATAATAAGAAAAATATTCTTTTTATTTTTAATTTTACTCAGTTTGAAATTTAAATAAAAAGCCCAAATACCCAAAAGCCCACTATACTAAAATCCTCATAACCTAGTTCATTAAGGGTATTAGTGGAAATTTCACCCAAACCCTAATATATATTCTAAAATTCAACCAGACCAAAGTTCCAGCAGCCATCACTTTATTCTTTCTGTATCATGGCAGAAAAATCCTCTCAAAATATTTCTCTCTACTGAAATTAAGAAAAAATCTTTCCGTTTCACGATTTCTTGACCATAATCGTAAGTTTTTCTTCTCTTTCAATTTCTAAACTAATTTCTATGAAATAAATTATGGGAAAATTATTTTGAACTAGTTGATTATTAATTTTTACAGATTTAATTCTGTTTGGGTGAGTTTTTGGGAGAGAAAATCTATTTTCTACCGAAAACACAATTCTTTCCGCGGAATTTCTCCAAAGGTGAATTCTATAACTTAAAATCACAATTTTATGCATAAACATCACTAGGGGGGCAATTTGTGTATTGATGTTTTCTAAACTAATTTTTGATTTGTTTTGATGGAAAATATTGGATTAAATAATATTTCTGCATATTTCTGTGATGACCAAAAAGTTTCGAAAAACAAAAGAGTTCAAGATTTTTGTGTTAGAACTTAGAAGTTGGAAAATTCTCTTACTAAATTGATATGTGGCTGCCGATTTATGTGAGGAAGTACTCTAATATCATATTTGTTTTGTTTAGATGAAAAATAATGATTTGAATTATATGTCTGTTTATTGCTGTAATGAACGAAAAGCGCAGAAAGTGCGAAAACTCATGATTTTTCACCTAAGCCTTTAAACTTGGAATTTTTTTGTATAAATACTATCTATGGCTGCCAAATCATGTATGGATGTGTTCTAAACTGATATTTGCTATGATTGAATGAAAAATAATAGTTTAAACAACCTGTTTACGTATTTCTGAAATGACCAAAAAATACCAAAAATAAGAAAACTCATGGTTTTATACTCTATAATTCAAAAGTTTAATTTTTATGTATAAACAACACCAAGTGTGGCTGATTCATATGGATTAAAATTTTAAAATGATTTTGGTTGTATTTACATGAAAAATCTTAGTTCAAACTATGTTTTTACATATTTCTGAAATTGACAGAAAGTGCGAAAAGAAGAAGAATTTAGTTTTTACTTTGGTGATGCATTCGACCTATATAAATATTTTTGTTCCAATGTTTATAATTTTTATGTGATGTGTTTTGATGATTATTGACATGTATGTATGCATAAGAAATGATAAAATTACATGTTAGTTGAAGGTATGATCCTAGATAAGCTTTGATGCATTTTGGTATACTTAAGGTATACTTAAGGTATCTTAACCTTATATTGTACTTAGAATGCAAACGTGGTTGAGAAATATGGAACTAGATGTTATGATGACTTGATAATAAATACATGGTTTTGAGTTGATGAAGTGACAATTGAATAAAAAGGATCATAAAAGTTAAGCATGACACTTGAAAGGTTAATAGTTACGTTGACATGTATGGAAGTATAAAGTGTATTAAGATGATTGTTAAAATAAATTGATATTGAGGTAATAATATTGTGATGACCTTAGAAAGATATCAATGTGATTGCAATGTGTTTTCATGAGAGTCTATAAGGCCTAAGTATGTAGGACTTTTAAAGTCAATGTGTTATGTACAATGATGAGTACACCTATATGTGACCTCTAAGTGTATGTGTATGCTATATGTGCATGGGGTAGTTATGGGATAGGAGCATCATGAGTAAATAAATACTAAGTATTAAATCAAATATTATGTTAGAGTTTGTAGAGCTTTAAAAGTGCAAAGGGACTACGTATACTAGGAGTAAAGGAACCCCAAGGTGAGTAAACATCATATTCATTCTTCAAGTGTGAGTAAACATCATATTCATTCTTCAAGTGTGAGTAAACATCATATTCATTCTTCAAGTGTGAGTAAACATCGTATTCATTCTACAAGTACAAGTAGCATTTTGTTATGTTACAAACATGTGATACCATGTTATGTGAGCCTTTGTGATCTTTAAAACCCAAGTTCTTTCTATTCTAAATATTATTATATGATTTCTTTGACAAGCTTGGGTTGCCAAAGGACATTTGGTCCAAAACTAGTTTGTTTATCCAATGAGAACTTCTTGTGATTAACACCCCAACTTATATTCCTTCTGGAACTACACTATCATTATACCTTTTGTTTGAAAGTTAAACCACTATTGTTATTGGAATACATGTTATTATTGCCTTATGTGATATTTTTAATTGTGATTACAATTAGCTCTAGCTATGGTACCTTTTACCTTTTATGCAGAATCCTCGTGCCAATGTGGGTAATCATCAAAACCTGTGCATATGGTCTTAACCCAATGGATAAGGGTTGTGTATCCACCTCAGCTAGAAGGGGCGGTTCTACCTGATCAACTTCATGCCTTATAAATGATAGGAGTTGGAATTTGGTATAAGTCCACCTCTCCTTTATAAGTTCAAGTGATAGAGCAATAGCCTTCACTCTTTATAAGTTATAAGTGTGATTTCTGCAAACTTGCCAAATTGAACCCTTGCTAAATTGCAACCTGATTCATGAATTATAAATTATGAACTATGTGTATAAGTTATGTGTTTCCTTTTCCAAGGAATATGTGATATGTATGTGCCTTATCGTTTACTCATTGAGATCATCTATCTCACCCCATTTTTCCTTGTGTTGTTCCAGGTGAGCAAATGTGAGGAGGCAAGGTAATGGCTCAAGCATTCTACTTCGCTTGGGGAATTACTTGTCCAAGTTATCAATAATACTATTTTATGAAATTTTATCATTAGATGCTCCGAGAATATTGATTGATACTTATTGATATATATTATTTTCCTCATGGATTTTATATGTAATGATTTATTTTAGACTTCTGCAATTTAAGGTATTCATCTAAATGTTTTAAACAAGTTATTGTAAGAGGTTTGGTAAGATCTTAGGCATGACTTGTTTATATGTAAGTGGGTTCTACGGGCATAGGTGACCTTATGTCTCTCCATGTTCTAGGACTATCATATCTCTAAGGTTGAAATGTGACATGGGAAGAGAGCTAAGGAGTTGACATTTATCCTATTTCATGCTTTTTGACATTTTTGAGTGTTCTCTCCATGGCCTCAATTTTCTCCATCAGTTTCTTAGCTTTGGGAAAGCTAGAGCAATCTCCACTTTGAAAAGGATTCGTAGTGAGAGAGGGAGTGGTTGTGTTTAAGTCCATAGTAGGAGAGGTTGGAGTTTTAGGTGCTTTCCCTTTATCAGTGAGATCAATAATGGGAGGAGTAAGAGCGAGGGTATGGCTAGTCCCAGCTTGGATAGATGCAGGCTCAACACAAGCAAGAGGGGGAGCGATAGTGGCATTAGTCATTTCCTTGGCCTCATTGATGATCAACTAGCATTGGGAGTTGAGGGCATCAGTAAAGGTGGTAGACTGGGCATTGAGAGCATTAGTGAAGGTGTCAGCTTAGCTTTTAAGGGCGGTGGTAAGTGTAGCTTGAAAAGTTTCCTCTTGTTTCTTGAGGAAGTTGCCAAAAAAGGTGCTTATTGCTTCTTGGATAAAAGGGCTAGAGGTGTTGGCCATCGGTACCTTTAAAACAAAAAACAAAAAAATAGGTAAGAATACAAAATTGTGAAGAAAAAAAGGAAATGTGTGTTAGAAAAAGGATTCCTTCCACGTGGTTGGTCACCGGGTATACATGTTGATAGAGTGAGTGTGTGAGGTGTTTTGGGGTAACAGATCACTGGTTTGGGTCTTTGAAGTGCTTGAGGGTTGACCTCGTTGAGCTTCTCGTATTGTATATGCATGATCATAGTGTGATGCGTGCTAAAAAAGGTTTCATGAACATGCAAGAGTATCGATTATTATGGTACATGGAACCTAAGGTTAAAGGCTAGGGTGGCTATATGCATAAAAGTTAAGGGTGGTTTGATTTAAAGGTCCCCGTCCCACTAGAGCATCGATATACCTAACAATATGAGAGGCAAGGAGCCTCGCGTGGGTCCAATAGTACTAATTGCTCATTACACCACCGAAATGATCAGGGATTCATCATGAGGTGGAATGCTTTCACTATCTCCCAACATACTCAAAGAGAGTTGTTGAGTCAATGCTACCTACCATCCAAAGGTTTTCCTAAAGCTAAGGTTTAGGCAAGGAGTCTTTATTATGCAAAGTGATGCATGAAAGTCAAATTATACTTAATGAGCCAAATAGAGATTATTTTGAAAAAAAAAATTCTTAACCAAATAGTAATCCTTTTATTTTTCTTTTTTAAAAAAGATGGCAACTAGTCCCCAGCGGAGTCGCCAGCTGTGACGCCTCACCCAAGCACCGGCCCGGTCTGCTAGAGGGAACCAAGATGTTCATTCGAGTTTAGACTCACAATTGAATGCTCGGGTTTGGATTTGGTTGATTTTGAAAATAATTTTGGGAGTCGCCACCCTAATTTATTTTTAAATGGGAAAATTAAGGAAAAAACCAATTTTGACTCTAATTCATTAATTTTCATTTAATTACCCAAGGATAACATTACTAGTTTCAAACCAGGTTGAGTTCAGGGACTAGGTTTTTGGTTTTAAATAATTTAAATTTGGCTCTTAAATTTAATTTGAATTTAGAAAAGTTGATTTCATGAATGAAAAATATTATATGACAATTAATTAAATGTATAAGCATGGTATGAGTGTAATGAGAAAAATCAAAATGAAGCATTCACAAATTACATTAATTAGAAAGGGAAAAGGGGATTGATTAGGATTTGGATTTGAGGTTTGGATTTAAATTTCAAACGTACTTATGTACTCCATTGAATGGGAATCAAAACTCACGTAATTCGTTCCACAATTAAGTGGAGGGGTTTAGGAGTTGATCAGATTAATTTTGGTTTAGTTGTTTTGAGAGTGAGGGAAACAGGCTAATATCTTGACTTTTAGTGGGCGGAGGATTTTACTGAACTGAAGTTCTGTTTTATCGGAACCAGGTGATTAAATGGATTGGAAGATTAATTAATTAATTAAAATGATTAATTAACTAATTAATATGATGAAATGGATGGATTGATAGATTAATTAATTAAAATGATTAAATAATTAATTTGGATGAAGGGTGGATTAAGAAAATGGATTAATTTGATTTAAAAAAAAGAATATTTTTAAAAAAAAAGAGTGACTAATTAATTAATTAAAAGAGTGATTAATTAAAAGAGTTTTAATTAATTAAAAAAATTAATTAACTTGGTTAGGGTGAGGTAATTAATTAATTAAAAAGATTAATTAATTAATTAGAGGGTGGTTAGAGGGAGAAGAAGAGAGGAATTTGAGGATAGCAATCTACTCAAATTCAAGAGGTGAAGAGAAATGAGAAGTGGAGGGGGTATTTATAGGAAAAGTGGATGAGGGTAGTTTAGGTAATGAAAATGTGAAAAGACTATGAGGGGTAGGGCTAGAAATGGCTGAAAATTGGACTGAAAGAGATTAAAAAAAAGTCATTTTCTATGCAGGTGGGGCCCACAGAGGGTCAGAAGTTTGTAGAACCTGGTGTAGTGTTGCACCAGGCCTTGCGACGCTGCATCAGACTTATGTGGCATATCGCAAGCAAGCCGTGCAGTGCCACACAGGCCTGATGAGGCGCCACACTCATGTTTTGTGGCAGCCATGTGTCACCCTAGCACATTTTTTGAGATCTCTTGTCAGCTCATTTTTCAGAGATTATTGGCTTGTCTTTGAGACTTCTGAGTCAATTTTCGGGAGTTATAGAGTTTAGAGAAGTTATCAGTTAGTGTCGTTAGGATCAAAATTAACTTTAGAACATTTAAACAGTCAGTCTGAGAGAAAATCCAGTTGGTTTTGAAAAAATACTGTCTGATACGGAAGGTCCAGTTAGGGTCGAAAAGGCACTAGGTTGTGCCAAGAAGGCTCCGATCCATTCAAGAGAATTCAAAATTGATTATGAAAGTGCTAAAATGAGGGTTCACAATTTTTTCTTAGATTGACAAACGATTTCTCCTCCGACTAACATTGACAAAGGATTTCTCTTCATGCTAACAACCAAATCATTCTAAAATTAATTTCAGACTCATCAGCAATTAACCAGTAAAATTTTTAAACTCTAAAAGCTCTAAAAACTAACCTAGATGCCTGCAAAAATCAGACTAGCAATGCCATAAGGGTCTCCTCCAAGTAGTGGTAAGCATGGGGCTGCAGGGATCCTAAACTGACCTGAATTCCCGAACTGAAAATACTCTAAACTGAATATATTTGTTGACCATTTGATTTTTTCTAAATTGAACTATCCCAAATTTGTTATTTGGCATGGTTATGAAGATTAGTAATTATCCACATTGAACCATATTGAATAATCCCAAAATCAAATAATCGAAACCAGAACCAATTTTATATATATATTAGTAACACCTTCTAAGAAAATTCAATAATATATAGGTAAAATAAGGTAAAATTCGATCTTAACAATTAATTATCAATCAATATTAGACACTATAAATTTATAATTTTTATATTAATTACTATGAAGTAGTAAATTTAATTTATAATATATTATGAAAGCTTTACAGTGGTAGATCACACGTATAAAATAAATATTTTTACTTAAAAATATTAGCTATTAAAGTTAAATTACACCTTATAAGAATTTAGTTCAATATTAATAACATTGAATAATGATAACATAAACTTTAAAAAATAAATTATTAATATATTTTGAAATACTATAAATTATTATTTTGTTATATGATATATAATTTGTTTAAATATATATTATATAATTTATTATTAGACAAATTATTAATTATTTCAAAAAAAAAAACAACTAAATTAAATATCAAAATTAATTATTAAAGTTGAATTTGACTTTAATAAGGTAAAATTTGACTTTAATAATAGTAAATTTATAATTTTTATAATAATTATTAATAAATGGTAAATCTAATTTAAAATATGTATGAGAGCTTTATAATGATAGGTCATACGCATAAATCTTTTTACTAAAATATATAAGCCATTAAAATTGAGTTTAATCTTAATAAAGTTGAATTCAGTCTTATTATTAAAATTCAATTCCACAACAATAACATTGAATAATAACATATGCTTTAAAAAATAAATTATTAATTATTTCGAAACAATATAAATTATTACTTTACTAAATCATACATATAATTTGTTTAAATATATATCACATAACTCATTATTAAACAAATAAAAAAATTATTTTTAAATAAATTAAATTAACTTAAATTAAATATCAAAATTAATTATTAAGGTTGAATTCAACCTTAACAAGGTAGAATTTGACCTTCATAATTAATTATCAATCAATTTTAAATACTATAAATTTATAATTTTTATAATAATTACTATAAAATGATAAATTTAATTTATAGTATGTTATGAGAGTTTTATAATGATAAATCATATATATAAACCTTTTTACAAAAAAATATTAGTATTAAAGTTGAGTTCAACCTTAATAAGATTGAGTTCAATTCTAATAAGGTTGAATTTTAATAAGGTTGAATTCAACCTTATTATTAAAATTCAATTTTACATTAACAACATTGAATAATAATAACATATACTTTAAAAAATTATTAATATATTTTGAAATAACATAAATTATTACTTTACTAAATGATATTTATAATTTGTTTAAATATATATTATATAACTCATTATTAAATAATTTGCAAATTATTAATTATTTTACAAATAAATTAATTAAATATCAAAATTAATTATTAATGTTAAATTTGACCTTAATAATTAGTTATCAATCATGTTTAAACACTATAAATTTATAATTTTTATAATAATTACTATGAAAGAGTAAATTTAATTTATAGTATGCTATGAGAGTTTTACAATGACATGTCATACACATAGATTTTTTTACTAAAAGATATTAGTCATTAAAGTTGAGTTCAACCTTAACAAAATTGGGTTTAACATTAATAAGATTTAGTTCAATCTTAATAAGATTAAATTCAATCTTATTATTAAAATTCAGTACCACATTAATAATATTGAATAATAAAAACATATACTTTAAAAAATTATTAATCAATTTTGGAATAATATAAATTATTACTTTACTAAATGATATATAAAATTTGTTTAAATATATATCACATAACTCATTATTAAATAAATTATTAATTATTCTAAAAAATAAATAAACTAAATTAAATATCAAAATTAATTATTAATATTGAATTTGACTTTAATTAGATAGAATTCGATCTTAATCATTAATTATCAATCAATTTTAAACACTATAAATTTATAATTTTTATAATAATTACTATAAAAGGGCAAATTTAATTTATAGTATACTATAAGAGCTTTACAATGATAGGTCATATACATAGACCTTTTTACTAAAAGATAATATCTATTAAAGTTGAGTTCAACCTTAATATGGTTGAATTCAACATTATTATTAAAATTTAGTTTCACATTAATTACATTGAATAATAATAATATATACTTTAAAAAATAAAGTATTAATCTATTCTGAAATAATATAAATCATCACTTTACTAAATGATGTATACAATTTTTTTTAAATATATATCACATAACTCATTATTAAATAAATTAAAAATTACTAACTATTTTAAAAATTAAATTAAATTAAATTAAGTATCAAAATTAATTAATTAATAAGCTATAATTCAACTTTAATAAAGTAGAATTTGACTTTATTAAAGTTGAATTCAATTTTAATAATTAGTTATCAATCCACTATAGACACTGTAAATTTATAACTTTTATAATAACTACTATGAAGCGGTAAATTTAATTTATAATATGCTATGAGAGTTTTACAATGATATGTCATATGCATAAACCTTTTTACTAAAAGATATTTGCCATTAAAATTGAATTCAACCTTAATAAAATTCAATTCAACCTTATTATTAAAATTCAACTCCACATTGATAACATTGAATAATAATAATATATACTTTAAAAAATAATTTATTAGTCTAATATAAATTATTACTTTACTAAATGATATATATATATATATATATATATATATATATATATATATATATATATATATATATTATTTGTTTAAATATATATCACATAACTCATTATTAAATAAATTACAAATTACTATTTATTTTAAAAAATAAAATAAATTAAATGTAAAATTAATTATTAAGATCAAATTCAACCTTAATAAAGTCGAATTCAACCCTGATAAGGTCAAATTTGACTGTAATAAGGTCAACTTACACCGTATTAAGTTTGGATTTTGACCTTTTAAAATCAAAGTCCATCTTATTATAGTTGAATTTCACCTAATTACTTGAAATCCTCAGTATCCAAACTGTATTAGTTTGAACTATTACTATAAATAACTAAACCGACTTGTACTGAAATATCGGTACAAATCGGGACTAGTACTTTATTTTTACTAGATGAGTCTGATTCTTTAATTTTTTGAATCCCTGAAGTTTTGGTTTGGTATGGGGATTTTACGATCCTCGGCTTTACCCAAACCATGCACAACCCTACCTTTGGCAGCACTGCTGGTAAGGCTAAGAAGACCGATGGTGTCGTCTACCTCTCTGTGGTTGGTCCCCCTTCTGACCCTAAAAATGACATCTTTGCCTTCAAACCCATTTTTCAACCTTTTCAATCCCCTATCCTTTTGGTCTTTTCAATTTTTCATTGCCAAAATGCCCTCATCTTCATTTGCCTATAAATAGGTTCCCATTTCTTCATTTTTCTTTACTCCGGAGCATTTGTTGATAGGCTATGCATTCGCTCTTTCTTTTCTCGTTCCAATCAATCTCATTTTTAATTAATTAATTAATCATTTTAATTAATTAATCTATTCCCAACCAAGTCAATTAATATTTTTAATTAAGTAATCTTTTTAAATCACATCACATCACTCAATTAATTAATTAATCACTTTCAATTAATTAATCTTTTTAATTAATTAAATCCATCCAATCCAATCCCATTAATTAGTTAATTTTTTAAATAATTAATTAATCAATCAATCCAACAATTCATTCTCATCCTCTCTCTTTGAGTAGGATTTTGACTCTCCGATTTTGATAAAATGGAACTTCAGTTCTGCAAAACTTTCTACCTGACACATACAAAAGTATAACATCTCCTTTCATTCGTCCAAATTCTCAAATCAAACCAAATCAATATGTTCGACCCTTAAACCCTTCCATTTGATTATAGAATGAACTATGTAGGTTTTGATCCTATTCAATGGGGTATGTAGACACTTTTGAAATCTAAAGCTAAACCTCAAATCCAATTCCAAATTCACTCCTTTTCCCCATTTTCTTTCAAATGTAATTATTTATATTCATGTTTTCACTTTATAAGGAAATTTGTGGTCTTCCTAGAACCCATAAGGGCTAGAAAAGGCATCCCATCATTTCATTTATGTAATTAGTTAACTTAATTATATTGGAGTAAATGAGTGATTACCTAGTTCTCCTAGTATCTATAAGGACTAGACAGAGCACTCTTCTTAACTTGTGGATGTTTACTTTACTCACTTTTCTTAATTTCCTCATGCACTCATAATTATGCCATGATAATTCATTTTAATTATTATCTTATAACCATCATTCATGAAACTAGTTTTTTAAGATAAATTAAATTTAAGAGTCAAATTTAGATTATTTAAACTAAAAACCTAGTGCCTTAATCTTCTTTAGTTTTAAAAACTAGTGACTTTATCTTTCGGTAAATTAATTACAAAATTAATGAATTAGATTCATAATTAGGTTTCTTCCTTAATTTTTCTATTTAAAATAAATTAGGGTGGCAACTCCAAACATTTTCAAAATCAATCCATCCAAACTTGAGGGCTCCAACCATAAGTCCAAACCCAAATAAGCATTCAATCCCCCCTCTCAGCGGATTAGACTGATGCTTGAGTGAGGCCTCAAAGCTGGCAACTTCACTGGGGAAAAGTTGCCTCCTTTTAAATAAAAGGAAAATCAAAATAAGAGGATTACTATTTGGTTGATATTTTTCTTAAAATAATCTCTGTTTAGCTCATTAAGTTTAACTTGGTTTTATGCATCACTTTGCATAATAAAGGCTCTTTGCATGACCTTAATTTTAGAAAAATTTTTGGATGGTGAGTAGCATTGGCTCAAGAACTATCTTTGAGTATGTCAGGAGATAGCGAAAGCATTCCACCTTGTGATAAATCCCCGATCATTTCGGTAGTGTAACAAGTATTCAATACCATTTGATCTAAGCGCAACTCATTGACTTACATGTGGTAGGTATATCATGCTCTAGTGGGACGGGGACACTAAACCAAATCACTCTTCATCCTTATGCATATAGTTTCCCTAGCTTGACCTTGGTTTCCATGTACCATAATAATCAAAATCTTGTACATAAATTCATGTAATCTTTTTGGCATGCATCATAACATGATCATGCATATAGTAAAACCAAGAATCCTAAAGTCTGGTTATACATTGAACCAAGTTAAGAATTAATACTCATCCAATCCTTGCCTCCTTTGGGCCTAAAATATTTGGCCTACCATCACTTTAAGCCTAAAAACCTATTGGCACCTCACCTCTTTAAAGGACTAATGGATTTTGGTGCTACCACTTTAGGCCTGAAATATTTTTGGCCTAAAACCTTAAAACCTAGACACCATTTCCCTTGCCTAAAAACTCTCAAATATGAAACCTTCATTTCCAAATTTCATGCCTACTAACCCTAACCCAAAATCTAATTTTTTAAAATCCCAAAACCTTTTGGCCCCCTAACCTAAGACTTAAGCATAATATCTTTGGCCTCATAAACACCTCTTATCCAAACACCTTAAAACATTTTTGGCCCAAAAAACCTTATGAAGTCCTTTTTCCTCAAAATTTGCATGCTTTCACTACCTTTTCATTACCCTTTTATGCTTACCCTTTTTTTTTTCCTTTTTTTGCCTTAAAGGTATTAATGGCCAAGATGATCGACATTGCTACTATAGACACCATCCTTAAGAAGTAAGAAGAGAGCTTCCAAAGGATCCCTATTTCTGCCTTTAATGCTTAACAAGTGAGCTTCAATAAGGCCTTAAACGTCTAACAAACTAATTCCAATAAAGTATTAGCTCATCTCACTGCTGCTCTCAATGCCCAATAAGCCAAATTCACCAAAATTTTGAAATCCCAACACTAGCTGATTCTAAAAGAGGTAAAGGGTATGTTAAATCAAACTAAATCTAAGTGTGATACTTTTGGAACAATACTCAAAAACTCCACATCTTCGACCCCAAATGCTAAAGCTATCTTGTCTTCTATTCTTGACCATATTGACAATGGAAAAAAGCCCAAAAGCACCCTATCACCCACTCCAAACACTATTCCCACCCCAATTCCTATGGTTGACCTGACCAAATCCACTCCATCCACCCCAAACACCAATGCCACCTCCATTTTTGCTATCAATCTAGTTGACAAAAAAAAGACACTCATGCCTTCGATCCTAAGCATAAATGCTTCTTCCTCTTTTAATCCTTTTCAAAGTAGGAATGATAGTATTTACCTCAAAGCATAGGATGAGTGAGTCTGAGCAAATTCACGTGGTAGAGAAATGGTGTAAGAAGGATGACACCTACACTCACATAACCAATGTCGAATGAAAGAAGATGGATACTTATACTCCCATGACTAATGCTGAGTGAAAGAATATAAAAGTAGCTACCTTCACTAATCAAGAATCATTAAAAGTATAAAAGGGGAAACTCACCAAGTTGGGTATGCTATTGAGTGGTGCTTACCAAGTAGCTCTATAATAGAAGTTGGTGACACTTTTAAAACCAAAAGCACCATTAAATCCTTTGTCTAAGAAATACAATGCAAATGAATTATGTGAATACCATCAAGGTTTTATCCATAAGATAGACATGTGCAAGAGTCTAAGGTATAGGATTTAAGATCTCATTAACAAAGGAGACCTCATCCTTCCAGACCAAATACCCCAGTGACCTCTGAGCCACCTTTAGCTCCCTCAATTCTAAAGTAGAAAAACCTTAGAGGCTACTCTTTCAGCAAGTCGTCATGATCAAATGTGGAGTAAAACCAAACCTTGCCTCAGCCTACCTAAATCCATCTAGTGAGTTGGTACTTTGAGAAGAACATAGTCTTAGAGTTAGAGTCTATTAGAATTATAGTTCAAGTCCAAAATTAGAGCTTGTCTATCAAAGTCATTTTTTTATTCCTAGTTTCAAGTCTATAATCATCTTCCCCAGTCTGTCCTCTGATATAATCATGAATGAAGGCTCTTTTTATTCCATGATAAAATTTAAATTTCTCCTATTCTTTGTCCTTTTATTTCATTATATGTTTTCTCTTCATAGAACCAATTTGAAAGAAGCAAAGATCAACAAATATTCACATAAGGGAAAAGTTAAATACACTACAAGTTGAAAGAATCGAAAGACCATAAAATGAAGTCCATAATGATCAAAAGGTGAGATCATTAGGTTATTAGTTCATCAGATTGATCACTTATCCATTAGTCAACATAGTACTAGGAAAGAATGGGAAGATTCACATGGATGTCACCCCATATTGACCTATTGGGTGAATCGTATAAATACATTTTGCGATTGTCTCTTTGATTAATCTATATGCAGATCAAACATGGGTTTCCATTAGATATAGTGATGGAATGGATCTAGGATAAATGGGAATGCACTATATTAAGAGATTTTGGCTTATTGGGGATAAAACGTATGATTTCCAATGCAACTATAACTTTTTGGGCTGTATGAATAGTGTTAAGGGACTCAATTTGAAGTCCTAAAGTGAAAATAAATGCACTTTGATGATGATGATTCAAATTAACATCCTTTATTAAGTTTGGAAGCACCTTTTGAATTCATTACTGTCAATGCATCATACTTTTAAAGGAAGTATTTAGGGATTGGTGCTATATCATCCTAGCTATTAAACCTGATCCTCCTAAGAAAAGACAAGAAATTGATCCTTCAAAGAAAAGACAAGCAAAAGGACAACAAAAATGGAGGTATATAGGTATCGTAATTCAAGCATGGTCCAATTAATATCCCTTTATGTCAATGTCGCTCTCCTCTTTAGTGAAAAAAAAAAAAAAGAAAAAGGAAAGAAAAAAGAAAAAAGAAGAAAAAAGCTCGCCATGCTAAAAATCCTAAAGGGCGGCTTAGACAAAAATTAGAGCAAGCTCATCGAGTTGAAAATCTGAAAAGGCAGTTTGGACAGAATTTATAGCTAATAATTAAACCAGTTCGCTAAGTTGAAAACCTAATCGGGGATTTCTTATGAGCCTTAGCACAATAGTTTAGGTTTTCTACTCCACCTCATTTGCAAACTGTCGTTGTTTCTCCCTCTCCTCCTCCTCCATCTCATTTGCAGACTGATGTTACTCATTCCCCTTCTCTTCCACCTCATCATGCTCATATTTTCGATGATGATGAGAATGACTACATCATGGATTCGGATGTAGATGACGCTATAGATCTAGATTAGGATTTATGATTTTTTTTTTCTATATACATGTGAATGCTACTTCACTATTTTTTTTTTGTTATGCAAATATATAATTTTAATTTATATTGAATTATATTTTTTATTATAATTCACTAAATAACATTTACATTTTATCTATAATTTAGTATATTTAATATATATATTTTTGCAATATAAAAAATATATCATCCTTTATCAACAGACTATAATAATTTTTTAATCAATTTACCGATTATCTTTTGACTGAACTTAATTATTTTTTTAATATTCTAAACAAGTTACCGACCGATTTGCTAACCGAAAATATTTATTTAATTTTATTTTTGATAAAAATACCAACTGATTGCCGACAGAATTCACGTTTTAGTCTATTCTTACAAATAGATTTATCGACTAACATTATATATTTATTGGCCATTTCATGGTCGTTAAATTTACAGACCATTGAGAAATTCAATCGGTAATATTTTACCGACAAGAGTTACACCGAACTTCTATTTTGGTCGGTAATCGGTCAGAAATTTAGGTTACCAACCATTTAAGTAAATTGATAATTTATTGTAGTGACACTTGATATTCTAACAAAAACAACTAAGAGTATGCAAGTAAGAAAATTTTTTGTCTATACCATGCATATATATTAAAGAAAATTTTTTGTCTAATTTTTTCATAGGATGTATATTAAACGTGAAGTAATTCGTTAATAACATCAAAAGGAAAAGAAAGGAATCATTCGAGAGGAAAAATGAGGGATGTGAGACAATAAGTAATATTAATTAACAAGAAAGGTTGACAAAAATTTATTTATATATATAGCAGCAGAATGTTGATCAACATGATATAATATTTTGAACAACTTTGGATTTAGCCAACACTCACTATCGAATCATGGAAGGTAATATATATGTAATTTTTCTTTTTCTTTTTTTTTTTTTAGAAAAATTTTCCTATTTTATCCAATTAATTGAATTTATTGAATTTATAATTTATAATAATTTTCTTTCTCAGTAAAATTAATTTTTATTATTTAAATAATAAAAGTTAATTTTTATTGTCATTTTTACAGTAAAAGTTAAGTTTGTATTCTTTGAAACAAAAAATTAGTTTTAATGATTCGAAAATAGAAGGTCAAAGCATAAATTTATTTTGAGCTTGATTGAAAGAATTCGGAAAAAAAAAAAAAGAAAAGAAAAGATTAATTTGACTCTAAACTTAATACTATATTTAATAATCACTCATGATGAGTCAGCCCGAATCTGACACTTTTTTAAATAATCCATTTTTTTTTTTCTATTTAAATTCTTGCTTCCAATTTTTCAGTTAGATCAAATACAACTCAAAAGGTTAAAGATAATTTTCAACTTTCATCCATTTTTCTGTTGCTTTTGGTGGATGTAAAGGGTAAGGATGAACGAAGAGGAGATTATTAACCTTATACATAACCTAATATTTGATGTTCTAATTTCTTCCTTTTTTTTTTTCTTATTACAGGAAACAATTCTACATTTAAATTCACATGAAGAATTGAGAAATTCTCTAATTTGGCACAGCAAATACGTTCTGAAATATTTACTGCCAGTCAATGTAAATGGTAATCTTGATATTTGTTATTGTTAAAATAAGATTGTATTTCTTATTTCTGCTTATTACAATTGACAGGCAGTTGGCTGTTATCCCAAAAGGAATCAACACAAATTTTTTGTCAATATACCTTCTTGTGCCAGATTCAACAAGTTTGCCTAGTGGATGGAACAGAGATGCAAAATTTAGCTTGGCAGTAGTTAATCAATCCAATAACAACTATACCATCAAAAAAGGTATATTTCATTTTATTAGCATAATTCAGCACTATATATAGCTTATTAGAATAATTTTCAAATAAATTTATTTTTTCAACAAAGAGGAGGCCATTGAACTAGAGACCCATTAGTATAATTCACTGTAATACGGTTTGAAATGTTGACGATGTAATTTATGACTAAATTTCTTATAACGCTTGAATTTTCTAATATGGAAATAACAAGTCCTATTCCATGGTTAATATAGTTCAATATTCACGAAAAATATTAAATTTACTTTTTTTATTAAATATATTTCAAATACTTGACATTGAATTTGGAAGATATGTAAGAAACATATACGAGAGAAAAAAAACAGAACTAATATAAATAGCTGAATCGATCCTTGTGCATTTTGCAGAGACACAATACGTATTCAATTCAGAAAAAAATAATTGGTTTTGGGGTTTCCCATCTTTTGTCGCTCTTAGCACAATAAATGATCCTTCTCAAAAATATCTTGTGAATGATACACTTATAGCAGAGGCTGAGATTGTTGTCCGCAGTGCTGTGCATTACTCAACGACTGACCCTAAAAAGGACGTAATTGATTATGAAACTAAACCACCAACTTCTTCAACAAAAGCTCCCACCAATGATCAACAGGTCAAGAAAGAATCACCATCATCTCATGCTGTGATCGATGAGAAAAAAATTCTTCCAAAGGTAATTTTATATATATATATATATATATATATATATATATATGCAAAACTGGGAATTTTTTTTTTAAATTTAATTTATAAGAAATATTTTCTCCATTGTTAAAAAAGTGATTATTAAAAAAAAATTATAATTTTTAAAATAATAATAATTTTATTATAAGTTATCAAAAAGACCCTTATTAATTGTAGTATAAATTAGAGAAAAATTTCTTATACTTGAAAAATGAAAGGATAAATTATCCATTTTACCATATTCTTTTTTTATTGAATTGTTAAATGGCCATTTATTTATGAATAAAATTAATTTTTTAATGGCCATTTTTTTTATAATGGAGAAAATAAGTAATTTACTTGTAGCATTTATTAGCTATTGTTGATAGCCGTTAGCTGGTAATTAATTTTTATAAATTTTTATATCATGGACTTAATTTTACGATGCAACGTGGACTAGGCCCTCCATATATCACGTGGGCACATGTTTTCAAACTTTTTTTTTCCTAGATCTCTTTTTTCTCCTCGCACTCAAAACTGGTCCCACCATTTTTGCTTATAGCTGTATCTTGCGAATCTAAAATATTATTTGCTCAAAAATTTCTTCCTTTTGTGTTTCATTTATATTTTGTTCTTTTATTTTATTTTACTCTTTTAAAAATATATTTATATTTAGTGTTAATCATTTATATTTTTATTAATTGGTTTATTATTATCATAATTTTGTTTGGTATAATAATTCGTTTAGTCTTTCAATTTTATTATTTTTATAATAATCTTTTATAAGTAATGAATCTAAATCTTATGTTTAACGAATCTGATACAAATAACATATAAATGTACACTTTATATATAATAAATCTAAATCTTATGTTTAATAAATCTGATACAAATAATATGTGAATACACACTTTATATATGATGAACTTAAACTTTACGTTTAATGAAAATGACACTAATAACAGATGAATATACACTTTATAAATAATAAATCTAAACTTTATGTTTCATAAAACTAATAATATATAAATATTATTTTATAAATAATGAACTTGAATTTTATATTTAACGAACTTGATACTAATAACAGATGAATATATACCTTATAAGTAATATACCTACAAATTATATACAATGAACATGATACTAATAATAGATAAATATATGTTTTATAAGTAATAAATCTAAACCTTACATTTAATAAACTTGATACTAATAACAGATGAATATATATTTTAAAAATAGTGAATCTAAACATGTTACTCTTATGATGATATGACTAATCACTATTAAAATAATACTTATACTTAAGAAATATACAATATCATATTATTAAAATTTAAAATTATTATAACTATTCAAATGTAAGAAAATAAATTATTTATGTCTTAAAGCAAAAAACGAAAATTTATTCTTAAAGTAAATTATATTATAACTTGATTTATTAAATATTTTATAATGATTATTTTAAGTTGTCAAAAAGATTTTTGATATGTTAAAAATATTTGAAATAAAAAGAATTTATTAGTAAAATTTGATGGTATAAGAGAAATGTAAAATTTATATTTTGATGGGAAAAACAAAAATGATTAATATATTTAATTATAATGATTAATATTATATTTAATTATAATGATTAATATATTTAATATATTGCACACACAAAAAAAATAATAATAATACATGATTTTTATAATTACAACCGATTAATTGTTAATATAGTGGTCCCCTCCCCTTTTTCTCCTTAAATATAGCTAGTCTCCCTTTTTTCTCTTTAATTATAGCCGATCTCCCTTTTTGATTTTAAATTACAACTGTCCCCTTAGTCTGCAATATTATATGGATTCATATTCATATAATAATTTGTCAATTTTTGTTAGTTGATACCTGATTGTTGTTAAGTCTTTGGTAAAATTAGTATTAATTATTATTGTAAGGATAAATATTAATATTATTTTTTTATTTAAATATTATATTTAATAGGATAATTTAGTCTTTTATTTAAAAAATAAGGAGTTGTTTCAGCAGCTGTTTGACTACATAATAGCTAATATATATATTAAAATAAAATAGTCAAATAGATTTGATGTAGCTATTGGGAACCGAAAAACTAATAGTTACATCAAAAAACTTTATCAAACACCCACTAAGGTGTATAGGCTTGATAAGTAGGCAAACAAAATCTTAAGTCATACATTTAATTAACTTGTGCTAGATTTAATATTTATTTATTTATAAATTTTTGTTATATTTTTTATATTTTCTTTTTCATGTTTTATATGTTTTCTTTATCTCGACATGAACGCCCTAACGAGGAAAAAAAAAAAATAAAACAAACGCAAAAAAAACTTTTTGGCAAATTTTTTAATTGTAACAAAAATTTTAAAATGGTTGATTGTACTCTAAATTTAATAATAAATTAATTTCAATTATCTCCAAACTGTCAAAATCCAAAAAAGTAAATTTTAAATATTAGTTTAGATAATGTTAGTATACTCTTTTTTCATGAAGGAAAATATTATATATAATATTATCCATTTGTATACAGAGAGAGGGGGACCGAAAGGGACGGGAAAGGAAAAACTTATATAAAAGAATTATTTAAATTAGTGTTAAAATATTATATTATTATGGTTAGAGTAGAAATTACTAGGGTTAAAGTAAATATTGTTAATGACTTTTCAACCGATAAAATTATCCTTATATTTCATACGCTAAAATTACAATATATATTTTTAAAATATTATGATAGCTATTAATTAGATTATTTTCTTTTTAATAGATTACTTTCCATTTTTTTTAAAATTAATGTGCCAAAATTAATAACATTAAATAAAATAGGATTAAAACTTTTAGAAAATTTTATTACAATTTAAAAATGAAAAATAAGATATAGTAATTACTTGCATGATAGTAAAAGCAAATTAATCTTATTAAAAAATATCATAATACTTCATATATATACTCTAGTTAATACTTACCAGTAAAAAGTAAATACACAAATAAAATAAAATATTTTTTATTTTTTTATAATATTTTATAGAAATAGTTAAATACATAGTTTTTTCAATGATCACAAATATATCAACTAATTTTGTTAAGAACCACAAATAAAATTATACATTTTAAATTTTTTAATCAAAATAAGTAAAATAAGTATGAAAAAAATAAGATATTAATTTTTTAAAAAAATTATGTGAAACATTTGGAATTTGGAATTTTTATATTATTTAATAATTTATTTATTTTATTAGTTTTTTTTTATTTTTAATCTAATTTAAAAATTTATTATTAATTAATATGATGAAATTAATAAATACCATATTCAATTATTATATGTTTATAAAAATAAACATTTTATTTAACATTGATATACAAAAAGTGATATGAAAGTGAAGAATATAATTGAAATTAATAAAAGTATTTTTAAAGTAATGAAAAGTAAGCTAACAGCATTAACCATAATGATTATTTTTTTCATTTTTTAGCATTGGGCAGGAGGATTTAACATTGGTGATATTTGATCTGTGTTATCTACTCTTAAAATAGTCTCATACATTACCACTAGTTTAAAACATTAACTAATTTTGTTATTTTTTATTTTTTTGCCAAAGAATTAATTTTGTTCTGTTAATAATTTTTGTTGCGACCCTAATAATTTCTACTATGTCAACAACGCTATCCGATTATTACATATTATTATAATTTCAATTTTTAGTTGTTGGGTACAACTGAAACAAATTTATTAGATTTGGTAAAATCAATCACTTTTAAGAGTGCAATTAAAATTCGTGCAAATATTTTGATTTTTTTTTTGTTCATTATATCGTAAATAAATAATATCAATGGTGATTAAACTTATCATATTATTTCATTTTAGAAATAAAACTTCAATTTGTTAATTAAAGTTCAATTTTATTATTAAAAAAAATCATAAACAGAAATTCAAAGTTTTTGACACTGAAATGAAATTAAGTGATAAGTTTATTTATCTGATAATTAAGATTTGATCAAATGTGAAGTTCAATTACATTTAATTTACTGGCAATGGTATGACAGGAACCTCCTTCTGAACCAATACAACACTCCCAAAATGTGCATAAAATATCAAAGGCTCTCCTAACAGAACTTTCTAGTCGGACTAGAACTGATGAAACTTCAAATCGAGCACCAAATCCTGATGTTTTGCAGCAAAACGAGGCATTAGAAGGGTTCTTTAGTATGTCATTAGAGGCTATACAACAAGCTAATGCCCTTGGTAAAATTGAAGGAATAGTCCTTAAACTTATTCAAAATACTAATAATTTGCACAAGAAAACCTCTCGCTTGAAAGAATTTCAGGAGATTATTCCCAGCGCTAAAGCCATTGTAGAAAACACTCAAGCTCGTAGAACATCTCTTACAGAGAAAACTACAGATATTGCTTCAAGATTGGCACGAAGGCAAAATGAATTGAGTACTTTGGAAGTTGAATTTTCTAGAGTTTCTAAAGAAGAAGAAAAAATACAGGCTGAAACTCAAAGGTTAATTACTCAAAAAGAGGAACTTAGTACCCATAAGAACTCTATTGCTTCCCAATTGGAGAAAGCTAATGATGAAGCATCCAAAGACTTGGAAGATTGGCGAAGTCTTCAAAGGGATATCAAACAGAGTAATGAAGAATGGCTTGGAGCTAAAGAAAAACTTGCATTCGCTAATGTCCGTTGGAAACTCTTCAAGGAGGACATAGGCCTTGGAAAGGTTAATGTCTCGTAAAAGACTTTATGTAATCTTATTTAACTCCTGCATTTTTATATTAGTAATTTCATTTAAAGACAATTTATCTGTTTTATTTAAATAATGGATCTTACTTTAATAGTAAATAAGAAGTTAATTGGTATGATAGTCATAGTTTGAGTGCCTCTTATTTTCATTTATGAAATACTAGAGAAGGCAAATTCCATCCATACCCATTAATCCATTTTAATCTTTTATTTAACAGATATGAATAATATATACCTAACATATAAAAAGTTAAATGGATAATAAGTAGTAATAAAAAAAAGATGGTCATTTATATGAATTGGGTCACATTGAATATAGGTTACCCTACTAAAAATATGGAATTGAAAATTCATTTTCATCCTTCTACTTATCATTACTAAAAGAAATTTTAATTAATGTAATAATAATTATTATACGAAGGGAATCACTTTCTTTGTAAAATAACACTTGTTTTAGTCTATTTCATGGTTGCCTGGAACAAAACATTATTTTTTTCATATATTTACAAATTATTTATTTAAAAAATATTTAACATTGAGATTAAAACTAGTTAAAGTATGAACAAACAAAAAAATTTATCAATCTCATTAAAAATATGGAACTTTGAAGATTCAAATAAAAAAAGTTTTGGGCAAATCTTTGGACAATAAATTGAAACCTAAAAGACTAAACACAATTGAAAGATTTGCAGTTTTTTGAAGATCAATCAGCTCAATTGACAATTTTTCAATTGTTTGAGAGGTAATTCGAATTTCATAAATAAGTTTTAGTAAATTTTTGTGATCTTTTAACTGTCATTGTTTTGTCATATTTTGTTATAGTTTTAGTAGGTTTAATTGTTTAATTTTAGTTTAACTTAGTTATTTTTATATTTGTCTTAATGTTATTTTGTTAGATGTTGTTTTAATTTTATTTTGTTAGATGTTCGCTCTGTGGTGTTATTGGTATATTTCAGGTTAATTAGGATCAAAACAGTGAACAATTGGAACTAAATGGTGCCTTGCATGAGGAAGTTTGAAGTTGTTTTCAAAATGAAAAAGGATGTACACAATGAAAAGGGTATTTTCATTATGAACTAGGGAATTTTTCTCCAAGCCAAAAAAAGGCCTCTTTTCTTCTATAACAGGGGCGTTTTCTTTGTTCTATTTAAGCAATATTTTGAGCTGCCACAAAAGGAAGGCAAATAGTTAGAAATGGACAAGGTTTTACATTTTTCTTTTTCTCTGTAACAAAAAGGAATACACTAGTTCTTAGGTTTTGTAATGATGTATGTATTTATATTCTTCCACCATGTTAAATAAACTTTAAATCTATCGTACCCTAGTTACAAGCAAGTGTACCTATCGTTCAGGTAGTATAGCACAAAAGAGGTCAATCCCACAGAGAAACTATATAAGGATTAGCTCAAATATTAATTATTATCTAGTGAATCAAATTTCAAGGAAAACTAAAATTTAAACTAAATTGCAAATTAAACTGTATTAACTAAATGCAGAGAATTAATGAAATCAATAGGAAAGAATCAATGATGTACATAAATAGATAGAAACTACCCCTAGCTTCTTATGTACTTCATAAAATGTGGAATCAATCAAATCAAAAAATGAATTGAGTTGACAATCCTAAAAGTAGATTTAAAACCTTTCTCAAGTGAATTAATCCCTTTCCCTAAGCAAATTAAATAGAATCTCTTCTTATTCAATGGGTTAGGAAAAGCACTAAGATCAAGGAATTAAAGCCAAAAGATTTTGCAAACCTATCTCTAAAGTTCCAAGCAATCTCCAATATTTATGAGTGATCAGATCAAATCAAAGATATTTCTACTCCTTAATAAGAAATCATATATCAAATCAACAAGCTAGCAATTTTTAATCAGACTCTATCAATATAAATCATGGATATAACTCAACCTAGGGATGATTTGAATGAAAATCCAATCATTCAATCTATATAATCAAAACTAGGGTTCATCCCATCTAGACAAAAAGAGTTTAGTTCATGGTAATTTGGAAGAATAATAAATAAGAAAGAAGAGAATAATAACTCAAATATTCTATAGGAAAGTTCTTAAAAATCTTCTTTTCAATCTTGAATCACCCATTTCGAATCCACTTGAATCCTGTTCTCCCCTTTTGATTTTGGCTGTAATCTCTTTCATTCTTCTTAAAAAGTTCTCCTGAAGTCAAAAATCTTTAAAAAGATTCAGAAATCCCAACCCCACACCCCCCCCCTTTTTTTTTTCTCTTGAATCTTCTTTTAAAGGGTGCATTTTTCATCTACATAGTCTAGTACACACCCATGAACCTATGTAGGCATTTATCCCTTTATGACAATCAACTCTTCAATATGGGCTGCAACACACCTAGGTACACGGGCAGAATGGCTCAACATACCCAGAGGCTATGTCTTTAAGTCCTTGCCCAAAATTCGTTGAATTCATTCCTTAGCTTTGCTATTTCTAGACAAATTAATTCATGGCATCCAAATTAGCTAAAAATACTCAAAATGCTTTAATAGACCACTTAACAAACAAATTAAACTCAATTTAAGGATGAAATAAAGCAAGAATAAAGGATAACATATAGTCAAATATGCACTTATAGTAAAATCAGCTAAAAACACTCAAAATGCTCTGATAGACCACTTGAGCATTTGCTTGTCCTCAAGCAAATTAAATCAAGATAGCAATTCGAAATAAGACTTTCTCTCAACTTCAAAACAAAACATCAAAATGGACAATAACTCATTTATCACAAAAACTTGAAATCCTCAATCAAATATCAATTCTCAAACTTGATAGTATAGTCATACTAAGAAATCTTCATGTCAAATTCTCGAGTTTAAACTCGATAGTATAGTCATATTAAGAAATCTTCATGTCAAATTCTCGAGTTTAAACTATGTAGTTAAAGATTTGTGCAAATGATTCCATAGCAACAAGAATAAAAAAAAAAGGTGGATTTATAAAGATTTTCTCTTAGGCACTTGACCATTTTCTTGGTTTTTCTTCTGCTTTTTTTTTTTTACTTTGTACTTTTCATAGTATGAGCTCATCTGAATCATTATACTAGCCTTTTGATGCTAGTGTAAACATTTGTGATATTGACCTCTGGTTACTCAGCTAGAACCACAAATTCAAATAGCTACTAGCACTATTCATGATCTCAACTTAAGATTTTAATGAGTCAAGAATAGTGGAATAGATTAAAATTTAAAAATCTTTTTTTTTTAACTTGTTTTATTTTCCAAGAAGAATAATTAAGTTCCCTAGGATATTAGAGATTTCAACCAAACCTTAACAAAAGTGACAATGGAATCAAATAAGCACAAAAATTTAACTCAGAGTTCAAACTCCAAATTATCAAATCAACTCCCTAACATGACTACCATATTCAATTGTTGATAGATGATCAAGTCAATCAAACCACATATAGACAATTTATCACCATTTGAATGACCATTCATCCATTAAGAGAGTCAATTCCACTTCATATTATTTTCTCAATTTAATTTACTAACTGAAAATGTACACCCTTCAACAATCCCCCCACATTTATTGAACACATTATCCTCAAGTTGTTAAAGAGAAAGAAAATAAAAATAAAAGAGAAAGGGTATTGCCCTGAAATTGGTCACAAGACTAGAGTCATGATTAGATACGTCGCTTTCAATCCACAAAGATAAAAATTAAATGAGGTTCCTATTCACGAAAAACAACCAAAAAACTGAAATATTATAGATCACAAAGAAAACAAGATAAAAACAATACATGCATAATATAAACTACTCATTGCTCATACAAGAATGAAAGAAAATATGCCTAGCTTAGAATTTTGATTAGTTCATACAATTAAGTTCAATCTAAACTAGCATAAACTTAGCACTTCACTTCTCTTTCCTAGGTTTCCCTATACCCCTCTTTGCATTCATAGGATTGCCCTTCTCCTTTGTAGGTGAACTGTATTGCATTGGATTTTCAACTCTCACTATATTTTCAGTTCCCTTTGCCTCCTTCTCTATGTCCACTATCTCTTCTAAGGTGAAAGTGTATTCATTTTCAATTGGAAAAGCTCTACGATAGGCATAAAAAACTGTGGTTTCTTTAGGGGTTATGGTGGTTTTAGAGGCACTTTTAGGAGTGTTAGGGGTAAATGGACTAGGTTCCTTCTTGGTTATAGGTTTTTCAAAGCTCATGCTTGCAATTTCTTTCCATTAGTATTCAATTAGAGCAATAAGTTAGTACATTTTTCATTTTCTTAGAACATGCCCATGTACTTAACCATGTGCCTAGGAGTGTAGTGCTCTATGAGAAAATTTTAAAGTTCACATTTTACCATTCTGAGTATTTGGTGGAATACGCCATGTACCTAGGCATGCGTTTGGCTGTGTGGCCCTCTGTCTCCAACAAAATTAAAGATTTTTCACCCCCATTTTTTTTTTTATATAACTACAAAGACAATGTTTAGCCTAAAAGATTAACTCAACTAAAAACAAAAACAAGCAAAAACAACCAAAATTAAAGAAAACTAAAAATAATAATGGGTTGCTTCCCATTTAATGCTTCTTTAATGTTGTATTAGCTGGGTAGTCAGGAGAGATTTTTCACTTCAAAACTTGGAGATGAAGTATCTCCTTGGCACTTTTTATTTCTCCTCCAAAATAGAGCTTTAATCTTTGCCTATTCACCTTAAAGTCACCCTTCTCAGGATGTGTAAGCTCCATAGCTCCATAAGGAAAGACTTGTTTTACTATAAACAGTTATAACCATCTAGATTTCAACTTACCAAGAGTCTAAGCTGAGAGTTGTATAACAAAACCTGATCTCCAACATCAAACTCCTGATTTTGCTTAATGCCAGCATCATGCCATTGCTTAGTCTTCTCCTTATACATATGAGCATTGTCATAAGCCATCAATCTCCATTCATCCACCTCATTAACTTGCAAATTTCTCTTTTGGTTCCAAAAGCTAGATTAAGATTAATCTGTTTAATAGCCCAATATGCTTTATGCTCAATTTCAGCAGGTAGATGACAAGCTTTTCCATAAACTGACCTATAAGGTGTAGTTCTTAAGGGAGTTTTGAATGCAGTTCTATAAGCCCATAGTGCATCATCTAACTTTTTAGATTAATCTTTCCTAGAAATGCTCTACAGTCTTTTGAAGAATTATTTTCAACTCCTTATTTGTATTTTCCACTCGATCACTTGTTTGAATATGGTAAGGGGTAGCCAACCTATGTGTAACAGCTAATCTTTTGAGTACTTTTTCAAGTTGTGTGCTACAAAAGTGAGTTCCCCTATCACTTATTTTTGTTTTTGGTGTGCCAAACTTTGAAAAAAATTTCTTTAATAACTTAACTACAACCCTAGCATCATTCTTAGGTAAAGCTTGAACTTCAACCCATTTTGAAACATAATTAATAGCCATAAGAATGTATTTGTTACCAAAGGAATTGGGAAAAGGTTCTTTGAAGTTAATGCCTCAAAAATAAAAAATTTCAGAAATAAGAATACCATTTTGAGGCATTTCATCACGGGAAGAGATATTACTTGACCTTTGACAACGATCACACCCTTGCACGTAGCGGTAGCTATCTTTGAACAATGTAGGCTAGTAGAAACCTGATTCAAGAACTTTTTGTGTATTTCTACTTGACCCTAAATGCCCTCCAACTAGTCCTTTGTGGCAATGATTCAATATACTCATGGTTTTCGGGTATGCCACACATCTCCTTATGACCTTATTAGCACAAACTCAAAACAAGAATGGATCTTCCCAAAAGTAATATTTTAAATAAGCAAAGAATTTCTTCTTTTGTTGAGATGTGAGTCCTTTTGGGAGTATCCTAGTAGTAAGGTCATTCATAAAATTAGCAAACCAAGGAATTTCAGAGTTAAGATTACTTACGTTACTTACTATAATGCACAACTGCTCATCCAGAAAACTGTCATTGATATCTTCTTCCATAAGCTTTTCTAAATGAGGACTCTCAAGGCAAGAAAGATGATCTACTGCAAAGTTCTTTGCGCCTTTCTTATCTTAAATCTCCAAATCAAATTCTTATAACAATAACACCCATCTAATCAACCTCAGCTTAGCATCTGTTTTAGACAAGAGATAATGCAAAGCCGAGTGGTCTTTATACATAATTACTTTGGACAAGATCAAATAGGTTCATAACTTGTCAAATGCAAACACTCTAGCTAGCATCTTTTTCACTGTAGTTGTGTAATTCTCTGAAGCATCTGTCAAGGTTTTGCTTACATAATAGATGGGTTGAAAGTACTTCTCTTATTTGCCCCAAAATTGCACTAACTGTGCAATCACTTGTATCACATATCAACTCAAAAGGCAAATTCTAATATGATGCTACTACAATAGGTGCATTAATGAGTTTCTCCTTTAAGGTATTAAAAGCATATAAACACTCATCATCAAATCGATGCTCCACATCCTTCTCAAGCAACTTGGTTAAGGGCCTAGCAATCTTGGAGAAATCCTTGATGAATCTTCTATAAAACTCAGTATGGCCTAGGAAACTCCAGATTGCCTTAACCGAAGTGGGTGGTGGAAACTTCTCAATTATTTCAATCTTTGCTCGATCCACCTCTATTCCTTTATTTGAAATTTTGTGCCCTAACACAATGCCTTCTTGCACCATAAAGTGACATTTTTCCCAATTCTAAACTAGATTGGTTTCTTCACATCTAGCTAGCACTTTCTCCAAATTCTCAAGATAACCTTCAAATGAGTCACCATACACTAAAAAATCATCCATGAAAACCTCCATGATGTCCTCAACCAACTTATAAAAAATGGCCATCATTTACCTCTAAAAGGTAGCTGGTGCATTGCATAGTCTAAATGGTATTCTTCGATATGCAAAAGTCCTATAAGGATAGGTGAATGTTGTCTTCTCTTAATCTTCTGAGGCTATAGGAATATGAACACACTCAGATAATGCATCCAAGAAATAATAGAATTGATGCCCGAAAAGTCTCTTTAACATCTGATCAATGAAAGGAAGTAGAAAGTGATTTTTTCTGGTAGCATCATTCAACTTCCTATAGTCAGTGCATACCCTCCATCTTGTGATGGTTCTTATAGGAATCAACTCATTATTTTCATTGGGCACTATAATCATGTCCCCTTTCTTTGGTACCACTTGAACTGGACTCACCCAAGAACTATTCAAAATAGGGTAGAAAATTCCCGCATCAATAAGCTTGATCACCTTAGCTTTTACCACATCCTTCATCTTAGGATTGAGATGCCTTTGGGGTTACACCACAGGTTTGAATTCTTCCTCCATCAAAATTTTGTGAGTACAAAAAGAAGGACTAATGCCTTTGACATCTATAATTTTCCATGCTATAACCTTCTTATGTTTTCCTAAAACCTCTAATAACCTTACCTTTTATTCCTTTAACAAATTAACATTCACGATCATAGACAATTTAGAATTTTTCGCTAAGAAAGCATACTCCAAATGAGAAGGGAGTTACTTAAGCTCCAAACTTAGCGGGTCAAAAATGGATGGTTTCATTCTTTCACTCTTGGGCATCTCAATGTGCTTGAATGTCTTGCTCTTCTTCAATGGCTTGGTAGCCTTAAGATAGGCTACATGCTCAATAGTCTCAAGTGTCTCAATATCTTCCTATCCTTGCATAAGACACAACTCTAAGGGATCCTTGTGAACAATGTTCGAAATAAAATGCACAGTCTCAAGATTAGTTACATCATCACAAGCATCCTCATTCTCAAAAGCAAGTGGGTGTTTTATAGCATTGGATATTTGCAAAACCATTTGCTCATTCCCTACCCTAAGTACCAATTTATCATCACACACATCAATAATAGCTCTAGCAGTAGCTAGAAACGATCTACGTGGGATAAGTGACACATCAACATCCTTATCAATATCCAATATTATAAATGCATAGGAAATATAAATTCACCAACCTTAACTAACATATCCTTAACTATCTGATAGGGTAAGTGATAGATCGATCAACCAATTGAATACTCATACGTGTTGGTTTAAGTTCACCTAAACCTAATTTGTTGAACATTTTATAGGGCATAACATTAATGCAAGCCCCTAAATTGGCCAATGCCTTATTAATCTCTAAACTACCTATAAGATAAGGGATAGCAAAGCTCTTTAGATCCTTAAGCTTTTCAGGTAGCTTTTTTTGAATGATTACTGCACACTCCTCGAAAAGCTGAACCATTGACACCTCCCTCAAGTTTCCTTTTATCAGAAAGTAGCTCCTTAAGAAATTTGGCATACTTCAGCATCTATGAAAGAGCTTCCATAAAAGGAATGTTAATGTGCAATTATTTAAAGAGTTTAAGAAACTTACCAAATTGTTCATCCATTTTGTTCTTTTTTAGCCTCATAGAATATGGAATGCATGGTTGGAACTCCTTAACCATATGTGTAGGATCCATTTTCTCTTTCTCATTAACTTCCTCATCTTTGGCACCATTATCCTTGACAATCAATTTCTCCTTTTGCTTCTCAGGAGACTTCACCTCTTTACCACTTCTTAATGTGATGGCTTTGAGTTGCTCTTTAGGATTAGTCTTAGTATTGTTAGGCAAATTACCTTAAGATCTCTCAGATAATGCTTTTGTAATTTGCCCAACCTGATTCTTCATATTATGAATAGAAGCATGTTGATTCCTTAGAGCTATCTCAGTGGTTTGAAATCTAGTCTCCGAAGCTGCAATGAATTTTCCCAAAATCTTCTCAAAATTGCTTTTCTTCTTTTACTGAGGTTGGGATTGGAATCTAGGCAGAGTCTGATATAGGATTGGTTATTCCAAGAGAAATTTGGATGATTCCTCTAACCAAGGTTGTAGGTATTGCTATATGGATTATTATGCTGTCTTGGTGCATTAACCATGTAGTCCACTTGCTCACGCTTCGCAAAATTATTCCTCATATGATAGTCTTGACTTTGATAACCTCCCCCATGCCATTCACATTACATGACTTGGGTAGGCTTAACTGATAAGGCTAAAGTGTCAATCTTTTTATTCATAGCCTCAAGTTGAGCCACCAAAGCTACCACAGATCCACTTGATAAACACCAGTAGTCCTGACTCTTCCTTGATCTCAAGTGGGTTGCCATAAGCAATTAGTAATGGCCATATCCTTTATCAAATCTCTAGCTTACTCCAATATCTTTTTATTAATTAAACCCCTAGTAGTTGCATTGATTGCTTACTTACTTATATAATTCAAACCATTGTAGAAAGTCTAAACTTGCAACCAAAGAGGTAGGCCATGGTGTGGACACTTCCTTAGCAAATCCTTGAATCTCTCCTAAGTTTCATACTAAGTTTCATACAAAGTCTCAATGTCACTTTACATAAATGAAGAAATATCATTCCCAACTTTGCTATCTTGGAAGGAGGGAAATACTTTTCCATAAACTTTTCGGCTAAACCCTCCTATGTAGTAAAAGTTCTAGCAGCAAATGATTTCAACCACTACTTAGGTCAATCCTTCAGAGAGAATGGAAACAACCTCAACCTAATTACAACATATGAAACTCCATTGATTTTGAATACATCACTGTTGACCTAAGTTACTTCAAAACTTAGTCAATCTCTATTTTGATCTTGTTAATCAAATAGAAGGTTATCTAATGTTTGTTCAAGTGTTTGTTTTGCATAATATATCATATTTATTGATTGAAATTGAAAGGAAGTTAAAATCTCCCAAAATGTATAAGTTGACTTTTGAGTCATGCCCAAGATAGCAAAGTGGCGACCGTGACCACTAAATAGCGACCGCGACCATGATTTCGCGACGAAGACAATTAGAAGGCAAATTGTTCATTTTTTAGCTTCAAGACTCAGAGAGAATCGCGACCTTAGTCGCTATCGCGACTAGGGGCATGATACCTGATTCGCGATCGTGAATTATAAGTTGCGACCACAAAATTCATATAGCATTAAGAGCTTGCAATAGATAGTTGAAAAACCAACAAAAAGATGCCACATGTGATCTAGCCATTGTGAATTATGAAGATTGCGACTGCTAAATATGAGTTACTACCGCGAAAAAGGAGTCGTGACCGTGAAAAAAACTTAGCGACCGTGACCCAGCTCTCACAGTGCATTTAATGCAAGATATTGTGGCTGTTGTAAGGATCCTTCTGGATATCTCTTTGTAATAGGAATTTGGAGGGAAAAAATTATAAACTCCCCCTCCAAAGACCCTTATTAATCATCCAACAACTTTCATTTAAGCCAAACTCTTACAATTTTAATTCTCAAAGCCTTACCTCTTAATTGTTATCATTTGGTTGTTGTAAGAGCATTAATAGCTCAAAGGGTTGAGTATTAGCCTTGAAAGCAAACATTTTTGGATTAAGAGTGAGTCATTAGAAAACACTTGTATAGGTTTAAGTGTGAGCCTAAGGGAAACACTTGTAAAGGTTGTGTGTGAGCCATTGAAAACATATTGCAAGTTTGGAGTGAGCTTGAAACTCCTTGTAAGTATCATCTAATAGTGGAATACCCAATTGAGATTGGGGAGTGGATGTAGGGTTCGTTAATACCCGAATCACTATAAAATTGATTGTGTTCATTCTCCTTATCTCTTTCTATCTATTTTTTAATTTTCCACTGTGAGGTCTCCCCCGAGCACCGGCCCGGTCCGCTAGAGGGAACCGAGATGCTCATTTGGGTTTAGACTCACGATGGAACCCTCGGGTTCGGATTTAGTTGATTTTGAAAATGATTTTTAGGAGTCGCCACCCTAATTTATTTTAAATGGGAAAAATTAAGGAAAAACCCAGTTGACTCCAATTTATTAATTTATTAATTAATTTACCCAAGGATAAAAATCACTAATCTCGAACCAGGCTGAGTTCGGGGAGTAGGTTTTTGGTTTTGAATAATCTAAATTTGGCTCTTAAGTTTAATTTGACTTAAAAATTGGATTTCATGAATGACATTTATAAGATGATGTTAAAGAAAATGCATGAATATGGCAAAATATGAATGAATGGTGAAAATAAAATATTTATAAATTAATTAAAAAAAAAGGGAAAAGAGATTGATTGGGATTTGGATTTGAGGTCTAAATTTAGATTCCAAACGTGCCTACGTACCCCATTGAATGGGGATCAAAACCCACGTAGTTCGTTCCACTGTTAAGTGGAGGGGTTTAAGAGTTGATCAGATTGATTTTGGTTTGGGTGTGTTGAAAGTGAGGAAAAATGCTGATACCTTGACTTTTGGTGGGCGAAGGGTTTTACCGGACCGAAGTTCTATTTTATCGGGACTGGGTGATTGGATGGATTGAAAGATTAATTAATTAATTAAAATGATTAATTAATTAATATGATGGAAAAGATGGATGGATGGATTAATTAATTAAAAAGATTAATTAATTAATTTGGATGAAAAAGTGGATTAAGCAAAATGACTAATTTGATTTTTTAAAAAAGGAATGATTTTTGGAAAAAAGAGTGATTAATTAAAAAAAATTAGTTAATTAAAAAGATTAATTAACTTAGTTAGGGTGAGATAATTAATTAATTAAAAAGATTAATTAATTAATTAGAGAGTGATTGGAGGGAGAAGAAGAGAGGAATTTGAAGATAGCCATCTACCCAAATTCAAGGATGTGTAGAAATAAGGGAATGGGAGCCTATTTATAGGCAAATGGGTAAAGGGTAGTTTAGATAATAGAAATGTGAAAAGACCAAAAGGATGGGATCAGAAAATGGCTGATAACTGGACAAAGAGGGGTAAAAAGGTCATGTTATGCATGTGGGGCCCACTGGAGTAGAAGGGGGGCGTGCCCTAGCGCGGCGCCGCACCAAGCCTGTGCGACGCCGCGTCAGGCCTTTGCGGCATGCCGCAAAGGGGAGGTGCGGTACCACGCAGACCTGACGCGGTGCCGCACGGCTCTCGTGCGGCACACCAAGTGGCATGCACGCTTCTCGAGGTTGTTTTTTTTTTTAGAGATTGGTTGTTGGCATGGAGTTTGAGAAATTTGGATGCTTGGTGGCAATGTGAATGAAGTCTAAAAAAAAATTTCTTTCGGGGGCACTATCCCCGAACCCCTGCCTGCTAACCAGTTAGCGGGACCACCGTAACAACTCCGCGTAATGAGTTAAATTCAGCAGGTGCTAAGGCTGCGGTTGGATGCTGAGGGTGTAAAATTAAGGGTTCACACCCACCAATTCAACCCCTCCCTCTTGGTGCATAAGGGTAAACAAGTGGTATCAGAGTTTGGTCTCATTCTTTAAGCTTAATTGTGTGAGAAAAGATCAAAATGGCCAATGAAAGGATGCATCACCTCAAGCCACACTTCGATGGTACTAATTATGCACATTGGAAATATAGAATGAAGGCATATCTTGATAGTGATGTCATTGATGTATGGGATTGCATAATCAAAGAATGGAAACCTCCATCAAGAAAAGTTGATGTTGTTGAAGAATTGGTTCCTAAAGAAGAATGGGTGGATGCATAAAGAAAAGCTAATGGGGAAAATAAGAGAGCCATAACAATTCTTCTTAGTTCACTCTCAAGAGAAGAATGTAGTAGAGTTCAACATTGTTCAAGTGCATTTAGCATTTGGAAATCTTTAGAAAACTACCATGAAGGAATAAAGCAAGTCAAGAAGAAAAAGATTGAGTTGTACACAACTGAATATGAGCTCTTCAAGATGAAATCCAATGAAAGCATTACCAACATGACAAATAGGCTTCTAGCCCTTGTCACTAATATGAAGAAATTGGGCAAAGTATACACCTTGAATAATATACACTATAAGATTCTCAAAACTATCCCAAAGAAAGATTATAGAGCTAAAATCGCTGGCATAGAAGAAGCTAATGAGGATCTTGGAAAGGTTCCTATCGATGTCCTCATTGGAAAACTCCTTACCAAAGAAATGTCTCTATTGATAGAGAAGGAAGAGAATCAAGAGAAGGAGAGAAAGAAATCCTTAGCTCTTAAACCCTCCATCAAAAGCAAAAAGGAATGTGGGAGCTTAAGTGAATCGGAGGAAAGTGAAGATGATAATGATGAAGAACTTGCTATGCTCTTAAAAAGGATCAAAGACATTATTAAGAGAAGAAAGAAAGAAAAGAGGCCCTTTAGGAGATCATCATCAAATTACAACTCAAACTCAAGCAAAAAAAGAAGAATGACATTACTTGCTATGAATGTGGCAAGCAAGGTCATATAAAAACAGAATGTCCCAACATTAAAAAGAAAAAGAAATGGGACAAGGAGAAGAAGAAGAAGAGCTTCAAAGCAACATGGGATGATGACTCTTCAAGTGATGAAGAGGAAGAGGATGTTGTAAACTTATGTTTCATGGCCTTAGAGAACTCATCAAATGAGGTGTGTCTCAAATTCACTACCAAGGAGAACAAATGGCATGTAGATAGTGGATGTTTCAAGACATATGATCGAAAATGTAAGCCTTTTCACAAATTTGAAAGAAAAGAGAGGTGGAAACATCACATTTGTTAACAATGCCAAAGGTAAGATAGTTGGCATTGGCACTATTAGTAAGAACAATCTTTCTCTCATTAAAATGTTCTTTTGGTTAATGGTTTAAAATTTAACTTGCTTAGTATAAGTCAATTATATGATAAGGGTAATAAAGTCACCTTTGACTCTAAAGCATGCATTGTCACCACTTTAGTTAATGAAAATGTAGTGTTTAAGGGTGAAAGGGAGGGCAATGCCTACATGATTGACTTAGATGATTTAGCTAACCAAGATGTCAAGTGTTTCATATCTATTAGCAATGAATCTTGGCTTTGGCATAGAAGGCTTAGACATGTAAGCATGGAGCTTCTTTATAGCCTTTGTAAGGATGAGCTTGTTGAAGAACTTCCAAAGATCAAATTCTCAAAGGATAAGACATATGGACCTTGTCAAATGGGAAAGCAACACAAGTCATCTTACAAATCAAAAAATATTGTAAGTACTTCTAGACGCCTTCAACTTATTCATATGGATTTATTTGGACCTAGTAGAGTTGCTAGTTTAGGTAGAAAAATGTATGCCTATGTGCTTGTTGATGACTACTCTAGATTCATTTGGGTTAGTTTCTTAACTCATAAGAGTGATGCTTTTGATGCATTCAAAAGTTTTGCAAAAAGAGTTCAAAATGAGAAAGGCAATTTCATTTCTATAATTAAAAGTGATCATGGAAAAGAATTTAAAAGTGAATTTTTTGAAAATTTTTGCATTGAACAAGGAATTTCGCATAATTTTTCCTCTCCTAGGACAACTCAACAAAATGGTGTTGTAGAAAGGAAAAATAGAACCTTGATTGAAATGGTTAGAACCATGCTTAATGAATATGGTTTACCAACTTATTTTTAAGCGAAAGCCATTAAACTTCATGTTACATTTCAAATAGAGTTTTTAAAAGACCCATTTTGAATAAAACATCTTATGAGTTATGGAATGGAAGAAAGCCTAAGATTTCATATCTAAGAATTTTTGGTTACAAGTGCTACATATTAAATACTAAGGATAACCTTGGCAAATTTGCTTTTAAAATTGATAAAGGCATTTTCTTAGGATATTACACCACTAGTAAACCTTATAAAGTCTTTAACAAAAAGACTATGGTAATTAAAGAGTCTATGAATATTGTATTTGATGAATCTAGTAAATTTGATCTTGAGAAAGGTAGTGTTCTTGATGATCTTGTAGGTGAATTTGAAAAGCTTGGATTGGATCAAGATGAGGTTCCAAAGGAAGTTGAGGACCAAGTGGAAAACCAACAAGATCATGAGGATCAATCAAATTCACAAGAGGAAGATGTTCAAGAAATTCCTAAGGAGTGGAGATACCCCAAGAATCATCCCAAAGAGCAAATCATAGGTGATCCATCTAAGGGAGTAAGTACTAGATCTCATTATAAAGCCTTAGATAATAATTTTGCTTTTGTTTCTCAAATTGAGCTAAGGATCATTGATGAGGCTCTTAATGATGAGAGTTAGGTGATTACTATGCAAGAGGAACTCAACCAATTTGAGAGAAACAAAGTTTGAGAACTTGTTCCTAGACCCAAAGATCATCCCATTATTGGATGTAAATAAGTTTATAGAAATAAGTTAGATGAGCATGGTTTCATCACTAGGAATAAGGCTAGATTGTTGCCAAAGGGTACAACTAAGAGGAATGCATTGATTATGATGAACCTTATGCTCCGGTAGAATGATTAGAGGCTATTAGAATTTTACTTGCTTATGAATGTCATATGGATTTTAAACTTTTTCAAATGGATGTTAAAAGTGCTTTTTTAAATGGATTTATTGAGGAGGAAGTTTATGTTGAGCAACCCCTCGGTTTTGAACATCATGAACTTCCCAATCATGTCTTTAAATTAACCAAGGCCTTGTATGGTTTGAAACAAGCTCCTAAAGCTTGGTATGAAAGGCTAAGTACATTTCTTTTGAAAAATAATTTTGTTAAGGGCAAAGTTGACACAACACTTTTTATACAACGCCACAAAAATGACACTTTAATTGTTTAAATTTATGTTAATGATATTATATTTGGTGCTACTAATGAACATCTTTGTGAAGAATTTTCTAAGTGTATGACTAGGGAATTTGAGGTGAGCATGATGGGTAAGCTTAAGTTCTTCCTAGGACTACAAATCAAGCAATGCAAAGATGGCATCTTCATTAACTAATCCAATGTACAAAAGACCTTCTCAAGAAGTTTGACATGGATGGTTGCAAAAGTAGCAAGACTCCAATGAGCACATCAACTAAGCTTGACAAAGATGAAAAGGGTAAGCCTATAGATGAGAAGAAATATCAAGGTATGATTGGTTCTCTTCTCTACCTTATGGCATCTAGACCCAATATAATGTATAGTGTTTATTTGTGTGCACGTGTTCAATCTTGTCCTAAAGAATCTCATTTGCATGCGGTTAAAAGAATTTTGAAGTATTTACATAGCACATTGCATTTAGGGCTTTGGTATCCTCGAAATTCATCTTTTACTATAATTGATTTTTTGGATGTGGATTATGCTTGTAGCTTGCTTGATAGAAAAAGCACTTTCGAAACTTATCATTTTCTTGGTGAATGTTTAGTTTCATGGTTTAGTAAGAAACAAGTTTCAATAGCCTTGTCTACTGCCAAAACGGAATATGTGGCGGTGGTTATTATTGCACTCAAGTTCTTTGGATGAAACAACAACTCAAGGACTATGGTCAAGTGATTGATCACATTCCCATCAAATATGATAACACAAGTGCCATAAATCTTTCTAAAAATCCCATCGAACATTCTAGGAGTAAACATATAGACATTAGGCATCATTTCTTAAGAGATCATGTGCAAAATGGTGATGTTGTGTTGGAATTTATTAATAAAACTAACCAACTTGCAGATATTTTCACAAAACCCCCAAATGAAGAAAGATTAAATTTCATGAAAAGGGAATTTCGCATGCTTGATGGGAGCTCATTGCCTTAGATTTTCAAAATTACATAAAGTTTTTCACTTACATTAAAATTTTATGCATGTTATGACATTTATCTTTCATTTTTTAATTGAGGTGATCCTTAAGTCATTTAAATTTAAATTCTTTTTCCTTCTGCATTTTGGTTGTATGTTGGTTGCTTTATGGTTGATTTTTGGTATATTTAACCTCAATTACTTGACTTACTGTATTTTGGTATATTCTGGTTGATTTTTGCTATATTTGATCCAAATTGCTTGAAATTAATTTTTATTAATTAATTTTATCATTATTTGTTGAATATATAATTATATTCATTTTAATCTTGAACTATAATACCAATTGCATTGTACTCAAATTCCTTTAAAAATTTTCAAGTATTTCTGTCTTTTTAAAATTCACAGTTGCGACATAAAATTAGCGGTTGCGAAATTTAAAATTTATTGCCGTTATCTTTGAGTTCCAAAATCCTGCTCGCGATAATAAAATTGCAGACATGATTTTTGACTTTTTCAAAATTCGCGATCGCGACTAGCTATTCATGGTTGCGAAATAGAGTTTTAGCAGCATTTAAAACTAGTCATTTTTCAATAGGCAAAAATCAATTTAATGCAAAAACTAGCTATTTTTGACTCTTTTTCAGCCCATTTTTGCCTATAAATACCCTCTTATTTCAAGTTTAACTATTCTCAAACATCTCCAAACTCTTTTCTAAGCTTAAACCTTACTCTCTCTAACTCTCCTCTCATTTTACTTTCAATTTTATTCTCCTTCTCCATCTACTTCTCCATCAATGGCTTTAAGGAGACCCTCTAAAAAAGGAAAAGAAGTCCAAACCTCCTCTCAATCCTCTCCTCTTGAACTGCGAGGGGTATTACACAAGAGGAAAAACAAAATTTTCTTAGGATTCAAGAGAAAACTATCTTACCCTCCAAAATTCCTTCCTCAGTGTGTCTCAAAACTTTAGAAATTGAGGATAGCATCATTAGCTACCTCAAAAATTTTGAATGGGGGCAATTTGTTTTCGTAGATGAAGATGGGTATGATGAGCTAACTAGGGAATTCTTTGCCACCCTAGTTGTCAACAAAAAACTTCATCCTACTCGTGGCCATTACGCCATAGATTTCCAATTTTTTGGTCACCTCTATGAGCTTTCCCTTAGTGATCTTGCTAACATCTTTGGTTTCCAAATTAAAGGTGCCTACACCATCAATGATTTCTCCCTTCACCTCAACTCTTTTTAGACCGAAATTTCAATTGAGCCAAAATTCGATCCAAAATCCTCCCTAGCCAAACACATTAAGACACTTTCTCTTTGGCTTCTCTATAGGATTGTCACCCTTACCATCAATGCTAGAGGGGATGGAAATGAAAAGGTTTCCTAAAGAGATCTCTTCTTCCTATATGGTCTTGTCAAGGGAAAACCAATCCAATCCGCTAGGTTTCTTTTAGACCAATTCTTTCACCTTTCTTCAACAAAAAAGGCACCTTTCTCCAACAAAAAAGGCACCTTTCTTTTCTCTTCCCACATTTCTACTATAACCAAACATGTTGGGGCTCTTACTCTACCCAACATAGCCATTCTCTAAAAACCAATAAAAAATCCCTTATTGACTTTCAATACATGATCAACGCTAAGGCATTGAAAGAAAAGGAAGGGAAATATGATTATCTTTTTGGAGATGTTAGAATCCAAGAGAGGACTAAGAAAAGATATAGGGTGGTGGTAGGTGAACCTAGTCAACCACAAGAGGAAGCACCCCAAATAGCACCTGTTGCCCCTCCATCTTAACCTCAAGATGAGACCAATCGCCTTCTTCAAAAAGTCTTGAGGAGACTCTCTCTTTTAGACAACATTCACTAAGAAATATTTGATATAAGGTCATATGGGTCTTCCTCAATGTAACCTCTAATATTGGCAATTTAGTGAAGAAGAAGAGGAGGAGACACAAGAAGAGGACCCTCATCAAGAAGAAGAGGAACCCAAAGATAGAGGAGATGGAGAAGATTTTTAGATTTTCTTTTAAAATTTCTTATTTCTTTTGTTTCTTTTGCTTTGTTTCAAATTTTCTTCCTTTTATTTTTCATGCATTGTAATGTGGCATCAACCAATTTCAAATTAATACAATTATCTATTTTCTCTATTTTTATCTTGTTTATTCTTTGTTTTGTTCCCTTTGCAATATATATTTTTTATATTTCTTTTTGATATTACCAATGGGGGAGAAATATAGAATTTAAATAAACTCAAATAAACATCACTTAATTATATTACATTTGTTTTCACTTGATTATATTTCTTTTCATTTGTTGCATAAATTGAGGGGGAGAACTCTTGATGAATTGAAAGTTATTTTACATTTAACTTCTATTTTATATTTAAGTTCAATTTGATTGTCAAAATCAAAAGGGGGAGATTGTTGACCTAAGTTATTTCAAAACTTAGTCAATCTCTATTTTGATATTGTCAATCAAATTGAAGGTTATCTAATGTTTGTTCAAGTGTTTGTTTTGCAGAATATATCATATTTATTGATTGAAATTGAAAGGAAATCAAAATCTCCCAAAGTATATAAGTTGACTTCTAAGTCGTGCCCAAGACAACAAAGTCGTGACCACGACCACTAAATAGCGACCACAACGATGATTTCACGACCAAGACAATCATAAGGCAAATTATTCATTTTTCAGCTTCAAGACTCAAAGAGAATTATGACCTCAGTCGTAACCGCAACCAAGAGAGCAATACCTGATTCGTGACCCTGAATTATAAGTCACGACCATGAAATTCATACAACATTCAGAGCTTGCAATGGATAGTTGAAAAACCAGTGAGAAGATGCCATGTGTGATCTAGCCATTATGAATTATAAAGATTGTGACTGCTCAATATGAGTCACTACCACGAAAAAGGAGTCACGACCGCGAAAAAGGCTTAACGATCGCGACCCAACTCTGATAGTGCATTTAATACAAGATATTATGGATGTTGTGAGGATCCTTCTTGGTATCTCTTTGTAACGGGAATTTGGAGGGAAGAAACTATAAATACCCCCTCCAAAGATCCTCATTAATCATCCAACAACTTTCATTTAAGCCAAACTCTTGCAATTTTAATTCTCAAAGCCTTACCTCTTAATTATTATCATTTGGTTGTTATAAGAGCATTAATAGCTCAAAGGGTTAAGTGTTAGCCTTGAAAACACATATTGTTTGGTTGAGAGTGAACCATTAGAAAACACTTGTATAAGTTTAAATGTGAGCCTAAGGGAAACACTTGTAAGGGTTATGTGTAAGCTATTGAAAACACATTGTAAGTTTGGAGTGATCTTGAAACTCCTTGTAAGTATCATCTAATAGTGGAATACCTAATTGAGATTAGGAAGTGGATGTAGGGTAATACCCAAACCATTATAAAATTAATTGTGTTCATTCTCCTTCTCTATCTCTTTCTATCTATTTTTTAATTTTCCATCAATTCAATCCCCCCTTCTTGGTGCATAAGGGCAAATAGTCACAAATCTCTAGAAAATTTCCCAAATGTGCATTAGGGCTTTATTAGGAAATCTGTCAAACTGACACAATTGCTAAACCATCTGAATGACATTTGGTTTGATCTCAAAATTATTAACAGTAATCGTCGATCTCCAGATATTGGAATCAGGCCTAGTGAGAGCAGGCCTAACATAATTTGACATTGTTCTTTGGTCTCTATCTCCCATTGTTTCAACTTCTTCTTGTTCCTCAATCTTCTCAACACAACCAGCTCTTTTCCTTTAACCTCTTATATAGAGTTCTCTCTATTTTAGGATATATTTCTACCAACCAGCTCTTTTCCTTTAACCTCTTATATAGAGTTCTCTCTATTTTAGGATATATTTCTACCAAGTTGGATGCACTAGCTTTGGTCATATAAGAATTAAGTCACCTGAAATATAAAATACCAAGAACAAAATTTAAAAACAAAAATCAAAAACTAAATCAATAGTCTCTATTATTTTGCTAATATTATATAACTATTTCCATGGCAATGGTGCCAAAAGCTTGATGTATGTATTTATATACTTTCACCAAGTTAAATAAACTCTAAGTCTATTGTACTCTAGTTACAGGCAAGTGTACCTATCATTCAAGTAGTATAGCACACAAGAGGTCGATCCCGCAGAGAAATTATATAAGTATTAGCTCAAATGTTAACTATTGTTTAGTGAATCAAATTTCAAGGAAAACTAAAATTTAAAATAAATTGCAAATTAAATAGTATTAACTAAATGCAGAGAATTAATGAAATAAATAGGAAAGAATCAATGATGTATACATATAGATAGAAACTCCCCCTAGTTTCTCATGTACCTTATAAAATGCAAAATCAATAAAATCAAACAATGAATTGTGTTGACAACCCTAAAAGTAGAATTAAAACTTTTCCTAAGTGAATTAATTCATTTTCTCTAAGCAAATTAAATAAAATCTCTTCTTATTCAATAGGATAAGAAAAGCATTAAGATCAAGGAATTAAAGCCAAAGGATTTTGTAAACCTATCGCCAGAGTTCCAAGCAATCCCCAATATTCATGAGTGATCATATCAAATCAAGGATATCTCTACTCCTTAATAAGAAATCAGATATCAAATTAACAAGCTAGCAATTGTCAATCAGACTCTATCAATATAAATCATGAATATAACTCAACCTAGGGATGATTTGAATAAAAATCCAATCATTCAATCTATACAATCAAAACTAGGGTTTGTCCTATCTAGATAAAAAAAGTTTAGTTCATGGTAATTTAGAAGTATAATGAATAAGAAGGAAGTGAATGATAAATCAAATATTTCATGGGAAAGTTCTTAAAAATCTTCTCTTCAATCTTGAATCACCCACTTCAAATCAACTCGAATCCCATTCTATCCTCTTGATTTTGGCTATAATCTCTTTTGTTCTTCTGAAAATGTTCTCCTAAAGTCAAAATTCTTTGAAAAGATCTGAAAATACCTTTCTATTTTTTTTTTTTGCTCTTGAACCATCTTTTAGAGAGTGCATTTTTCATCTACACGATTTGGCATATGCCCATGTACCTGGTGTGAACCTTTACTTCAGCACCTCCAGAATTAATTCTAAACTCTTCAAAATCGATCAAAGTATTATCGGCATAATCTGATATCTTTCCTATCTTGACTGGACCTTACTTTTTCCAAAACACACTAGATTTTCTCTCAGATTGACTGCCCAAATGTTCTAAAATTAATTTCAAGCCTAACGACACTGATTGATATTTTTTTTGAGCTCTACAACTCCCGAAAATTGACTTAGAAGCCCCAAAAATGGACCATAAGGATGCATGGATGAGCGTGCTGGGCTGTGTTAGCTTCTGACATGGCTCTATGTCAGAAGCATGGCTTCACATTATGGGTTGCACGAATCTATGCCATCTATGACGTGGCCAGTTGAGCCACCTATATGTAGCTTCTGCATTCAGGAGACACGGCTCCGTGCTGCCCAGCCGAAATTTCTTGGGCTAAAATGCCCAAAATGCCCTCTGTTCATCTTTTTTTAATATTTTTTAGCCTATCCTTTTTGTCATTTCACATTTTTACTTTCTAAATCACCCTTACCTCATTTTTCCTATAAATAGTCCTTTCATTTCCTCATTTCAAACACAATGAAGTTGATATCGATTGTAATCTATCAACTTTTATTCTTCTTCTCCCTTCAATCACTCTCTAATTAATTAATTAATCATTTTAATTAATTAATTTTCTCACCCAAATCAAGTGAATTAATCATTTTAATTAACTAAAATCTTTTTTATCATTCACAAATTAGATCATTTATTAATCTTTTTAATTAATTAATTACCCTTTTTTATTATTAAATCAAAAATCTTATTTTTTTACTCATCCATTATTTCTAATTAATTAATTAATCATTTTAATTAATTAATTCACTTACCAAACATTTTTATCCAATTGCCTTATCTGATAAAATGGAATTTCGGTCCGGCAAAACACTTTTTCCATCTCGTCCATTAAAATCCAAGGTATTTTTTATAAACTTTGTCACCAAACCAAAAATCATTTTTATCAATCTGTAAACTCCTCCACTTAATCGTGGAATGAACTACGTGGGTTTTGATTTCTATTCAATAGGGTACATAGGCACTTTTGGAATTTAAATCCAAACTTCAAATCCAATTCTTCAATTTAAGCGTATTTTTTTTCACTTTTCTCAAATGTAATTACTTTTTATAATATTTGTAAGGAAATCAGTTGCCTTCCTAGAATCCCATAAGGGCTAGAGGAGACATCCTGATCTTTTATTAATAATTATTTAAAATTAAGGAGTGATTATATGGTTCCCCTAAACCTTTAAAGAATTAGAAGGAACCCTCTCCTTAATTTGTGAATGTTATTTTAGTTATTTCATCAATATACATGCACCATACATTCATATTATGTTATATCCATAAATTTTATTATAATCAATAAAAGTCATTCATAAAATCATTTTTTAAGTCAAATTGAACTTAAGAGCTAAATCTTGATTATTTAAAACCAAAAACCTAGTCCCCGACTCAACCTGGTTCGAGGCTAGTGATTTTATCCATGGGCAAATTAAAAATGAAAATTAATAAATTGGAGTTAATTTAGGTTTTTCCCTTAATATTTTCCCAATCAAATAAAATTAAAATGGCAACTCCTAAAAATCATTTTTCAAATCCGAACCCGAGTGTTCCATCATGAGTTTAAATCCGAATGAGCATCTCAGTTCCCTCTAGCGGACTGGGCTAGTGCTCGAGCGAGGCCTCACAGCTGGTAACTCCACTGGGGACTGGTTGCCACCTTCTTTTTCAATAAAAAGGAAAATAAGAGGATTACCATTTGGTTAAAGAAATTTTTTTCTAAAATAATCTCCATTTGGCTCATTAAGTATAATTTGACTTTCATGCAACACTTTGCATAATAAAGGCTCCTTGCCTAACCTTAGCTTTAGGAAAACTTTTGGATAGTGAGTAGCATTAACTCAACAACTCTCTTTGAGTATGTTAAGAGATAGCGAAGGCATTCCACCCCATGATGAATCCCTGATCATTTCGGTGGGGTAACAAGCAATCAATACTGTTGGACCCACGTGAGACTTCTTTCCTCACATGTGGTTAGGTATATCGATGCTTTAGTGGGACGGAGACCCTTAAACAAACCACCCTTTGCCTTTGTGCATGTAGTCACCCTAGTGTTGGCCCTAGGTTCTATGTACCATAATAATGGAGATATTTGCACATATGCCTATGGAACATATTTTTTAACATGCATCCTGACATCACCATACATTCATGAAAAAGTCGACAAAGTAAAACCTCAAAACCTTAAGCCGATGGTCCGTTCCCCAAATACCCCACACACTCACCCTATCAACATGTAAACCCAGTGACCAATCATGTGGAGGGAATCTTTTTCTTAACACACCTTCACATTCATGCTACTTTTTTCTTTCACAATTATGTATTCTTACCCATTTTTTTTTTCTTTCTATCTATTTTTTGTTTCAAGGTACCAATGGCTCACACCTCTAGCCCTTTTGACCAAGATACAATGAGCACCTTTTCACCAACCTCTTCAAGAAACAATAGGAGACTTTTCAAACCATACTCACCACTGCTCTTAAGACCCAAGCTAACACTTTCACCCATGCTCTGAATGCCCAGTTGGCCACCTCTACTGATGCCCTCAACTCCCAACACTAGTCGATCATTAATGAGGTTAAAGAAATGACCAAATGCATAGGTTCCACCAAAATATAAAATGTCAATCATAGACCAGTTTAATGGCACCACGTGTCCCAAAACTCACGTAAAAATGTAAGTGGGTCCCATGAGACCTTTTGTTGTGGATGATGAGCTCTTTGCTCAGTTATTCCAACAGTCACTAACCGAAGCTATTTTTAAGTGGTTACTAGATCTGGACCAAAATCATAAGAGAACTTGGGATGACATTTGCAATGCTTTTATTAAGCAATACCACTATAACATTGAGGTGGATGTCACCCAACGAGATCTAGAAACCATTAAGCAAGGCCAAAGAGAGTCCTTCACTATGTTCCTTATAAAGTGGAAGGCAAAGGCAGCCCAAATGGTAAATCGTCCATCTGAGGAAGAACAAATCGACATCTATTGTGAAATTTTATTTATACTCGCAAGTGCATGAACCACTGATTTAGTAAATAAGTAGTAACGAGATCATTCCCATGGAGAGAGCTATGAAAATAATTATAGAAAAACTTAATTAAACCACATTAATTTAATTCTAACCTAGTTCCAAATAATTTTTTTTAGATAATGATAAAGAGATGTAAAGTAGAAACGTCAAAACAATACAATCAAAGGTAATTGAACTTGTGAAATAAAATTCAGATAAAATATTACCAAGGTTTCAGAATTCACTAATGTTTAATTAATAATTTTTGTAATGTATCAATTCTAATTTTCAGAAGATAGTTTAGAAATCAATCTTTTTATCTTCTATTGATTTTATCACTAAGCTCAATTTTATTAAATTCTCAAATAGATTTTGCTTTCACTTTAAAAGTGTAATTTCTAAGCATTATATGTATACAATTTAATGGAAAACACATAATCAAAGAAAATTACTTTTCTTTCAATGAAAACCAAGTATAGATAATTTTCCTAACAATAAAAAATACATGATAGAATTGATGAAAGGATATTATCAAATGAAACCAAAATCATAAATATTAAATTGTAAAATATTTAGAATCAATACATAATAGAAATTAATAATCTAACATGGTTTCATTATCCACCTTCGTAAAATTAAAACTTAGAAAGACATAATTAAAACAACAAAATAAACAAAAGAACCCATTTTAGCAATTTGGATCCTTAATCTTGAAATATCAACTTCTTCCTTATTTTATCAATTCTTTCCCTCACAAGCTCCTCTTTTGCTAAGCCATTTTCCTTCTATTTATAAGCATGAATGGCTAGATGACAAGTTGATGAAGAAACCAATTTTCAAATGATTTTTTTTCTTTAGTATCAAATATATGACTTTGATCTTTGAATTCTTGGTTTTCCTTAATTGGATTGCATAAGGATGGTTGGTGATGACTTGAATTTTTACAAATTTTCTTCTTTAGCATCAAATGTATGACTTTGATCTTTGAATCCTTTGTTTTCTTTTGTTGGCTTGCATAAGGATAGTTGGTGAGCTCTTTAGCCTCCATTGCACACTTGAAGATGATGCCATTTTTCAAAAGAAAAGAAAATAGCTTAGTTGATTTTATTGAGAAATTATTTCTTTCACAAAATTTATTATTATTATTATTATTATTATTATTATTATTATTATTATTCATGCAAGTAAAAGACTATAATTTTACTCAATTTTCAAGCTTTCACAATTTTATTTCCTATTTCATAAAAATATCATTAAATAAAAATATTTATTTAATAAATGAACAATAAAAAATCAATTTAAGGGCTATTAATATGTATTAAATTATGTTCATCAAAAACCCCCAAACCAAGATTTTGCTAGTCCTCGAGCAAAAACAAAATCTAAACTAGTTTACTTTCATAAGAAATCACGATTGCATTTAGCATATGCAACAAGCCTTTAAACTTCAAGGTGGCCCATAGAGGATGAGTTGTAGTCTTATGAGGGCTTCTCGCGGTGATACCCACAAATACCTGTAAAATTCTAAACTTCCAACTATTTATCTCAGAGGATAATAAGATATCGTAGCTTTGAAATCAAACAAGGATTAAATTGAATACATATCCATTCAAAAGCTAATTCATCTTGCAACAATCATACTCAAGTGAGTGTGTGAAATAGCTAATATTAATAATAAATGTGATTTGCATGCTTCAAATAAGTAAAATTCTCATAACCTTACAATAACAATCATTCAATTTCTAATAAAGAATTAAGTATCATAAGCTTCCCCTTTAGTACAAATCTCCACTACTTTGAAGGCATCACATGAGATTAAAAGGTCTTTAATATTAGTTGTAATGGGGCCGTGGGGTATGATGTGGCTAAAGAATGAAAGGGATAGAAGATTACACAAGTTCTAAAGACTTCATAGAGTTAAAGATATCATAGCATTTTATAAGAGACACTTCTCAAAACTCATAAAAGCATATAAAATGTAGCCAACTATTATTATGTTGACCTTTACTTTATTCTACCCTTCACTTATAATATCAAAGCTTTGATCTTCAAACTCAAGATTTTTTTTTTTACTTTTTTTTATACTTATTTTTTTAGAATCAAGATTTTTTTTTATTTTATTCCAAACTTTTAAGAAATATCTCATGATCATGAAATTTGTCTTTTTATCTCTATTTCATCTTTAGAATAAAGGTAAAGATATAATCATATTTAGGCTAGGTGAGAGATGTGGTTACCAAAGAAAACAGTTAATCAATGTAGGCTCAAATTGGCTCACTAAAGGGATGTTCTCTTAGAACATCGATTGGGGAACTGGTTTATTTAGCTTTGTGGTGAAAATCCTAATGCCTTAATCATTTCACAAATGATGCTCAATCAATCGTTCGCCTCAAAAGACCTCAAGGGAAAGTTCTAGTATATAATTCTTTCAAATCGAAATTAAAATGATCATCAAGGTAAAGGTATAAGAACACACCTATTCTAGCATACTTGTCTTTCTACAAAACAATCATGGCTATTATGAGAAAAGAGTTGAGTATAATCATTGTGAAAATAAATTAACCAAAGAATGTCATCAAAATTCAAATCAATACTCATTACTAGTCAAAGTGATAACATTAAAGCTCAATTCTCATCATAGTAATTGTAAGTTTTTTATTTTATTTTATTTTATTTGAAAACAAGAAAAGAAAATCACAAAAAATATAGATGCATATCAAGAGTACAAAAGTAACTCTTTACTTTGCCATTTGAAATTTTAGTAAATTGGACCTTAAAAATAATTGAGAAAACACATTTTTTTTTTGTTTTTTTTAATAGTTTCTCCACCCAAACTTAGCTGAGACATTGTCCCTAATGTCTACTATAAATAAATAAGGAGTAGAGGACTTCGCTTTGATAAGGTGTAATACAAAAAAAAAAAAAAAAGCAATACGAAAAACTATAAAAGTTAGGGAAGTTAAAACTGAAGATTCAAGTCTAGTCTATGCTTCTTGCTGCTAATGGCCCTAGGGTGCCAAACTACCTGTGCCATCTATAGATTAGGTTCTGACATTAATTTTTGCAGTAGGTCAATCAATTGATCAATAGTTAAAGCAGAGACTAGGATGTGTCGACTTGCCAGTGTCATAAAACCCTATTCCACAGTATGATTGAGAAAAGATAGCAAACCATCATAAAAACCATCAACATTAAGTAATCTCAATGGCTTTTGAAGAACTGTTAACTGGGTCCAAGATGCAATGGTGAAGATATCTTTAAATGTTTCTAAACCACCAGGTAAAGCGATAAAAGCATCAGCATTGAGATTCATGTATGCCATTCATTTGTATATGCTCATGACAGATAACTCATTACCTATAATTCCACTAGTGATGTGTTTATTTTGAGCCAAACCCTTTAAAACTATTCCTAGGACTTTGCTACCTCCAATATATGCAGGACTTGCGACATAACCCCTTAACCCTAAACTACCTCCCTCAATCGATTTTTCGTTCAGCTAAAATCCTATCAACTTCATTAGCTGCTATCAAGTACTCTCTTTTCTTGCTAGAGTTTGGACTACAAAAGACACATATAGTTTTGAATTTGCGTATTGAGGGTTCTGCCAATTTTTTTTTTCACAGATTTCTTCAAGAGGTTGTGTACATATTGAAAATAACGAATGTGCATATAAAGAAAATAGAATAGTAAAAGAACAGTTCAATGGGGTAAAATAATTATTGATAGAAAAAAAAATAAAGATAAAAAATAACAATAACAAACAAAAATAATCAATGCTGTGTGTACAAATGTCAAAAACAAAACATTGAAATGCTAAACGTAGACATTAAAAGACTAAAAAGTTAAATAAAATAGAAAAATCTGCAGAAAATGAAAATCTAGGTACTGAAAATTCAAAAACTTACTGCAGAGTGTTGAAAAATGTACAAAAGCCAAAAAGTTAGTGATACACCTGATCATGAATAGTATATGTGACTGTGGCTCACATCTTCCTCTGGTTTTATATCCAGGAACGGCTTAAATGCCTTCTATGAGTCGAGGAAATGCTTCGTATCTAGTTTTCTTATTAACTGGCAAACAAAGTCTTTTAATGTCAGATTCCCTAGACTGTAATGTTATTTCTCTTCTTTGAATAAGCTCTATAAATCTAAAAGAGTACGTTGAACTTGTCCACATGGATGCATCTCAAGAGTATGTAGGATATTATCCAAAGACTCCTTACTTAGTCCATCCTTTATGAATTGAATTTTATCTTCTCGATTTATGGATGCATATTCAATATTTCTATAGCATGTGTTGCAATTCCATCTTACACACTTGTAGCAGACTCCCATTCTCTTTGCTCTTCTCTTCTTTGAGTAAGAACTTCTCCCTGTACCTGGCAAACATTTAACAAATGATTCATTTAATTAACCTGCTAGTCATACTTTGGCTTCCATGATCCAGCGAATATCTTCAAGAAGATTCAGACGTCTAAATGCCTTCATTCTTTCTAGTCTACATTCATCAATTTTTCTGAGTACATCTTGGGGAAGAGTTGGAAACTTATTTCTGAGTGTAGCAAGAGATGCTTCAATATCTAGATGAAAAGTTTGTATTCTATACTTACAAAATAAAGAACAAATGTTAAATATAAACAAAAATTAGTTACACAAAGAAAAAAAATTGACATAAATGAATTGAATTAATCTTAATAAATAGGATCACTCAAAAGTGCTTCTTCCACTATTGTTGGTTCCAGCTCTAAAAATGGTTTCAATCTTTGTCCATTGACTTTAAATACATCACCATTTTTTAGATTTTCAATTTCACCTACTCCATATGTAAATCTAGTGTGAACCAAAATGGGCCTGACCATTAAGAACGCAACTTTCCATAAAATAGATGCAAATGAGAATTGTATAAAAGGACTTTTTGACCAGGAGTAAAAGATTTTCCTAAAATATTTTTATCATAGGAAATTTTCATTTTATCCTTATACCATTTTGCACAATCATAAGCATCAGTTCTAATTTCCTCTAACTTATTCAATTGAAGCATTCGTTGAGCACCAGCTTTATCTAAAGAGAAATTTAATTGTTTGATTACCCAATATGCACTATGTTTCAATTTTACTAGTAAGTGACATGGTTTTCCATAAACAAGTCTAAAAGGGGGCATTCCAATAGGGGTTTTAAATGCTGTACGATAAGCCCACAATGTATCATGTAATTTCAAAGACCAATCTTTTCAATGGGGTTAACCATTTTCTCAAGAATGCGTTTGATTTCCCTATTTGAAATTTCAACTTGACCACTTATTTATGGGTGATAAGGAGTAGCTACTTTATTGCATTATCACCAAGGTTGTAGCTACTTTATGGGTGATAGGGCGATTATCACCAAGGACCTGGACATAAACGGATGCTTGTAAAGCTCTAAGGCACCGGATTCAGGACCTAATAGATAGTGGAGACATCATTGCTCCGAGAGCCAAGCTAAATGTCACCACAAATCCTTTGCCTAACCACCAAGCAAATGTTAATTTCATTTCTTTAGATGAATTGGGATTCGATCCTCTCTCTCTCATTTACGCCACTTCAGGCTATTGTTGCATTCTTGACCTAAATGACTTTATCACTGAAGTCGATGCAATCACCCAGAGTGGAAGAGTTCTCTCACCACCTCCACAATCTACATATTCAAACCCAGTAAGTCATGTTATCCCTCCTCCCATTGAAAAATTAAAGCCCCATAATGAACCTATGGAAAATCCTATTCTCAGGCAATTAAAGAAAACCCAAACAAATATATCAATATGGAGCCTCATCCAGTCCTTTTACCCTTATCGCCAAGCTCTTTACAAGGCCTTAACCAATGTTAGGCTCCTATTGACATCTCACCTGAGACCTTCATGGCATCTTTAACTAACATTGCCAAGTCCATGACCATTTCTTTCGATGATCATGACATCCCTTACAGACAAGGAAGCTACAACCATGCTCTCTACATCACAGTGATGACGCGAGGCAAAACTATGCCTATGGTGTTAATAGATAATGGGTCAACTTTGAACGTATGTCTTCTGAATGTGGCCTGCTACCTTAGATTGGAGCTTTCGATTTCATCCCATCGGACCAAGTGGTGAGAGCATATGATAACACTAAGTGGAAAGTCTTAGGAGTAGCAAACCTTGATGTCACAGTCAAACTAGTGACAATGCCAATCCCATTTCAAGTGATTGACGTTCCAGCCTGTTTCAACCTCCTACTTGGTAGATCATGGATCCACTAAGTGAAAACTATTCCTTCCTCCTTGCACCAGAAGTTAAAGTTTCCTCATGGTACAAATATCATAACTATCCAAGATAATGTACATCAAAAGAGTGACACTCCAAGATCTATGCTAATCCTATAAATTAAGCCCGAACCATCAGCCATTCCTTTGCTTGGTTTCTCATTTGATACTATTTAGTTCATTCAAGGGGAATGTAAAGAGTTTGTTCCTTTTGACTTTGATCTATATAGTAATGTGGCAATAGCTAACATAATGAAGAAAATGGATTATTTTTCAGGTTTAAGACTCGAAAGGAACCAACAAGGGATTGCCCAATTTCCTAAGTATCCCACTGCCACTCCTCCTTTTGGTCTTAGCTATATGCCCAAACCTAAAGATATTACAGAATTAGAGGAAAGGGCCAAACTGAGAGCCGAGGACAAAAGGCAAGGTGAGACTTATGATTGGCCTATGTGCCTCTATTTCAAAATCCTTAATGGATATTTCGTGAAAGAGGGAGAAGATTTCGCTTACTGTGGTTTTCCTTAACCATGATTCTGTCCTTTTTCTAAGAAGCTAATCCCTGGTTTTGAAATTTTCTTTGATATTAGGCTCAATTTAGAAGAATGTGAGCCCATCTACCAACTAGAGGAGGATTAGGAAACAAGGATGGAGCCCTCTCTTTCTGAGACCATCCATATGATCACAAACCACCTAGAACTTGATCCCATCAAGCTCATTCAACCATCCCAAGCACCGCTGAACAACTGGTATTTTTAGAAGAGCACCGGTTCTGTTGTGTCCTCATCCGAGTCCTCTAGATTTGAGTTTGAGTCTAAGTCCCTTGAGTCTGAATATGAGTTTGTTAAGACCTTTCAGTGTTTTTTATCTGATTTTATGACCTATCTTTTAGGCTTATCCTTTCAAAATGATGTAACTCATGATAATGGGACCTTTGTCTTCAATAAAGTGAACAAATTTTCTACTTACTTTCCCGACTCTCTATGCTCTACTTCTTCTGATCCATCATTAAATGAGAAATCTAAAAAAGAAAATAAAAATGAAAAAAGAAATGAAAAAGGCAAAGAACCAATTAACTATGGCACAAAGGAGAATCCTAAAATTACATACATTGCATCTGTATAGTCTGACACATACGCATTGGTCGAAAAAATTTAGGAATTCTTAGACTGTATTGCATGGGAGATGGTAGGGGTAGATCCGAGCATAGCAGTTCATAAGATTTTGACTCACGAACATGTGAAGCCTATAAAGTAGAAACTAAGAGGAATGAAGGCAGAATGGTCTCTGAAAATCAAGGAGGAAGTGACCAAGTTGCTAGATAATGGATTCATCAAACCCATTACTTACCCCTCATGGTTAGCCAATATAGTTCCTATTCCGAAGAAAGATGGAAAGGTTTAGATGTGCATCGATTATAGGGACCTCAACAAAGCTTGCCTAAAGGATGATTTCCCTTTGCCCCATATCGATTTGCTTATGGACCTCATGGCTAGTGCATCAGTGGTCTCATTAACCGATCTCTATGTGGGCTACAATTAAATCTACATCTATGCCCTTGATAAGGAAAAGACATCCTTTGTGATGGAATAGGGCACCTATTGTTATCGGGTAATGCCTTTTTGTTTAAAGAATGCCAGGGCAACTTATCAAAGAATAGCCACTACTGTATTCCACGACATGATGCACAAAGATGTCGAGGTATATGGAATGACAAGGTTATAAAGTCTAAAACTCCTGAAGCTCATTTCGAAGCTTTGGACCAATTCTTCACTAGGCTTAGACAATATAATCACAAGTTGAACCCAGCTAAGTGCCTTTTTTGGTGCCTCTTCAGGTGTATTTCTAGGGCACCTAATTAGTTAAAGAGGCATAGAAGTGGATCCAACTAGGTTAAAGGCAATTATGGAAATGCCGCCCCTAAAACTGAAAAGGAGATTAAAGGTTTCTTAGGATGCCTACAGTATATCAGCCATTTTATTGCATAACTAGCAGATACCTGTGGGCTGATTTTCAAGCTATTAAGGAAACGAGCCTCTAAATAGGGACTGAGGAATGCCAAAAAGCCTTTGATAGAATCAAGCAATACCTCTTAAACCCACTAATATTGTAACCTCCAAGGCCAGGTCAGCCATTATTGCTTTACTTATCAGTAACTTTAGAAGCTATAGGTGCAATGCTTGCTCAGAATGCTCCAGATTCACACAAAGAGAATGCCATTTACTATTTAAGTAAATGTATGCTGGCTCATGAGCTTAAGTATAACTAGATTGAGCAATTATGCCTAGCCTTAGTCTGGGTATGCCATAAGCTCCAGCACTACCTATGCTCGTACACAACCTATGTGCTAGCTGACAGGAGCCCTTTAAAATTCCTTATGGAGAGGTCGATTCTTGATAGCAAGATGGAACAATGGATGGCAATTCTTACAGCACTTGACCTAAAGTATGTCCCAAGAAAAATGGTTAAAGAAAGAATAATTAGAAGATGAAATATTTGAGCTTGAGTTCCCAGACAAGGATATCTTGATCATAGACCTTGAAGAATAGAAGTTATTCTTCAACAGTGCCTCTAATAGTAAGGGTTATAGAGTTGGCATAGTTCTGGTTACCCCTAAAGGAGATCATTTGCCTATAGTGATCAAGCTAGCATTCAAGGAAACCAACAATTAAGTAGAATACGAGGCATGTATAGCTAGTGTTGTGAATAAGAAAAGAACGGAAGAGAATAAAAACTTATTATTTTACTGTGATTTACAGCCTTGCCTATATATACAAGAATTCTAAAGTAGGAAAATAATTATTGCAGTAATAATACCTATAAAATAGGCACTAATATAGAAGTCTACCTAAAATAGGAATATGGACAGCTAATGTAATCTTCAAGTCCTAAAATTATGCAGCTAATAATATTTTACAGCTAACAACACTCCCCCTCAAGATGGTGCATAAATATCACGCATGCCCATCTTGCAAACCAAAACATGAAAGGATTTACTTCGAAGTCCTTTAGTGAAAATATCAGCCAGCTATTTTTCTGAAGATATATGAGAAATATCCAAGATTCCACAATTTATCTTTTCCTTTATGAAATGCCGATCAATCTCAATGTACTTTGTTCTCTCATGTTGGACTGGATTATGAGCAATGCGAATAGCAGCTTGGTTATCACAATATAAAGACAAATTTTTCCCTTCTAGTAACCTTAATTCATGCATTAATTTCTGAAGCCATAGTAACTCACACACGCCCTGTGCCATGGCTCTATATTCAGCCTTTGCACTGGATCGTGCTACTACTATCTATTTTTTACTCCTCCAAGTAACCAAATTACCACCTACAAATGTGCAATAACCAGATGTAGACCTCCTATCATCAGGGGATCCAACCCAATCTGCATCTGTAAAGCCTTCTATCTTTAGGTGCCCATGTTTAGAGAAGAGTAATCCTTTACCAGGAGAGGATTTTAAATACCTTAAGATACGAAGGACAACATCTAAATGTGGTTCTCGAGGATCATGCATATATTGACTCACCACACTTACAGCATAGGCTATATCAGGTCTGGTGTGTGAGAGATAAATCAACCTTCCAACTAATCTTTGATATCGACCAATGTCAATAGATTTACCAGCCCTTCTTTATAGCTTATGATTGGATTCAATAGGAGAATCTGTTGGCTTGCAACCCAACATGCTAGTTTCTTCAAGAAGGTTTAGGATATATTTACGTTGGGAAATAAAAATACCCTTATCAGATCTAGCAACTTCAATCCCAAGAAAATATTTTAATTTACCCAAATCCTTGATCTCAAATTCTTGAGCTAAATATTTTTTCAATTTGACCATTTCCTCCGTATCATCCCCTGTCATCACTATATCATCAACATAGACAATGAGTATTTTGGTATTACCATTGTGGTATTTGATAAACAAGGTATGATTAGCATTGCTTTGGTGATACCCATAGTTGATCATGGCTTTACTAAACCTGTCGAACCATGCCCTTGGTGACTATTTCAAGCCGTATAAAGCCTTCTTCAATATACAGATCTTCCCTTCAGTTTTCTCACTATTAAATCCTAGAGGAATCTCCATATAGACCTCTTCTTCTAAATCTCCATGCAAAAATGCATTTTTGACGTCAAGTTGTTGTAGATCCCAATCAAGATTAGCTGCACATGATAAAAGAATTCTTATAGTATTCATTTTTGCAACTGGAGCAAATGTGTCTTGGTAATCAATACCATAGGTTTGAGTGAACCCCTTCGCCACCAACCAGGCCTTAAACCTGTCAACCGATCCATCGGCCTTGTGTTTAATGGCAAACACCCATTTGCATCCAACTGGTTTCTTTCCTAATGGAAGAGTAACAAACTCCCATGTCTCATTTTTCATCAAGGCTTTCATCTCATCAACCATGGCTTCTTTCCATTTTTTATCACGAAGAGCTTCTTGCCAACCTTGAGGAACAGAAACTGAAGACGAAGACGATACAAAGGCTTTATAAGACGGAGACAATGAATCATATGAAAAAAAGTTAGATATTGGGTGTTTAGTAGTACAAGTTCTAACTCCTTTTCTAATAGCAATAGGAACATCAAGGTCATTATTACTAGAATCAGAGTTAGAAGAATCAAGAGTTGAAGAAGACTCACCAGATTGATCCACAGGAACTGAATTCAGGTTGGGCGCTTGACTAGGTAGAACATGCTCAATGGTTTTATCTGCTTTATTCCTGCGAGTGTATGTTTTCAAATCCAACCTGTCAAGTCTCCCACTTTGATGTGTTTCACCCTCATCACTAGTAACAGGATTACAAACTTGTATAGGTGCACAATAAGTTGATGGAGTTGCCTCTTCTTCCTTATTCTCCCCCTGAAAAGGTGACTGATATAGAGAGAAATAAGGTTCTAACTCTCGAAATGTGACATCCATACTAACAAAGAATTTTCTAGTAGGGGGATGATAACACTTGTAACCCTTTTGAGTTGCAGAATACCCAACAAATACACATTTGAGCGCTCGAGGATCTAATTTTCCTACACTCCTATGGACAAAACATACACAGCCAAACACTTTCGGAGGAATAGAATAAGAATTAGTACCATGCAAGATTTCCAAAGGACTTTTGAAACCTAATGTTCTTAAAGGCATTCTATTAATAAGATATGCAGCTAAAAGTATTGCATCCCCCCAATAGGCTTTCGGGGCATTCATAGTAAACATAAGAGCTTGGGCTACTTCTAATAAATGCCTATTTTTCCTTTCCGAGACTCCATTTTGGGCACTGGTATTTACACAGCTAGTTTGGTGAAATATTCCATGTGAATTAAGGTATTCGCGAAAAACACCTTCCATGTATTCTGTGCCATTATCAGTCCTAAAAATCTTAACCTTAGCATCTAATTGTGTACAAATCATTTTGTGGAATGACTTGAAACATGAAAAAACCTCATTCTTTGCTTGCAGTAAATACACCCATGTCATCCTAGTATAACAATCAATGAAAGTGACAAACCATCTATAACCAGATAAAGAAACAGTTTGAGTAGGTCCCCACACATCAGAATGAATAGTCATAAAAGGAATAGAACTCTTATTATTAATTAAAGGATAAGAATGTCTTGTATGTTTTGCAAACTCACAAGCATCACAAAACAGTAAATCTGAATTGCATCATTTAAACAAACATGGATATAACTTTTCTAAAATATGAAAGGATGGATGACCTAGTCTTCTATGCAACTGAATCAATTGTTGGTTAACAGCCATAGAATCTCCTAACATAGCTTGGGTTTTGTAAGGAACCAAATAGCGGCTACTCTTCTCAAGCACATATAAACCATCTTGCATTCTACCATTGTCAATCGTTTTCCTTATTTTCAGTTCCTGCAAGACACAATAGGTAGGATAAAATACTGCTTTAAAATTGAGTTCATTTGTGAGAGTACTAACTGACAAAAGATTATTTGGAAAATCAGGAATATGAAGAACTGATGACAATTTAATGGAGGGAGTACAATTAATAGAACCTGTTCCAGCTATGGCAGATAAAGAACCGTCTGCAATACGGACTTTATCTTCAGCTGAACATGGAGTGTAGGTCAAAAAATCATTGGAAGAGCCTGTCATATGGTCTGATGCTCCAGAATCTATAATCCATGTATCATTATAAGTTTTAAGATTGGCAAGAAATGCAATACCTGATTTGATAAAATTGGATGAAGCAATTGTAGTTGAACTCGAATCAAGCCGAGACAAAAGATGCCTTAAGGTTTGTATCTCTTCATTAGAAAAAACCCCAGTGTTTGTTATTTCTCTAGACACAGGTGTTTCAACAACCTCGGATAAATTTGCTTATGGCCTTGTAGATCTCATTCATTTACCTCCACGACCCCTAGTTGGTAGGCCATGAAGTTTCCAACAACTCTTTTTAGTATGCCTTGGTTTACCACAATAATCACATTTTAAGTGATCCTTCTCTGATGAACCCTGGTTGCTTTGTTCATGAACTGTATTAGCACTCAGCCCTAATCTATCCATGGCAACTATGTGTATCATTGCACTTCTTCGACTTTCCTCCTGTTGGACGGAAGAATAAGCCTATCTCAAGGAAGGTAAAGGGTCCCTACCAAGTACTTGAACCCGAATCTGGTCATATTCTATATTTAAACCAGCCAGAAAATCATAGACACGCTCCTTCTCTATCAACTTTTGAAATTTGGATGCATCTTCAGAACATACAGCCTGAAAATCTTGATAATAGTCTAATTCTTGCCATAGACCACTCAATTCAGCAAAGTACTGTGCTATAGTCATCTCTCCTTGTCTAGTACCATGCACCTTATTTTGTAGCTCGTAGACCTGAGCATCGTTGCCTACCTGGGAATAGGTTTGAGATACTGCACTCCAAATTTTCTGGGTAGTATTGAGTAATAAATATCCTCGAGAAATTTGCGGTTGCATGGAGTTGATAAGCCATGACATCACTAGGGAATTTTCATATTCCCATTTATCTAGCATTGGATCAGTAGATGCTGGTTTTGGTTTATCTCCTATAACGTAACCCTGCAAACCTCGAGCTTGGATGTATAATAAACATGACCTTGACCATGCAAGTTAATTTGTTCCATCTAGCTTCACCGGACTAATTTGCAGTGAAGGATTTTCTGCCAGCGATCCAACCTTAACTCCATTATTTCCATGAGCAGCCTTAGAGTTTTCCTCTTCCATCATCGAGAATTAGAATAGAGAAATAAATAATTGTTTGTATCTGAAAAAAAGGGCAGCAACCTAGAGCGTTTGCTCTGATACCATGTTGTGAATAAGAAAAGAATAGAAGAGAATAAAAACTTTCTTATTATTTTACTGTGATTTACACCCTTGCCTATATATACAAGAATTCTAAAGTAGGAAAATAATTATTGCAGTAATAATACCTATAAAATAGGCACTAATATAGAAGTCTACCTAAAATAGGAATATGGATAGCTAATGTAATCTTCAAGTCCTAAAATTATGCAGCTAATAATATTTTACAGCTAACAACAGCTAGTCTAGAAGTGGCCATTAACATGAGAATAGACTACTTGGAGGCCTATGGTAATTCATACCTTATTATTTCCCAAGCTCTTGGTAAATGGAAAATTAAAGAAGAGCATTTAGTTCCTTACCATCAACGCTTAAATGACTTAGTTGAGAATTTTCATGAACTCTCCTTTCACTACTTGACAAGGGCAAAGAATCAATTTGCTAAAGCTCTAGCCACCTTAGCCTCAATGATTGACATGAGCGATAATGAGATACATAGGCCTGCTGTCATTAAAGTAAAACTGCAACCTGGATATTATACTATGTGTATGAATCTTCAGTTGGCTGATGACAAGCCCTGGTTTTGGGACATCCTCAATTACACCCAGAATGGTAAGTATCCAAAAGAAGCCTCAAAAGCATATTAGATAACCCTAAGGCAGTTGTCTACTGGGTTCATACCCAATGGTGATGTGTTATATAAAAGAGCCTGGGACAATATCCATTTGCGATATGTGATCGAAGAAGAAGCCCAGCAGATTATGGAGTGGGCCCATGTTGGACAAGAAGGCCCTCACATGAATTATGTAACTTTAACATGGAAAATAGCAAACTTAGGCTACTTTTGGCTAACCATGAATGAGGACTATGCAAAGTTGGTGTAGAAATGTCACAAATGTTAGATCTTTGCCAAGCTCCAACATTGGCCCCTGTCCTTCTAAATTAGATAGCAACACCATGGCCTTTTGCTACCCAAGGCATAGATGTCATTGGAAGGATATCTCCAAAGTCCTCTAGTGGACATGAGTACATTCTGATGGCTATGGACTACTTCACAAAGTGGATTGAGGCAGTGCCATATTAGGTCTTAAATATAAAGAAGGTGGCATGCTTCATCCAAACCAATATCCTTTATCAGTTTGGAACCCCCTTCAAAATAATCATGGATAATGGCTCTGACTTTCAAAAGGAGGTAGTTTGCTTACTTCAGACAAAAAAGATTCAACATCACCGCTCCTTTCCCTATTGACCACATACCAATGGTGCAGTTGAGGTTGCCAATAAGACCATTAAAACCATTCTGTAGAAAGTTATTGAAAAGCATAAAGACTAGCATGGATGGCTACCTACTGCTTTATGGGGATACAAAACTACTATCTGTACTCCAACAGGGGCAACCCCATATACTTTGGTCTATGGAATGGAAGTTGTCCTTCCTATCAAGATGCAAATTCAATCTGTGAGGGTAACAAGAGAAAGTCAGTTGAGTGAAGCATACTGGATCAAAGGATATCATGAGCAATTGAACGCTATTGATGAGAAGAGAATGGATGCTTTATACAAAGTCCAAGGCTACCAATAGAGGCTAGCCAGACATTTTAACAAAAAGGTAAAAGACAGGGGTTTAGAGGAAGGCCATTTAGTTATGAAGGAGATTCGTGCATCAGTTCATAACCCAAGAGGAATATTTAGACCAAATTGGGCTAGGCCATATGTACTCAAGAAGATCATGTCTGGCAGAGGTTCCATTCTTGCTAATGTGGAGGGAAACGAGTTCTCCAATCTTGCAATTTGGATTAACTCAAAACAATAATTTGTCTGAGGACTACATCTGCATTCTTTTTGTCTTTTTTTTTTCTCTGCTCAAAGTAATGTAATTAGAACTACGTGGACTTAATTCTCCTTGAAAAAAATAAAAAAATGATGATGATCATTATAAAGGATATGTAGGCAGCCCGACTCGAGTGCGGTCCAAAGCATAAAAATTTTCTGTTTGCATCACAATCTCATCTCCTCTGTGCCTAAAGCATTTGATTGGTTCTTTTGCAAAAAATAAAAAATAAAAAAATAATAATATAATAATAACAATAATAAAATGTAATAAAAATAATAAGGAAAAGAAAATGCTTGCTAAGTTAAAACTCGAAAGGGCGGCTTAGGCAAAAATTAGAGCAAAAGAAAAAAAAAAAGGTATATCTCACATAATAATGATCAGATTTTTACAAGAGCATACAATCCATCATTACAAAAAGGACAACCTCTATATGTACCTACAGCTTATCCTATAATTGTATTAGCTTATAGGCATGTGCAAAATAGAAACCTGCAACAAGTGTTATAATGATCACTAGAAATGGAAGACTATCTCTACCTAGTCTATCCTTCTCCTCCTCCTCCTCCTCCTAGGATGGACATCTTCCTCAAAGTCAGACCCTGCCACAATCTCCTTGGCTGTTACACCACTGATCTTAGTCTTAGTGTCCTCCTGTGAGGCCTCGTCCCAGCATCGGTCTGATCCGCCGAGGAATCGAAATGCTTTTCTGGAGAAACTCCACTATTGGAACTCATTGTGAGTTCAAAACATTGACTTTTGTAATTTGAAAGTGTGAAAGGGGAGTCGCCACTTTAATTTACTTATTTTAATTAGGAAAATGAAAGAAAATCCAAATTAATTGACTCCAAAAATATTCTGATTTTATCCTAATGGAAAAGCACTAATTAGCAAATGACTAAAGAGGGCTCGTGGATCAGGTTTTGGTAATTACACAATTAAGAAAATATGATTTTCTTTAGTTTGGCTAAAAATTGCAAAATAATTCTTAAAAAGGAATTTTCGTGTATGCATGAACAGAAATAAAATGATGCATGAAACAGATATATATGATAGAGTGAGATGAAATGACAATTATAAATAAATAAGTAAAGAATAAATCCTATTTAATTATTATAAAGCCAAAATGATTAAAATAAAGATGATCTTTCCTCTAGCCCTTATGGGTACTAGGAAAAGCACACATTCTTCAACTATATTAAAGAAATAAAAAGTATAGAATTGGAAATAAATAACAAATATAAAAGGGAAAATGTTATTAAAAATGATTTTGGAGTTGATGCCTTTTCAGAATAGCAGCTTGCGTATCCTATTAAATAGGAATCAAACCCCACGCAGTTCTTCCTTCTTGCAAAAGAGGGGTTTTGGAAAAAGTGTTAGTTTGATTTATTAATTTAATTATGATCTTTAAATTAATAAATTTTAGATCTTTTCTATTTTAGACCTAAAGAGAATTCTAGATCTACGATAAAAGGAATTATACCTTTGCTTTTCTAGATTTTCGGGTGAACGAAACAAGTTTAGCTCTAGATCTAAGCTCCACCTTAGATTTGGAACCCTAAATTTGAACCTTAATAGCAAAGGATTAGCAAAATAGTGTAATAAATGCTAATTAAAAGAACTTTGAAATGATAGATTTTAATATCAAATTTTAATGAGAATTTCAGCACAAGTAGAGCAATATATGAGAGTTTCTGTCTCAAAAACTATGCCAAGTGAGCTTAAAGGAGGCTCTTTTTATAGAGCAGCTGAAAGGGTGCTGCCAGAAGCCAGCAGCAGCACCGGCAACACATGTAGCATCGGTAACTCACTGGGCCGCCGGCACATCTTTTGTGCTACCCCTCCATATGCCTGGCGTGCCACAATTCCACTGGTCTAACCTGTTTTTGCACGTTTTTACCCTTTTATGGTCCATTTTAGATCCGATTTGAGCATAGCTTGATTTTATGGGTTCGTAATTAAAAAATGGTCAACTAGAGGTAAAAGATTCAAGGGTGCTACCCCCTTAAACCTTGCTCGCTAACTAGCTAGTGGGACCGCCATATGCATAGTGTACTAATCTTAACAAGTGTCAAGCTGCGGTCGATCCCAATGGTGCAATTTTGAGGGTTCACACCTCCTCTATAATGTTAGTAGCTGGAGTGCTTGCAGTACTAGAATTGCTCTCCGCAATCACTATAGTTGGTCTACCCTGAGTCTCACTAACTCTTGAACTACTCACTGTGGCCCTCTCCTATGTCAAGGTCAAAGTCCCCCTCTGTACTCCAACAACAATAGTCCTCTGTCTGCTAACTACTGTGATTGTTCTCTATACTCCAATAACAATAGTAGTGTCTTCCTCATATCTAACTACAGTCACAGTCCTCTGAGTCACCGCCACTAAAATCTGAGTCACCACAGCAGCATGTAGTGCCGATCCTCTCGTCGAGTTGCTAGTCTCTCTCTTAACTCGGGTCACCTCCTTTGTCCTGGTAACAGTCCCATGATTGCCATTGTCTCTAGTAGCTGCCTCTTCCATCTCATCACTCTCTATTTCCCTAAGTAATGCAACCCAGTACTCTCTCTTGATTGGCCAAACGGTCTCAATCAACCAACCGTGGTACCTCTCAATGGTACCAAACCTAACCTCTGACCTCATCGCATGGAAATTCCTTATCCACCCCCTCTGATGGCTCTAGCAATGGGAGTTGTAATCTGTGCAAACTCTAAAAAGGGCATAACTGGTGGCACATCCTAGGTCTGACCCATCTGTCTCAAGACTCTTGTGCCCTGGTAGAATGATGTCCATGCCAAACCTAGATAGATTACCCAGACTCATGACTCATCATCATAAAGACCTAATCCCATACCATTAGCAATGCTAAAGTATGTCCTCTAGGGCAAGCTCTAAAAGCCATCCAATTCACTCTCGGACTGATCCTTACCTCACCATGATGGGCCGCATCCGATACCGAATGGCTGTGTACGAACTTCTAGCCAGAGTAGTAACCACCCTCAAGTGGTCCATCAACCATACCTACAAAAATAAACCAAAAATAAAATTTAGATATGTGCAAAATATCTATCCCAGAAAGGATAAAAACTAATAAATTTATTATTTTACCTAAAAGAATACTGGAGATACAGTCTATCTGTCTAAGCCCCAAGCAAAGCAATCAAGACTCAATAGTGTCACTGCCAACACAGCCCTAATAACAAAATGATCCTACTCCATTTGCAGTACCAAGCCCACCACTCTAGCATCTCCTCATCTGATAGACTAGGGAAATAATTATCTGGCTATGAAACAGAATACTAAGGCCTCCATCCTAAACCTCTCTCTTTTTGCATCACCCTGATCACCGGGATCATGAAACTCTTCAATAATGGCATTCAGATTCACTTGCCCCTCCACTACCATTTGACTGGTTGTGTCCTCCAGTAGAGATAAAAATTTTTGAAAGACTCTATAGTGCCCGACTCTAAATTCCAGCACTACTAGAGCTGCCTCTAGATCACTGTTGAGTATGGCGCAAAATTCCTTAAAAATGGGACACAACATTTCCATACCCACACCAAATAAAAAACTCAGGCCGCCAAATCCCAAAACCTGAAACATGCTCTCAAGAAGTCCTAATCCACCCGGACCCCTCTCAAGGCCACCATGGACGCAATCCCATACCTACCCAAATTTATGCTGTCCACTCTGTCGAGATTTCTCATCCACATGTGCATAAAATGACTGAGAAACGGCTCCATGAGAAGACAAGGTGAAAAGAAAAGAAAAAAAAAAACAGAAGAAAAGCAAAAATAAAAAAAAAGATGTTGAAAGGAAAATTAAAAGAAATGGAAAGGGGATAAAAAGGAAAGAAGAAATGAAAATGGCCACTGTTATGTATATATACAGAGCAAAAAGTAAGTTTTGGCAAGGAAAGTGACCTCCATGTGTCAAGGCAGTGCGGACCTGCACCATGTCGGCGTGGATTTGTGTAGACATAAGGTGGCTTGCCGTATTCAAGTGAGCGGCCACCGCATGACATAGGCGTGGAGTTGCTGAGAGGCAGCGTAGATCCTCGCCTACCTCGATTTTCATGCCCATTGTGCAGCCCTTTCCCTGACTTTCTCTTCTCTGCCGTATGTTTCCGCATCTTAATTTTGGAATTAAAAACTGAGAAAATAAGCTGTAAAGTATTTTCAAGATATCTTAGAGGTGTAAAGGAGCTGTAATTCAGCAATAGAAACATATCATCATACATTCATGTAGTTGTAAGCATGTATTCACAAGATAAGATAATAAAGTAGTCACATATAGGATAATATGCATACATTCATTATACACACATGCATCATAGCACATAGTCATCATACAATAGTTCAATCTCTTGGAAAAGTGAAAGGCACAATCATCCAAAGAAACATAAAGGAAATAAAAAGAAAGAAGTCAACATCAGTATTAGAAAGTTGCGATCATTAGTCCCCCCTCCATCTTTTATGAGGAGCAGCCCCTTCACACTAGTCCTGTGGCTCTGACAGATGAGCAACATAGGTTAGTGTACTCCTAGGGTAGCTACATACAAAAGGATAGTGTTAAGGGCTTAAAATCCTTTTTGAGGCACAAGGAAACATAAATGATACTCAGTCTATGGATCATTTTCGAAGGCTAAAGAGTAAGAATGACATACCTTAATGTCATTATGGATAGGCCAAATGCCTAGACGAATAGTCTTGGGGAGGTGCTAGAGCCTCATAGTACCCTTACAGTCATAATAGAAAATATCCTCCAGCACGCAATACTCTACATCCAAAAGTGAAACTCTAGGAAGGTGACTCGGGTCATTGTGAGCATGAACAAGGATGGGACCACCAGAAGAACTAGGGAAGGAAGCTTCAGAAATCACCAGTTGAGGAACCTCCTTTAGGGTAGTAGGTGTGATATGAGGACGCTTCTATGGTATAATCTCCCGCATTAAAATGTGAGCATAGAAGTCTTGGCAGTCCCAATCAAGATGCTAGAAGAGGTGCTCCTCATCGCCAATAAAAGCCTCCGGGGTGGCCAGGATGTCACGACCCACCTTTTTAAGCTGTGATGGTCCTAAGGCATGGGTGGCCATAAGGGCATCGAAAATCTGTAAAACCTATTTCACTCATAATCAATTAACATTCATCACATTGAACCATATCCCAAGATCATAACTTAATTACTTTTTCTTGTTACCCATAATATTATTTACATACATAACTTGTAAAACTTTTAAAATTTTATTTCATACCATTAGCCAAATATTCATTACATCATTCATTATTACAATAGCACTTACAATACCATTTATATTATATATATGCCGTATAACATATTAGTGTTAAACCCTTTAATAACCATTGAGCTCTAATAATAATAATCTTCATAATTAAGAGTTACAACATTGGAACTTATCCGAGCAACTTCCAAGCGGAGAATGGGGCTTAGAACTTTAATTCGCTAACTCATTGACTTTACCTGAAAAGTTTAAACCACTATAATATGAGACAATGCTCAGTGAGTACAAAATAATACAATACATAAGGTGAGTATTAGGATTAACTTTCAAGAGGGCTCTTTATAACAAGGAAATATTTTCAATCAATATCATCAATATGGTTCAAATTCTCATTTAAAAAGGGAAACAATATCTTTAGCAGAAATATTATTTTCTTAGGAACGGAATGCTTCCCACACACATTAATTTAAGAGTGGCGGCCTAACCCTTGCTCACTCATCCATATCACATTATGTAAGACTGATTGGGTCTTACGGTTAAGTGTTCCCCCTTAACAAAGGTTGGGTACTCTTGCCCTGCCCATAAGCTTTACCAAGTGCTCAAGGTCTGATGTATTTCCCCACATCAAAAAGGGGATTTATGCTTATCCATAGGCATTGAATAAGAAAGTTCATATAAGGTTCATGTTAAGATATTCACTAAACATAGCATGAATTCAATAACCAATGATTATCAAAAAGCATCATGTCAATAGGTCAATATTTAATGAGCAATTCAAGCTTATCAAGGAATCAAGAATGTTCAATGAGCAATTCAACCTTATCAAGGAGTTGGAATATTTTTATCAATCATGGGTTAGACAATAAGGATTTCAAGCAAATAACACAAGCATATTATATTATTAAGTACTCATCTTGAACTCCTTTACTCCTATTTACAGTTGACTTTGATACGAATAGTGCTCCTCACACTTTTACCCAATATCCTTACCCTTGTTATTAGACTCTACACATAGCATTTCAATCGCATATCAATCACTTCCTCATTATCACATTACTTAATTTAGTTTAACATATTAACACTTCTATCTTATTCATAACTTATCACTTTTAAGTCACAATATACTATACATATACTTGCTACTACACTTAACATTTCTCTAGTTGTTTTCTAATAGCTCACTTAAAAAGAATAGTTCCCTTTCTTCCAATTTCACATTTCAACTTTCATATTATTCAAGTAAAGTCAATTAAGCAATTTCCACTAACAATTCCATAAATTCAATTTATCCACAATATCATGATCAAATGGTCCAACATGGACCTTCAATACACTAATCCATCCCCTAATTTTATTCCTCATTATCAAACTAATATCTAATCAATTCAATTAAATCAACTCTAATCTCAAAGTCTCACCTTAATCTTTCAATTTGATCACCAATAATACTCAATAATCATATAAATGACAATTAATTCAATTCAATTATCCAATTTAATCACTTAATTCCAATAAACTATTTACCTAAATTTTTACAAATAAATTCATAATTCACTATCTATACACAATTAGGAGTCGAGATTTATACCATATGGCTCAATTTAATGAGCCAGAGCTGCTGTCCGAAATTGTCTATTTTAGGGGTCGCCGAAAAATTCCCACGACGACCAAATCATGATCTGATGATACCAGCAGTTAGCTTATGATGTGAGGAGTTCGAATATAATTTTCATTTTCTGTAATTCACTGGAAAAATGGTTGGAAATGGCATCAGCAGCAAGGGAGTCACCGGATTTTGATCAATGAAAAGGTTATCCAAAATTAGTAAATGATATAACAAATTGAAGCTGGAATCACAAGGAATTCAACCATACCAATTTCATCAAAAACAAGATCGAAAAGTGGTCGAAAAATGGCCGAGAAGCTACAGTCGGTGATTCTTTGGAGGGAGTGTGCACCACTGTCAAGCGGTGGTTGGCAATGAGCTTCGATGGGCGAGCTGGTCGGCGGGCGCCCCTTCCTCTGGTGTGGCGCGTGTCAGTCGAAGGTGGCCAGACGGTGGTGAACAGAGGTGCAGCCATCTCTCTCTCTCTCTCTGCTGACTCTGTCTCTGTTTCTCTTTTCTTCTTCTGCCCAAATTTGGGCTGTCCATATTTTATCTTTTTTTTTTCATATATATATATATATATATATATATATATATATTAACTTTAATAATAATAATAATAATAATAATAATAATAATAATAATAATAATAATAATTGTCATATAAATTCTAAAACAATAATTTTAACCAAAATATTAATTTCACCATATTATTCAATAATTATAATATAAAAATATGATATATAATTTCAAATATTAATTAAACAAATTTCTATATTTCATAATAAAATTCTAATTTTTTTAATTTAAAATCTCTCATTTAAATAAATAATAAACTTAAAATTCAATACTTCACTTAATATATATATATATATATATATATATATATATATATATATATATATATATATATATATATATATATATATATATATATATATATATATATATATATATATATATATATATATATTAACTTTATTAACTTTAATAATAATAATAATAATAATAATAATAATAATAATAATAATAATAATAATTGTCATATAAATTCTAAAACAATAATTTTAACCAAAATATTAATTTCACCATATTATTCAATAATTATAATATAAAAATCATGATATATAATTTCAAATATTAATTAAACAAATTTCTATATTTCATAATAAAATTCTATTTTTTTTTAATTTAAAATCTCTCATTTAAATAAATAGTAAACTTAAAATTCAATACTTCACTTAATAAATATTCTCTTAAAAATATTTACATGATAATATAATAAATCAATATCCTTTCAAGTATCAATATAAAATATAATCAATAAATTATTGCAAATATCAATATTAAATTTGAAATAATTTTCTACTATTTCAAATACTCATATAACAATATTTTTAAATCATATATATAATATCATATATCAATATAATTTAGCTTATCAATATCAATATAATAATATGAATAAATATTGGTGTCAACATCAATATTCAAATATAAATTCATAAATATCAATAAATTTTGAATGTCAATATAATTATAACAATGAGAAAAATATTTTCATATAAAATTATTACTTAAAACATTTAAATTTGAGTTATTTGAATATTTGAAAATATTCATTTTTAGCTTAGGTACGTATTATGATTCTAATCGGATATCTTCATACACATACTGTACATACACTTTATATCAGGTTGGGATATTACACAGGATGCTCATCTCATACCTCATATCCACAAGTGGCTGACTCGGCACTTGCCATGACCCAAACAACTAAAATTGTACTCTTTCGCCCAGGTAGTACAAGCAAAAGTAGGGAGATCGCAACAGGACTCTCCTACGTGAAAGGGTTTTTGCAAAGCCTGTGAAAGGGGTAAGCAACATCCACTCGCCAAAGGGTCTCATGATCTACCAATAACAACCAATGGATATAAGGGTTAGTAAGTAAGACCAATGAAAGAGAAAAAGATAAGATATATGTCGCTCCATCAGTTGGTCAAAGAAAGCCTGAAGTGTCAAGACACTATGATGGCAAGCGGCAGCCCAATTAACCTCTGTCCATCTTTTCCTCATGGGAAAATCAAGTAACCGAGGTGAAGATAGCTCAAGAGTAATGAACAAAACATACTTATAAGCTTAGATCTATGGCACAGGATTGTTAGAACTTCCAAAGTGTGATTTTATTATGAAGAAGAAACATGGCCGAAAACAAGCAGTACATACCTCTCAGAAGATGACAATCCTACCAACAGACATAATGTTCTCATGAGAAAGGTCAATCATCTCTCAATACATGGCACTCATAATAGTGCCACCCTAGTCAAACTCGCCCCATAGGTCCATACGAGCCAAGCTTGGAAGGATGTTCAGATCCACCTCATCTCTTATGTTATGTACGAAGGTGCACCCAACTATCACCAATAGACACAGCTGAGCAAAGGCCTCGTCAGAAATCAAAGCTCTTATAGCTCTCATCTACTTCACATTCTCATTCAGAATAGAATGCTTGACTTTAGTACTAACTCTAGGAGGATCAAAGCCAAGTAAAGCCTCAGTCTTGGCCGGAGAGTAAGCCTGCCTCTAGTCATTGCACATGTCTAGAGGCCAATTCCAAATCAGATCCCCGATATCATATACAAGTCAAGTGGAGTATAAGTTAGCTCCCCACACACGAAATGGAAGGTAGTGGTGGTATCCCACCATCTCTTAGCCAAAGCTTTGATCATATTCATATTGATATGATTAGACGTCCTCACCCTTAGGAAGTCGACAAAGCCAGTAGGCTCCAGCAAAGTTCTAGCAACACTTTCCTTGGAGATGGACCTAATCGTCGTCTCTAAGTTACTTCTTCCACTCCTATTCTTAATAGTCAAAGTTTGCAATAAACCAGTACACATATATGTATACTAAAAAAGAAATGATCTAAAGAATAGATAGAACTTAAAATGATCATCATGAGATACTAACTGCCAAATGACTGCTGTGAGAGGCATGTCTCTTAGGATCCTTTAAGAGAAGTGCAGGGTTGTCGTTATCCTTTGGTGCCTCGTAAGTGCGCTAGCGCATCCCACTCAAAGGGGGGGGGGACACGGCGAGAGGAGGAAGATACATGGAAAGATCTTGAAGCCATTACTATGGGAATGCTGAATCTGACAAGCAAAATAAGGAGCAAATAGGTAAGTATAATGATAACAATAAAAAAAAAATATTGTTATTATTACTATTACTTATTATAAAAAAAAATATGATATATTGATATTAAAAAAAAAAAGAAGAAATTTTTTTAAAAAAAATTTACTATTATTTATTACTAAAAAAAGAAAAAGAAAAAGAAAAAAAAAGAAAAAGAAAAAGAAAAAGAAGAAGAAAAGGAAAAGAAAGAGAAAAAGAAAAAGATTTATTTAAAAAAAAAAAAAAGATGATGCTCTCGTTGGGAGCAAGGAGAGGAGTGAGTGAGTGAGGTGTGTGAGTGTGGTATTTATAAAGTTTTGGAGCAAGTAAAAGACAAAATAGTGCATAGTAAAAAGTGCCTTATAATTATCTAGCTACATAAAAATAAATTTTTAGCCATTTTCAATTCAGAGTCGAAATCTAAAAGTTCCAGTGTATTACTGAGATTTTTATTTACCTATAGACACCTTATTTGTTTATTTCCTAGCCAGAATGCAGCTTCTGCATTAGCAAAATAGAAAAATTATGAATCTTAAAATTCACTAGTCTTCCAAAAATAGTCAAATCAAGTTGTAAAATTCACCAAAATTATCTCATTACAACTGGAATCATTTTCTAAACTGAGATCTACCGAAATTTCGGGTTCACTCTCATCAAAATTGTCTAACTGATAGACAGCCTTGATGAAGGGGTAGCTGTGAACCTTTATTTTAGCACCTCCAGAATTAATTCTAAACTCTTCAAAATCGATCGAAGTATTCTCAGTACAATCTGACGCCTTTTCTATCCTAATTGGACCTTCTGTACCAGACAATATTTTTTCCAAAACATACCAGATTTTCTCTTAGACTGATTGCCCAAATATTACAAAATTAATTTTGAGCCTAACGACACTGACCGATATTTTATTTGAGCTTTATAGCTCCCGAAAACTAATCCAGAAGCCCTAAAAATGGACCAGAAAGATGGATGGACGAGCGTGCCGAGCTGCGTCAGCTTTTGAAATGGCTCTACATTATAGGTGGCATGAATCCACACCATCTACGACATGGCTAGCCATGCCACCTAAAAGCGGCTTTTGTGTTTAGGAGACGTGGCTCCACACAACCCAGGGTGCGATTCCGCACCGCCCAATCGAAATTTCTTGGGCTGAAATGCCCAAAATGCCCTTAGCTCATCTTTTTTTAATATTTTTTAACCTATCTTTTTTGTCATTTCACATTTTTACTTCCCAAATCACTCCTACCTCATTTTTCCTATAAATAGCCCTTTCATTTCCTTCTTTCAAACACACTGAAGTTGATATCAATTGCTATCTATCAACTTTTATTCTTCTTCTCCCTCTAATCACTCTTTAATTAATTAATTAATCATTTTAATTAATTAATTTCCTCACCCAAACAAAGTTAATTAATTATTTTAATTAATTAAAATTAGTTTATCACTCACAAATTAATTAATTAATTAATCTTTTTAATTAATTAATTACTCTTTTTTATTATTAAATAAAAAATCTTATTTTTTTACTCATCCATTATTTTTAATTAACTAATTAATCATTTTAATTAATTAATTCACTCACCAAATATTTTTATCCAATTGCCTAGTCTGATCAAAAGGAACTTCAGTTCAATAAAACACTTTTTCCATCTCTTCCATCAAAATCCAAGGTATTTTTTATAAACTTTGTCACGAAACCAAAAATCATTTTTATCAATCTATCAACCCGTTCACTTAATCGTGAAATGAATTACGTGGGTTTTGATCCCTATTCAATAGGGTATATAGGCACTTTTGGAATTTAAATCCAAACTTCAAATCCAATTTTTCAATTCAAGTTTTTTTTTTTCACTTTTCTCAAATGTAATTATTTTTTATAATATTTGTAAGGGAATTTGTGGCCTTTCTAGAATCTCAAAAGGGCTAGAGGAGACATCTTGATCTTTTATTAATGTAATTATTTGAAATTAAGGAGTGATTATGTGGTTCCCCTAAACCTCTAAAGAATTAGAGGGAATACTCTCCTTAATTTGTAAATGTTTATTTCAGTTATTTCATCAATATACATGCATCATGCATTCATATTATGTCATATCCATGCATTTTATTGTAATCAATAAATGTCATTCATGAAATCATTTTTTTTAAGTCAAATTAAACTTAAGAGCTAAATCTTGATTATTTAAAACAAAAAACCTAGTCATTGAGCTCAATCTGGTTCGAGGCTAGTGATTTTATCAGTGGGAAAATTAAAAATGAAAATTAATAAATTGGAGTTAAATTGGGTTTTTCCCTTAATATTTTCCTAATCAAATAAAATTAAGGTGGCGACTACAAAAAATCATTTTTCAAATCTGAACCCGAGGGTTCTATCGTGAGTCTAAACTCAAATGAATATCTTGGTTCCCTCTGGCGGACTGGGTCGGTGCTTGGGTGAGGCCTCACACTTGGGCGTGTAGGCTTCTTTCCCTTTACAAAAATCAGCTCTTCAATATGGGTTGCAATACACCCAGGTACACGGGCAGAATGGCTCAACATGCCTATGCCTCTGGGCGTGTTGCCTACTGTGTCTTTAAGGCCTTGCCCAAAATTCACCGAATTCGCTCCTTAGCTTTGCCATTTCCAGACAAATTGATTCCTGGCCTCCAAATCAGCTAAAAACACTTAAAATGCTTTGATAGACCACTTAACAAACAAATTAGACTTAATTTAAGGATAAAACAAAGCAAGAACAAGGGATAACATATAGTCAAATATGCATTTATAATATAATATCCCACCCCTATGTCCATTGTGAATGTCGAGGTTGAAGAGAAGTGATCGGATTAGGAGCAAAAGAGTATAGATAAAGATTGTGGAAATTGGAATACTAAATGCTTATCAGTTTAGAAATTGAGCCCTAACTATATGAAATAAGGTAAAGAATGTTAGAAAAGCATTAAAGGAGATGGGTTTGACATAGAAACAAATGAAATGAAGAGTGTAAGAAGGAAAAAAGGAACTTAAGAACTAAAGATCTAAAAAGGATATGAGTTGGGAAAATCAAGTAGTTAAGTATGAATCAGTGAATTTTCATCTCAGAATGGATTCTTAAATTCTATTTCAAGAATTTAGATAGCTATAGATACATTAGAAGTGGTGGAATTCGAGAATTGAATTAAAAATGAGCATAAAAATTACTTAAATGAAAACGATATGCAGTAGCACATTATAGATAAATTTTGATTCCTGAATTTTAAATAATTTTGGTATGGGAAAATCTAATGGAAAAGTGAATAAAAATAATAATGGAAAGAACCCCAAATATTACACTAAAAATACTAGTAGATGATAATAGAGCAATTAGAGCTTAACAATGGTAATTTTGTAATAATTAGCAAAAGTGTAATTAGGCCTTTGACTAATGTGATTTATCGGTGATAAATTAGAAAAATAAAATTATAGCTAGCTACTGACTCCATCAAGAGATCATGGAGGGTGATGATTAAGCCAAAAATGCAAGTTAATAAAATCAAAGAAAAAAGAAAATGAAAAGTATATAAGTTGGAGATAAGTTGTGAGCACTATTTTATGTATATCCTCCCAAAATTTGCCTAAGTGAGAAAAAGAAAAGGGTATAGGCAGCCAAGCAAAAAGTTAGGTAGATGAGAAAGAAAAGAAAAGAGGGATTCCATTCAAGCTTCATTCAAGGTGAGTTAAGTGAAGTTTTTGATGATTTTAGGCTTTTCATCTCTATATAGTGTTATATATTGAATTATTTTTTTGCCTTTTGATAGATATATGGTTTGGGAGAAAGGGAAATTGGTGAGAGAGGATGTTAATTAAAGATGATATGGAAAAAAAAAGGCTTATATGAGGGTGTTGATGTAAGGAAAGATTAAGGATTGGTGAAAGAAGAAAGAAATCCTAGGTTTGGAAGACAATATGATTTGGCCTACGGAAGGATTTTTGAGGGAGATGCTTATAATTGTGTTAACCATATGAAAAGGTTCATTTATTAACAGAAAGAGTAGGGAAAATCTTGAGTTTGAAAGTTAGGCCTTGTAAAAAGAGTGTTAGGGAAAACAGAGTTATAAGCACAGTGATTAGAAAAGAGAAAAACAACATAAATGAATTTTGCGGTTCATCTATGGTTCCTTACAAGGATAATCCACTAGATCTACATCTATGGTTCCTTAAAAGGATAATCCACTAAATCAATAAAATCAACTTATTACAATTTTAAAATGGATAAAATTGCAAACCCTCTCACAATATCATCACCCATCACAAAGAACCTTTACCCATGGACTTTGTGTCATACTCAATCAATGGGTAAAAACTCTAACTTAACTATTTGGCAAAAGGTCTCACATCCTTAAACCTTGGAAAAAAGCTAAGAAACCTCTAGCATCTGAGAATGAAGAAGCTAATCAGTTGGCACAAGGGGCATCTAGCTACTAGGCATGGTTTGGTGAAGTCCTTTTGGAGTATAGGCCGTTCTTAATATTATGTGTAAAAGGGATAGATCAATTGGAAAAGCAAGTCATAAAGCATTAAGGGATATTCATTTTATTAATAGATTGGCAAGCTAAGATTATTAGCTACTTGAAAGATCCATCCTTAAGGGACAGATCATAAGATTAATCTTATTACACTAAGGTTCTAGTAAGACTAAAGGGAATTATATAGTAAGCACCCAAGTGGAAAGCTCTTCTTATGCCTCGATCTAAAGAAAGCTATATTGACTATGGTCGAGGTACATAAAGGAATAGCTGGTGCTCACCAATATGGGAAAATTATGAGGCAGCTTCTTAAACAACATAGGTTCTTATGGCCGATAATGGAGAAAGATTACTATATTACACTAGGGGATGTGAAGCTTGCTAAAAACATGGACCGATTCAGCAAGTTCCTGCTAATGAACTAGATTCGGTCATTAACCTATGGCCGTTTAGAGGATGGGCTATTGAAATCATTGGAAAAAACATATCTGCCATCTTCTAAACAACATTCCTTCATCCTTATAGTGACTGATTATTTTTCAAAGTGGGTTAAAGCAATACCATTATATGTGGTAAATCATCAATCAATCATTAAGTTTTTCAAGGAACATATCTTGCACCGAAGTAGTTTTGCCTTAAACTATTACGACCAATTAAGGGATAGTCTTTATTAGAGATAAAGTGAAAGATTTTTGAAAGTGTATGGAATAAAGATGATTCATTCTACACCTTACTATGCCCAAGCGAATGGCCAAGCTGAGGCGACCAACAAACTAATCAAAATAAATATTCAAAAGATGGTGAATGATAATCCTCAAGTATAGCATGACTTGTTAAGTGAGACCTTATGGGCTCTTGAAACTATATTAAGAACGGCTATAGGGCAACCCTTATAAACTATTATTTGGGCATAGTGCGATGATTCCTATAAAGTTAACAGTAACGTCCTTTAGGAGAAGGTTCCAAGATGAGGTAATGGTTGATCAATATACACAAGCCATATTGAGAGAACTAGATAAATTAGATTATGATCAGCTCCCAGCTTTAGACCAAACTCAAGCACCCAAAAAAAAAAAAAAAAAAAGAGTGGAATGAGCTTATTATAAAAGAGTTTGGTCTAAAGAGTTTAAATTTGGAGATTTAGTTTGGAGGTTTATCCTACCAATTTGTTCTAAGACATCCAAATTTGGTAAATGGTCATCGAATTAGGAGGGACCTTTTATGATTAAAGACATCAAGGGAAATGGTGCTTATCATTATCTAATCGAAATGGATGGATATATAATTAGTCTATCAATGGAGAATTTTTGAAGCTATATATACCATCCTTATGAGATGGGATAGACCGATCTCAATTTGAGCAAAATTAAACAATTATATTAGGCTGAGCCAAATCAATTGTTTATTGGTTTGGTCATTGCCTTTATTTGTTTATCATATTAATAAAAAATTTAACATGTTCATATTTTTATCTTCATTAAAGTGTTATTTTTATTTAATCATCATTTATTAATGAAATTATTATGTTATGAGCAATCTTATATCTAATCATTCACAAATGTCAGTTTTTAGCCATGACAATGAGAACAACTAAGATATAAACAAAAACATCCATAAGTGGTTGATAAAAGAATCAACCACATGGCTATAAATGCATCAATACAATCTTTAAAATTAACCCAATAAACATAAATAAAGCCAAACTATTCAGATAGGCCTTATGGACATAATTAAAAATTAAAATTACTAAAAATCACTTAAAATTGGCCTTATGGCCATGTACAAAAATTGTTTAAAGTTTCAAAGGATTTATTATCATAAGATAGAGAAGAGACTATCAAAGACTTATTTGAGATTAGCTTGATGAGACTAGGTAGCTAGGAGTTGGGTCTCAATATATTACATCTCAGCAGAGAGGGCTCCTTTAGAGGCATTGAGCTCCTTGAGGTTAGACTGAGTTTGCTTTGCAAGCTTAGCATTCTTTTCCTTAAAACAATTAACTTCGGTCAACTATTCCTCTAGTCTATGCAATTCTGCTTTTAGGCACTGTATCTCCATTTCTAGATGTCATTTTTGCACTACTAACTCCTTATTTTTTAGGACACCTCGATGCCAAATTTTCTTGTTCTGAATTTCATTATCAACATCCGTGATCTTATCAAAAATTCTTTTATGTTGACGATGATTTTTTGAGTAGTTCAATATCCTTCAGTGAGGTTTGCCAAGTTTTTATAGAAGTTATCAAAAGAAGCTTTTGCTTCTGCACTAAAATGGTCAGAAGTTGCATGATCATGAATGAAAGCCAAACACATTCTCAAAGCAGTCACTACCAAATCATCCAGGAGTAAAGCGTGACCTTGCTCTTTAAAGGAGTAGATGATATTGAGATGTTTCTTAACTTTTTAGGAAAGATTCATGGCCACCAAAATAAATTCATCAAGTACAAGTTGACTTGTGATCAACTGGAATTTAGTTGGTATGACCAAAGGATCATAATTATAAAATAATACAGACATTCTATCCCAGTCTTTTTCTTCCTCTTCATTTTCTCCTTTTTCCTCTTTCTCTCTTTCTTCTGGAGCATCCTTAGGCCAAATTACTTCTTCTTCGATTGGTAGTTTGGCCTTAGTCTGCTTCACCATAAGGGATTCTTTGATGAAAGTTCTTAAAAGTCTATTGAAATAGGTAAGGTTGGAATATAAAAGAGATTTTTTCTCTTTAAAATAGCAAAATATGCCTATTATGTAACATCAACAGTTTTTTCCTAAGCCTCAAAATGAGTAGGGTCGTTAGTGGTTGTCCTCAGAGCAGAAGGAGATTGAGATAGCACCCCACTAAAATTTTTCATTTGAAGAGGCAACTTTTGGTCGGTTAGTGTGGCTTCTTTGCCACTTGCAAAGGTAAATGGACAAGAGGCAAAGCCTAGAGTTGACTCTCTGGGGGATGGAATTTTTATTTTTAACTTGACATTCTTGTTTCAGTTGGCCTATATAAATTAATTCAAATGTTAACAAAAACATTTCAAAACAAATCAAGTCGTGCAATTAAAGTCGAACCAAATTATACCTTGAATTTGAATCTTTTAGGAGGGGGCTCAACAGTTTCAGGTTTTGGTAGTTCATTAGGGGAGAAGGGATTTCTTTTGGAAGAGTTTCTACAAAAATAGGAAACAAGCTCGGTCAGATATACTAAATTGATAAGAAAAATAAGGAGCAAGATAGGTAAATACCTAACCAAACTATAGGCTGATCACTCAATAGCAGAGGCCAAAGTCAAATTGTATCCTTGGGCCAATCATCCATATAAGAATGGGCTTAGGTAACTTAGTCGCTTACTCGCTTCTGAGTTCAGTGTAATGGAGGGCTAGCCATGTCAAAAGGGGCATTTGGTATTTTAGGCCAGTTGGTTCGGAGGTCACTTGTTCTCACCTAACCAGGGCAAACTATAGTTTCTTTAAGTTGTTCCCTACCTGGAAAGTATCGATCTTAGTTAAAGATCTCTTGCATTAATTTGGCAATTCTTTCCCTTCTTATTAAGGTCTTACAGTTAGCCTCAATTTAAAGTTTGACCTAAATTTGGTTTATACATTTCAAGGTAATTGTATTTAATGCCCTAAAAGTGCTTAAAGTTCATTATTTTGCACAAGTTGATTTGGTTAATTTTGAATCTTGCACGATATGAGATGAACTAATGTCAGATTGAGTAGTGATAGAAGGTATGGTGAAATCTTGCAAGGTAAAAACTTCATCTATAAATTTGGACATATATTTTAGTGTAATATTGGTCCACCAATCTATGTAAAGCTTGGTGCAGTTGGGGTAAATAGCCAAGTCCTCAATCGGTCAGTCTCTTACTAAATAGAGCATTAATCTTTAAGATTAAGTCATATGGACCAATTATTGAGTTCCATGACATATGGACCAATTATCGAGTTCCATGACAATCACTGGCTGAGAAAGTAGCAGGGAGAGGCAATTCTTATGTAAGAATGAATTGCCTTGCATACATATTAGGATGATATGCTTCAACACCACATTTATTGTCTAAATGGATGCTAAATTATAAGTCCCAAGTAATTAAGGTGCTAGCCCAAGACTCAGCCCATTCATCTAATGAGATATCATTCACTGGAGAAAGGTTTGCATATTGGAATTGAGTCCATTCAAGGCTGAATTAGGTTGGAGAGAAAGGGCAGAAATATGACATATGCTTAGTAGACTTGTTTAAATTCAATATTCTTGAAAGAGTAATTTTGGACCTATTGGCCATAGCTTAAGATAGTACCTAAATTAGGTTTGGATGAATAGTGAGTAAGTTTGATGAAATAAGACAGAAGCTAATACTGAACCATCCACATAGGGCTATATATAGTGCTAAAAGATTGATGTGAGACACTGTAAAGGAAGATGTGGATGGGTTTGTATATATGAGCTAAGATATATGGGATGAAAGCAAGTTTGTGATTCTATGTAAGGGCTATTACAATCTTTAAATGTTCTGTAGTGACTTTGACCAATGCTGTACAAAAAATAAATTTACATAGCCAATATAGTAGGAAAGTTGTATGTTCATATTTTAAAGGTAAAATAAATTTACATAGCCAATATAGTAGGAAAGCTGTATGTTCTTATTTTAAAGGTTTAAAGAATGATTTTTTAAAACAAAGTTGCTATAGTTACAGGTAGTCTCACTAAAGTCAATATAAAGATCATTGTCCATGGCCTCTAAAGAAGCATTAATGGATTCTTTAATCAATGGCACATTGAATAAAATAGCTAGGTCTAGTAAGGTAATTAACATGAGGCCAAAATAGAAGCAGAAGACATTTCTCTTGGTCGACCAAAATAACAAGGATGGAATGAGCAAGTGTTTTTAGAAGCCAATTCTAGTTCTAGAAATCTCTAACAACTCTAAAATACCAATATACCTCCATTGATCAGAAAAAAGGGTAGAGGTAGTCAAACCAAGAAATATATTCAGAAAGATAGTTGGCTAAGACCTAGGAAGTTTTCCATACATGTATGAATTGAGGAAATTTTTAAGCTTGACTTAGGAGGCATATTAGCATTAAATAAAAATCTCTTAAAGGAATGCTTACACTTTGTAAGTAAGGGACCAAGCATAAGGTCAAGGTTAAAGCCATTTTAGAGATATAGAGGTTCATTAGACTCAACCACCCTTTTGAAAGTCTATTTGGGATTGTTGGTAGAAACTTCCTTTCCTTTAGACTTAGTCATCCTCGCACATACGAGTCAAGCCGAGCTAGTAGAAACAATGTTATTACATCATTTTTGCATAATGAAAGATCAAAAGGAGGGTTAGAAGATGAAAATATCACTTACCTGAAGATAAATGCTCTTAAAGATTTAAAGGCTGAACTAGAGGAAAGTGTACAAACTAAGGTAGAGTAGATTTGTGAATAAGAAAAGTGAAGGCAACAAAGGTGAAAGTAAAATAATTTTACCCCCATTTATAGGAAATTGATTGTAGAATTCAAAAATTCGTGGTGATTTGGTTGCCCAAGCAACTAAGCAATAATTGCATAAATTATTGATGGTTAAAATTATCAAAAGACAAAAGTTTGAACGTTTCATTTGCACCTTTTCACATCCAAGTCAATTACAGATGATCGAGTCAAGGGGATTGCTTGGTAACATAATTTGACCAATGTAACAACCCACAACTACCCTAGAAATTTTAGTGATAAATTATTTAAATTTAAGGTTATTGTGACAAAGTGTGTGACTATATGAAAATTAATGTGTAACGTGATTTATGAGTTTGGAGCATGTTAAATTAATTTTAAAATGCCTAGTATGAATTATTATTATTATGAAATAAATGGTTTAAATAAAATGCATTAGCATGAAATAATTTATTTTTCGTAAAATGAATTTTAACATAAAAAGACGATTTTTAAGTATAAAATAATTTTATGAGTATTTTTTTAAATAGTTTTTAAATAAACATTTTAGGGGAGATTTTAATAAAAATAATAAGAAAAATATTTTTATTTTAATTACCTATAATCAGCCCCTAAATTAAATAAAAAGCCCAAAAACCTAAAAGCCTACTACACTAAAACACTCATAACCTAGCTAATTAAGGGTATTATTGGAAAATTGCCCAAAACCCTACATTTAAATTCAAGAAATTTGGCCAGCCCTTGTATTCCAGTAGCCACACTTTGTTATTTCAGTATTTTAACAGAAAAATTCTCCCAAAATAATTCTCTCTCTTGAAATTCTCAAAAATACTTTCAACTTTGCAGTTTCTTGACCATAATTATAAGTTTTTCTTTCTTTTCAATTTCCTATCTGATTTCTAAGAAATAAATTATGAGAAAATTTATTTTGAACTAGTTATTTACTAATTTCTATAGATTTAATTCAGTTTGGATGAGTTTTTGAAAGAGCAATTAATTTCTTTACCGAAAATATTAACCTTTCTATGTGATTTCACCAAAGGTGAATCCTATTACTCAAAAATTCAAATTTTCAAACATAAATTCATTAAGGGGGGAAGCTAATACATATTTAGATTCTAAACTGATTTTTGATGTATTTTGATCAAAAATATTAGATCAAATCATATTTCTGTATATTACTGTAATGACCGAAAAGTTTCAGAAAATAAGGAAATTCAAGGTTTTCATTTTCTAGAACTTGAAAGTTGGAAAATTCTATGGTTTGATAATTCTATGGCTGCCAAATTGTGGTGATTGATGTTCTAATATGATATTTGTTTTTTTTGGATGAAAAATAATGATTTAAAACACGTGTTTGCATATCGCTGTAATGAACAAAAAGCGCGAAAAGTTTGAAAACTCATGATTTTCTTCCTAAACCCTAAATTTAGAATTTTCATGTATGGAAAAATCAATGGCTGCTGATTTGTACATATTGATGTTCTAAATTGATATTTGTTGTGATTGAATGAAAAATAATGATTTAAACTACATGTTTACATATTGCTATAATGACTGGAAAGTAACAAAAATAAGAGAACTCATGGTTGTTCATCCTAAAACTTAAAATTGGAAATTTTCATGCATATGAATGTATATATGGGCCAATTCCTACATTTCTAAAATGATTTTTGTTTCGATTACGTGAAAAATCTTGGTTCAAACTATGTTTTTACATATTACTGTAATAGACGGAAAGTGCGAAAAGTAAAACAAATTCATTTTTTCTCTTAATAGGGTATTTGGCCTACCATGGGATTTTTATCCTAATGTTTATAATTTTTATGTGATATATTTTAATGATTATTGACATGTATGTATGTATAATAAATGGTTAAATTGCATGTTGGTTCAAGGAATGACTCTAGACATCCTAGAGGCATTTTGGTATACTTAAGGTATCTTAACCTTATGTTATGATTAGAATGTGAATGTGATTGGGAAATATGGAAATAGATTTTATGATGACTTGATAATGATCTTGAATTGATGAAGAGATTGATTGATGAATGGGTCGTAAGAGATAAGCATGACACTTGAAAGGTTATTTATTAAGTTGACATGTATGGAAGTGTTAAGTGTACTAGGTTGATTGATAAAGTGAATTGAAATTAAGATAATGATATTATGTTGACTTTAGAAAGGTATTGACATGAATTATGATGTGTTTTCATATATGCCTATAAAGGCTAAGTGTATAAGACTTTTAAAGTCAACATGTTATGTGCAAGTGATGAAGTGCACTTATATGTGTAACTCATAGTGTATGTGAATGTTATATGTGCATGGGGTAGTTATGGGATAGGATAGCATGATGAATAAATAAATACTAAGTATTGAATTAAATATTATGTTAGAGCTTAAGGAGTTTTGGAGGTTTAAGGGCTACAAGTAATAGGAGCAAAGGAACCATAAGGTGAGTAAACATTTTGCTATTGTTACAAGTTCAAGCTATCATGATTATGTTATGGGAACCTTTGAGATTCTTGAAACCCAAGTTCACTTCCATTTTAAATTTGACTATATGATTTCTTTATTAGCTTAGGTTGCAAAAGGACATTTAGTCTAAAGCCATTTGTGATTATCTAATGATAAATACTTTTTATGATTATTATCCTAACTTATATTCTTTTTGGAACTACACTATCATTGTATCTTTTGTTCAAAAGTTAAACAACTATTGCTATTAAGATACTTGTTATAGTTGCCTTATGTGATATTGTTATTTGTGATTACCATTAGCTTTAGCTATGGTACCTTTAACCCTTTATGCAGAAATCCTTATGCCGATGCAAGTAATCATTAGAACTTGTGCACATGGTCTTAACTTGATGGATAGGGGTTGTGTATCCACCTCAGCTAGAAGGGGCAGTTCTGGCTATGGAGCCTAATTAGTTTCATAACTTTATAAGTAATGGGTTAGGAGTTGAAATTTGGTATGAGGCCACCTCTCCTTTGAGTAAATGAGCTACTATAGTCATTTACTCTAATTGGGTAATAAGTGTTTTAAGTGTGATTTCTGCAAACTTGCTAAAGCGAAAATCTTGCTAAATTGAAAACTGTGAAACCATGATTTGTAAATCATGAACTATGTGTTACATGTAATGGGCTTTCCTTAAAAATGGGATATCGTTTATGCTATATTGTTTACTCATTAAGATCATCTATCTCACGCCGTTCTCCTTGTATGGTTCTAAGTGAGTAATATGAGGAGGCAAGGTCATGGCTCAAGCCTACTTCGCTTGGGGGATTCCTTGTCCAAATCTTTAATAATACTATGTTATGAAGAGTTATCTTTAGACACTCCGGGAATGATTATTTTAAATGTTTATCTTGATATGTTGTTCACCTCAAAATAAACTATCCAAAAGCAACTCGCAAGTATATAGGGCAATTGTAGTCTATCAGAAGCACCCAAGGTCGTGTCTCTCAAAAAATTGCAAATGAAATATTTGTCTCGATTTAAAGCAAATTAAATGAAAAAGAATTTGAATGATTTGAAAAGAGATAATTGCAAAACGAGAAATTAAAGAAAATGTAGACTAAAGTGCAATAGGTTTTAAAATAATGAATGAATGATGCCTAGGGTTTGTATTTAGTTTATCAATCCTATATGTGATATACCCAATTGATTATTCTAAAGCCTTAGTTTCTAACAATTCAAAGAATAAAAATCAATCTATTAGCAATCGCATTCATAGAAATTATTTTATCAAATCATATATCAAAAACTAAAACCTAAACATAAAATTTATATTTCTAATTCATTTTAAGATCCTAAAGGAACGAAATCCAGAATTGAACTTCAACTCTCGTTCCTTCATTCAAAACCTAAGTCAAACAATTGATAGCTAATCAATTGTTCAATTACAGTTAATCAATTCAATTAAGGATAATAAAAAAAATAGTCAAATGAGATTATATTCAATTCCATATCATGAACACATCATACAAACCATAGACAAAGATGAAATTACCTCATGGGAAATAAAGAATTCATTATAATCTTATTATAATCAAAAGAATTCATCAAATCAATTCTATCAATTCAATAATCCAAAAGAATTATAAATAAGAATTAAACCACACTAATCAATCTGTTTAATCTGATTCAATCTCTTGAATCTTCACAAACGAATTCCCCAAGAATAAAATTCTAATCTAAGTGTAGAAATCTCAAAACTAAAATTAAGAAAACAGAAAACTGGAAGAAAAGGTACTATACTCCCAAAATTCAGATACTTTTCTTCCTCAAAATGGCCCTATTTACAACAATAAAACTTCTTATTTAGTTTCTACTTTCCTAAAATAATTTAGGATTGAAAATACTTGAAAATCTCAAAAAATCTTCAATATCTGCTCATAGGTGACGCAGCGGGCATTGGGATTGGTAGCTAGATGCTAGAACAAGCAGGTAGTAAAGCACTTCCTACTGTGTGGTGCTAAAGGACTTTGGCAGACACTGGGGTTTGTGGGCTGGTAGGCTGCTACGCACGTTGGACTTCCTAGTGAGGTGTTGGAGGCTTGCTGCTGGAAGGCAGTTAGTACTGGGGAAGGCAGCTGGGCGCAGCAGGGCTGCTGAGGAAGGTGCTCCTGGCACTGGGGAAGTGCTCCTGGCACTACTAGAAGGCAACTGGGGGCTACTGCATGAGCTAGGGGGTGCTGCGATGGCATTCATCCTGCCAAATTTTTCATCTTCGCTCCAAACTTTCGATTCTTTTATTATTTAATGCAACTAAAAATAACTTAACAAACATAATAAAAACATCATAAAATCATAAAAATAAAGAATAAATTAACAATTACAAGAACCAAAAATAAGATAAAACTATGAAAAAACAGCTTAGAAATTTGCTTGTCCTCAAGCAATAATCATGGCATAGAATAGGAATTCAACAATCATCAAGCAATTTAAGTAGCAACCTAAGTAAAAAAATTTCAAATGTATGCACAAGTTTCCTCTTCTAAGGAATTAGTTATCTCCAAACAAAGCTAACATGATGGACCACACACTCAACTAAGTGTTTCTCTTAAGTTGCAAAGAATGATCGCTCAAAACCAAAATTGAAGGCAAGCTACCATAAACTTGCTTATTAATCTAATCTCCACTACTAATTTAATTCAAGGCATCAATCAAAAGGCCTTTCATTTGGTTGTAATGGGGCTAAGCTAATGGTAGGAGAAAGGGAAAAATAAGTTTATCATTGAGTTATTGAGCATTCAAAGACCAAATAATAACTTGAAACACTCAAAGATACACTATTTCCCAATTTCTTCACAAACTCATTGCAAAATCTTTCCATATTCTATATACCACACTTGCAATGCAATTCATATGTTTAAAGAATAATAGATTTCATTAAAAACTTTCTATTTTTTTTATTGTTGTTGGGATCCCTATTTTATTTTATTTATTTATTTATTTGTAAAACGAAGTCTATAATATCATGATATACACAAGAACATGTTCCCCAAGGCCATGTGTTCTTTCACCCCACACTTAAAAACTTTGCTCGACCTCAAGCAATATCAACACAATTAACTTTCAAGAAAATGATTTTCAAATGCTCAAAAATATCAATGAGGGACAAAACAGATGAAAATTACAGTGAAAGGATAAGTTAAATTATGTGTTTCCAAAGAAAAGGTCAAGGTTCAAAATGGCTCACTAAAGGAAATAAGCATTCAAGGTTGGCCATTTAAGCAAAAGGGTGAAATCTAATGCCTTAATCTTTTTAATGCCTGAATTGAAGTTAACATGTGGTATAAAAAAGTATACCTAAGCAAGCTCTAGAGATGTACAGTCAACATGGTACACATAATATTGCAACAAGGAAAAAGTGGTTAGGTTCAAATATTCTTACCATGGTAAGGTAAAGTCTATCATGATTTGCAATGAAATAGAGGCAAACCAAAACTTTTTAAGATCATAATAAGTGCAAAACATTTGAAACATTCAAACTTAAGATTGCTAGCAAAATTTTCCTCAAATCACAAGATGATTCATTTAATCCACTAATTATGCCATAACATCAACTCAAAAAACAAAACAGATTTCATAGATAGGACTAGGTAAAACATAAAATCAGAATAAAAAAATAGAATTTTAAAGACAATGATGGGCTGCCTCCCATCGAGCACTTCTTTAATGTTGTCTTAGCTGAACATTTTTGAAGACATTAAGGAACCTTAAATTCCTTAAATTTTTCCATTCTCTCAAAATGTGGTTTAACTCTCTTATCATTGATCCTAAAAATTTTATCTCTATGAAAGTTAAACAAATCTACTATTCCAGAGGGATGTATCACATTCATAATAAAAGGACCACTCTAATAGGATTTAGATTTACATGGATCGTGATGCCACCTTGAGTTATAGAGTAGTACTTTCATACCTGGTCTAAGGGATTTTTAGACATGGCTTTTATCACGAAAAGGTTTGGCTCATTCTTTGAACATGTGAGAACTCCCATACACTTCTTTCTTAAGCTCAACCAACTTAGACACCTGCAACATTTTTTTATCATATCCTGCAAGAAAACATCTTTGATAGCAGAATTAAAGGATTCAATAGAGGAGCATTCCTCAATAGGTGATGTAGTAGGAACATATAATCTATTAAAAATGGAAAATGCAATAGTGTGGCCCAAAACAGTCATAGTCAATTTCCCATTTTTAACATCAATCAAAGTATTAGTATTGCCATAAAAGGTCTACCCAACAAGATATGCAATTCTGACTTATTAGACAACTCATCTCCCATATCCAACACTACAAAATCAACAGGCACTATTAACCCTCCTACTTGCACTAGCACATCTTCCATAATCCCCCTAGGAAATCTCAATGACTTATCAGCTAATTGCAAGCTCATTTTGGTGGGTTTTAGCTCTCCTAAATTCAACTGCTTAAATAAGGCATATGGCATCAAATTAATACTAACACCTAAATCTAACATACCTTTAGCCTTTTCACCACTGCCCATACTAAAGTCAATGACAAAACTACCAAGATCTTTAGCTTTTGGAGGTAATTTTTGTTGGAGTACAATATTAATCACCTCAAATGCTACTACTTTCTCCTCCATTTTTAGCCTCCTTTTCTTAGAATTTTGCTCCTTAAAAAATTTTCCATACGTAGGCATATTCTTAATCACATCAAGCAAAGGGAAATTGATACTTACCTGGGATAGCATTGTGAAAAGCTCATCAAATTGCTTGTCTTGCTTACAATTTTTTAAACGGCTTGGAAATGGAATAGGAGGTCGATAAGGATTGTTTGCTTTGTGTAACTTAAATGGAGAGGGTGTCTCCATCTCTTTCTCTTCCTCTACTGCATAGTTAGAAACTTCACCAATATTATCATTTATTGGCTTACCACTCTAAAGAACCGAGATAGACTTAGCTTGCTCCAGTTGGCTAGAAAATTTCCTTTTTTAATTTGATTGCATATGGCTTGCAATTTGACCAATTTGGCCTTTTTGCAACATTTGAAATTGAGGCTACTACTGCTGTTGGTTTTTTTTTTCCAGGAAAAGTTTAGATGGTTTTTCCAACCTTGGTTATAGGTGTTGGAAAAGGGGTCATTTCTCGCCCTAGGTTGGAAACCATCCAAGGCTTATGCTTGCTCATAATCACCTACAAAACAATCGAAAGTCGAAGGGTAAACATTAGCACTATAACCAAAAATACCACATACCTCTTATTGTTGAACTGTTGTGTTCCCCTTCATGGTGAGGAGCTTGACTTGTTTAGTAAGCTTAGCTATTTGCATAGCCACATCTTTTCATGGAGCTCCTTCTTTAAATCTAACTCTTCTCCCTCTCACACTTTTCTGCTAAGAGTTAGCACTAAGCATCTCAAAAAGTTCAGAATTTTCCTCAGCAGTGATCTCTCGTATTGCCCTTTCAACTACATTGTCAACTATTCTTTGGCTCTGGAATGTGAGCCCATCATAAAAGAACTGGTTGAGCAATTGTAATGGATTGTGATGGTGTGGGCATTGAATTTGCAACATCTTAAACCTTTCCCATGCTTCATGAAAAGGCTCTCCTTCCATTTGTGTGAAGGTTGCAATCTTCAATCTTAAATCAGTTGTCTTTTGGTGAGAGTAGAATTTCCTCATGAATTTATTGTACACCTCCTCCTAAGTAGTCAATGAATCAAGAGTAAGTGTCATTAGCCAAGATTTAGCTCTGTCCTTTAAGTTGTAAGGAAAGCATCTCATCCGCAACTGATCTTTAGTTAGACCTTATAGAGGAAAGGTCTGTATGGTGGAGTAGAAATCCCTAATAAAGTTGAGGGGGTCTTCATTTGGCACTCCATAAAAGGATGGGAGCATACTATAATGTATGTTTTTCAGCTCATAATTTTGGGCAACTGCATCGAGTCTAATGCATGATGTTACGGTGTTTATGATTAGCCTAGCATAATCCTTCGTGGGTCTCCTTTCTTGTGCCATGATGTATAGTTGTTCTTCTTAGTCTTTTACCCTTGGATTTTCAGGATCCATTGGATTAACTTGGTTCTCATTTGGCTCTAGTCTTCTTCTTTCTTCACCTATCTTGTGCACATTATCAACAAAAGGGACAATCTCTTCTTTCAGAGATCTTCTCCTTTGCATAAAAATCTTGAAAAACAAATGTAAATAAAAACTTAAAACAAATATATTCACAATGAGATAAACAAATTCACTTTGCAACTCCCCGGCAACAGTGCCAAAAACTTGTTTGTTTCAAAATAAACTGTCCAAAAACAACTGGCAAGTATACGGGGTAATTATAGTATATCAAAAGCACCCAAGGTCGTGTCTATCAAGGAATTGCAAATGGAAATATTTGTCTTGATTTAAAGCAAATTAAATGAAATAAAATTTTAATGATTTGAAAAGAGATCATTGCAAAATGGGAAATTAAAAGAAAATGTAGATTAAAATGCAATAGGTTTTAAAATAATGAATGAATGATGCCTAGGGTTTGTATTTAGTTTATCAATCTTATATGTTCATGAATATACCCAATTGATTATTCTAAAGCCTTAGTTTCTGACAATTCAAAGAATAAAAGTCAATCTATTAGCAATCGTATTCATAGAAATTATTTTATCAAATCATATATCAAAAACTAAAACCTAATCTTAAAACTTATATTTCTAATTCGTTTTAAGATCCTAAAGAAATGAAATCTGGAATTGAACTTCAACTCTCGTTCCTTCATTCAAAACCTAAGTCAGACAATTGATAGTTAAGCAATTGTTTAATAACAATTAATCAATTCAATTAGGGATAATAAAAATAGTCAAATGAGATTATATTCAATTTCATATCATAAACACATCATGCAAACCATAGACAAAGATGAAATTAGCTCATGGAAAATAAAGAATTCATTATAATCTTATTATAATCAAAAGAATTCATAAATCAATTCTATCAATTCAATAATCCAAAAGAATTATAAAAAGAATTAAACCACGCTAATCAATCCGTTTAATCTAAATCAATCTCTTAAATCTTCACAAATGAATTCCCCAAGAACAAAATTCTAATATAAGCATAGAAATCTCAAAACTAAAATTAAGAAAATAGAAAACTAGAAGAAAAGGTAAATCTCAAAACTAAAATTAAGAAAACAGAAAACTAGAAGGAACTATCCTCCCAAAATTCAGATACTTTTCTTCCTTAAAACGACCCTATTTATAACAACAAAACTTCTTATTTAGTTTCTACTTTCCTAAAATAATTTAGGATTGAAAATTCTTGAAAATCTCAGAAAATCTTCAATATCTGCTCATAGGTGACACAACGGGCATGAGGATCTATAGCTTGACGCTGGAACAAATAGGCAGCAAAAGGCTTCATTTTGTGTGGCACTAAAGAACTTTGGTAGACGCTGGGGCTTGTGGGTTGGTAGGCTGCTGTGCGTGTTGGACTTATTGGCGAGGTGTTAGAGGCATGTTGCTAGAAGGCAGCTAGCACTAGGGAAGGCAGCTAGGTGCGGTAGGGTGTGAGGCCTCGCCCGAGCACCGGTCTGATCCACCGAGGAATCAAAATGCTCTTCAGGAGAAACTCCATGATTGGAGCTTATTGTGAGTTTAGAAAATTGATTTTTGTATTTTAAAAGTTGAAAAATGAGTCGCCAATTTTATTTATTTATTTTAATTGAGAAAATTAAAGAAAAACCCAAATTGATTGACTCCAAAAAATGTTTGATTTATCCCAATAAAAAATGCACCAATCCATGAGTGACCAGAGAGGGCTCGAGGATCAGGTTTTGGTAACTACACATTTGAGAAAATATAATTTTCTTTAGTTTGGCTAAAAAGTGCAAAACAACTCTTAAAAAGGAATTTTTATGTATGCATGAATGGGAATATAATGACATATGAAATAGATATATAAGATGAAATGACAATTATGGATAAATAAGCAAAAGTAAATTTTGCTTAATTATTACATGGTCAAAATGAATAAAATAAGAGGATTTTTCCTCTAGCCCTTATGGGTATTAGGGAAAGCACACATTCCTCAACTACATTAAAGAAATGAAAAGTACAGATTTGGAAATAAATAACAAATATAAAAGGGAAAAATATTATTAAAAATGATTTTGGAGTTGATGCCTTTTCAGAATGGCAGCCTGCATATCCTATTGAATAGGAATCAAATCCCATGCAGTTCTTCCTTCTTGCGAAGGAGGGGTTATGGAAAAAAGTGTTGGATTATTTATTAATTTAATTCTAATTCTTAAATTAATAAATTTTAAATCTTTTCTATTTTAGACCTAAAGAGAATTCTAGTCTGAGTTTAGAATTTTGAAAATAGAAAGAAGATTATACCTTTGCTTTATTTGATTTTCGGATGAATAGGACGAGCTTAACTCCGGATCTAAGCTCCACTTTGGATTTAAGATCTTGAAGTTAAACCTTCATAGCAAAAGGTTAGAAAATAGAGTGATGAATGTATCAGAGAGAATTTTTATCCTTAGAATTCCCCCTGCAAGGGACGCTGCCCCCTTGACCCCTGCCAACTAACCGGTTAGCGGGACTGCCATATGCATAGTGCCCTATTCTTAGTAGGTGTCAAGCTACAGCCGAATCAGGAGATGCAAATTTGAGGGTTCACAGCTGCCCCCTCATCAGAATTGGCTTTAAGGAAAAGGCGATTTTGATGACTGTGAACCATGGGAAGAAATGCCATGTCAGACTTTGGGCTTGTGCCCTTACAACATCAGATTTTTGGCTTATATATTCTTTTGCCATATCAGATTCTAGGTTGTACCATGTCAGATTCTGGGTTATACCATGTCAAACTCTGGGCTTGTGATATCTGCTTGTGCTTATCATGCATGAGGACATTCATGCTTTATGCAAACTAAACCTTATGAAGGACAAACATGGTCTAAAGATATGAACCTGTTGGGAGAGGGCCCATAGGATAAATGAGATTTTGTCATTGGCTATTGGTTTGACCTTGGCGTTGGATGTGAGAATGTTGATCTTCAATTAAGGCTATATGTCCAGCCTAATTATTTAGAGATAAAGATGCTCTGGTGAATTTTAATCAAGGCTATTTATTCTGCCTAGACTTTGAAAGATTTGGAGATTTGGTCCACCTAGGGAATTCAAATTGGTTTAGCAAAATAGCGTGATGAAATGTATCAGAGAGAATTTTTATCCTTGGAATTCCCCCCGCAAGGAGCGCTGCCCCCTTGACCCCTGCCAGCTAATCGGTTAGCGGGACCGTCGTATGCATAGCACCCTATTCTTAGTAGGTGTCAAGCTGCAGCCGAATCAGGAGGTGCAAATTTGAGGGTTCACATAGGGCGGCTGGGGAAGGTACTGCTAGCACTGGGGAAGTGCTACTAGCGTTGCTAGAAGGTAGTTGGGGGCTACCGCGTGCGCTGGGGGCTACCGCAATGGCACTCGTCCTGCCGGATTTTTCATTTTCACTCTAAACTTTTGATTCTTTTATTATTTAATGCAACTAAAAATAACTTAACAAACATAAAAAAAAAAATCATAAAATCATAAAAATAAATTATAAATTAACAATTAAAAGAATTAAAAATAAAATAAAACTATGATAAAACATGTGTTATTCTATAAAGTTTAATATGGAATTGAATATTATTTTTTCTTATGGGTTGTATTTGAAGTATCTTTCATTTGTCTTTCGCAACTAAAGGTTTTCATATAAATGTCTTAAATGAGTTATTACATAAGGTTTGGAATGATCTTAGGCATGAATTGTATATGTATAAGTGGGTTCTATGGACGTGGGTGACCTTATGTCTCCTCATGATGTAGGATTGTCATGTCTCTAAAAATGGGATGTGACAACTAATTAGCTGATGATATGATGAGATTTAGGGCAAATTCTAGACCAGGGTCAGCCAAAGGAGTACAACCCTTCATTTTTACCAAAAATAAAAGGTTGTAGGGGGCATTGTTTACACTAGCCCATAAAACTCAAAGGCCAAAGAAATTAACTAATTAATTTAGTCTTATAATTAATAACACAATATAAAATTAGGTTAGTAATTTAAAAAGCCCACAAAAGAGCCCAAGGTCCAAGAAGGAAAAACACAACTTTACATGACTTACAAGAGCTAGGGTTTAAGGTTTCCTGAGTCCCTATAAATACCCTTTTAAATGCCAGTATTGCGGCACCACTAACTTCAAGACAAACACAAAAATTATCTCATTGATTTATAAAGATCACTGTTGTTAACAGCTGTGGCTTAGCTATATATACATTCCTTTTGGTTAATGATTTTCAAGGACCTATATACCAAATCTATGTTTAGGCAAATTGATGGTACTAGAGATCTATATATTTGCCTTTCTAGGTTATATTTCCTTGTATATTATCTTGGATTTGCTGTTGATGGGATGTTTCTAGCCCTATAGGGAGTACAAGTTGACTAGAATATCTTAAGGGCTTGCTTTAGATTTTAGGATATAGTGGCTAGTGTATTTCATTTTAGTGCTATTAAAGAGGAGTTATGCCCCACTTTTGATGAGTTTAGCACATGCTTGGTTGTGACTCAGAGGCATCTCTAATGGTGCTAGAGTTCAGAGTTGGGCATTTTTGCATTTTTTTTAGGATTTTTAGATTTATCTTAGGATATTGCCACCTAGATGATCATGGATGGTTAGGTGAATCCGACCGCTATATTAGAGGAGTTTTAGGATCTCATCAACTATAAGATTTGTGGAGGTAGAGAGATAGGATAAGGTCTCTCATTTTTGCTTAATAGCTGGGTACCTGTTTCTCAACTATGTTGATTAGGGTTATACCAGAGTGGTTGGTTTAGTGTTACAAATGGAATAAAGTTGTTTTTATAGCTGGAGGTATTTTAGCAGAGATACTGTTGAGCTAGGATTTCTTTGTTTAACATTTAGAGAGGTGAACTATTTCTCTAGTTGTTCTCTAAGTGAGGAAAGTTTACCTATCTTTGGCATTCCTATTAATGGGCTTTATGGGCATTTGATTTTGGTTATTTTGCAAGTTAGTTGATTGGTAATCTAAGGGTTGTGGCTCTCTTAGCTAGGAGTCCTTACTCGGCTTTGTAGTACCACATATAACCCATCTTAGTTTTCATCGAGGATCAGTTCAAGAATGGGTAGGATGGCTACTAAAGCTTGTTCAGAGGATATACTTTGGTATTTCTAGTGATACAAGATCAAGTCATTCATGACTATAAGCTATTAGGATTGGGTGGTCTGTTTACTAGATCTAGCTTGGGTGACCTTCTACTAGAGGATAAGGGTTTTGAGCAAATGGGGTAGACTTAGGATGTGCCCTCATTTATTCCCTTCTTAGAGTTTGCATATATTAGAGCTCTCATTACAAAGGCTATCAGAGGTGGTTGGCTGAGGAGTCATCACACTAAACATCTTTAAATTTCATTTTAGACTACAAAGAGGTATGGTGGCTGGTAGATTGAGGTTGCTTAGCTAGTCAAGAGGGAGCACTAGGCTACTTTATTATAGGAGATTAAGGGTGATACCATAAAGGGAAAGGGGCTATCAGAGGGCTACTAATGATGAGGGGGTCGCAGTACATATATAGGGGATGACTCGACGTTCAAAGGAGACTAAAGGAGCTATTGGAAGTTTGACACCATAGGCTATGGTAATTACTTAGATTGTTGTGGTAGTGACAAAGGAGCCTGTGACTATAGTGAGGAGGTAGAGAGACACTACAATCATAGTGCAGATGAGGGTTACTACAGCTAGTGCACAAAGGAGGACTATTATTTTTAAGGTTCAGAGAAGGGTTGAAGCAGCTAGTGCATTGATGAGGACTACCACTTCTGATGTTTAAAAGAGGATTGCTTCTGTAATAGCTAGGACTAGTTCTTGAGATACTGCTATAATAAAGAAGTTTCCTAAGAGCAGTTTTTGAGCTGCTAGTACTCGAATAGGACATTTGATATGACTGTGAGGAGCAGTTTTGATTCTATTAGTGCTATGACAACTATAGCCAAGGGAACTATTGACACTAAAAGGATAGGTGTGATGATTGAGGAGATTATGGTAGGGTCAAACTCTAATGACCATTCAAAAGAGTTGCATCCTTTGAGGAGGACGAAGATTACTTAGACTTACAATGATGATTTTTGTTTTTTTTTTTATAGCTATTTAGGAATTTTGTTGCTAGTTTTCAATTTTTATATATGCCTGCAAACTGATATGACTATATGAGCTTTATAAGATATAGGAGAGGCTACCCTTTTTTTGATGATGGATTATATTTAGTAAAATTTGATTGTCATCTTTTATTTTTGCTCTATTTTTACCTAAGCTATCCTTTTGGGTTTTTAACTTAGTGAGCATTTTTATTTATTTTCTCTTGTTATAACTCATTTTGCCTGAGCAGCCCTTTTAGGTTTTAACATGATTGTGAACACTCAATTGTGCACCCTTATCATCCAGCTACACCTTGGCACTTGCTAAATTTAAATGTGCTAAGTAGAACCGTTACATTACTACTAGACATCCAAATTTTCTAAATCCCAAACCAATAACCAATCTCCAAAAAAAAAAATAATAATGCCACGTTAGTTGCCACTAGATTAGCTAGTGGTGCCACCAGCTGTCTGGGCAATACCACTGGCCTCTCTAGTGGCATGCAGCTCGGCACACTAGTGGCGCCGCTGGCCCCTCCAATGGCATGGTCCCCACCACATTTTTAAAGTTCCCAAAATGCCCCTAATATAATTTTTCAGTATTTTTCAACCTTACCCTTTTAGTCTTTTCACTTTTCCACTTCTCAAATTACCCTCACCCTCATTTTCCTCTAAATCCGCCCTCATTTCCATCATTTTCCCACACCCTTTATGTTAGAGTTGATAGATATCCTTTAATTCCTCTTTTCTTCTCCCTCTAACCACCCTTTAATTAATTAATTAATCATTTTAATTAATTATTTATTTCATCCTAACCAAGTTGATTAATCTTTTTAATTAACTAAAAATCTCTTTTTTAATTAAAATTAATCACTCAATTAATTAATTGATTAATCTTTTTAATTAATTAACTAAGCACTTTTCAAATTAAATTAATTATTTTTCTTAATCCACCGTTTATCTAATTTAATTAATTAATCTATCCATCCATTTCATCATATTAATTATTTAATTAATAATTTTAATTAATTAATTAATCTCCCAATCAATCCAATGCCCCGATCCCGATAAAATAGAACTTCGATCTAGTAAAACTCTCCGCTCGCTAAAAGCAAAGGTACTAGTCTTTTCCTCTCACCCACAGAACCAAATCAAGTCTATCCATCTTATCAATTCCTAAACCTCTCCACTTAATCGTGGAATGAACCACATGGGTTTTAATCCCCATTCAATGGGATACATAGGGATATTTGGAATCTAAATCCAAACCTCAAATCCAAATCCCAATCAACCTCCTTTCCCTTTTTTTATGTAATTAGTTTAATTTGCGGATGTTTTGCTTTTCTCCATACTTATTCATTAATCATGATATTATAATTGTCATATAATATTTGTCACCCATGAAATTAACATTCAAAGTCAAATTAAACTTAAGAGCCAAATTTAGATTATTTAAAACCAAAAACCTAGTCTCCAAGCTTAACTTTGTTTGAGACTAGTGTGAACCCTCAAATTGGCACCTCCTGATATGGCTGCAGCTTGACACCTACTAAGAATAGGGCGCTACGCATACGACGATCTCGCTAGCTGGTTAGCGAACAGGGGGTCAAGAAGGTAGCGCCCCTTGCGTGGTGCGGGGCAGGGCCTCATTGAAAAATAAATTTCCTGAATCTTTCCTTCTACAGTCAACCGTCTTTCAGTTACGAACCCACAAGATCAAACTGAGCTCAAATTGGAGCTGAAATGGATCCAAAATGGATGAAAAAATAGAAAACAAGTCAAACCAGCCGGCTAGCCCACGAGAGGTGCATCGCTACCCTAGGCGGCATGCCGGACACATGTCTGTCATGATGCTGTCAGGACAGGACGCCTTCTGTGATGCCGTATGGGCGACATATCTGTTGTGTTGTCTTGGGCGGCATATAATTGGTGCCGACAGCCAGGTAGCATGATTAACGTGCCACCTGGATGCCAGGCACGTCGTTGGTGCCGCCGTCCGTATTGCCGGCACCCCCCTAGCAGCTCTATAAATTGAGCCTCATGCCAGCTCATTTGGGGGGAATTCCAAGGACAGAAATTCTCTTTGATATATTTCATCACGCTATTTCGCTAATCTTTTGTTATTAAGATTCAGATTTCTAAGAGTTTCAAATCCAAGATGGAGCTTAGATCTGGAGTTAAGCTCCCCCGTTCATTTGAAAATCAAGGAAAGCAAAGGTATAATATTCTTTCCATTTTCAAAATTCTAAACTCAGATCTAGAATTCTCTTTAGGTCTAAAATAGAAAAGATCTAAAATTTATTAATTTAAGATTAAGAATTAAATTAATAAACAAACTGACACTCTTTTTCAAAACCCCTCCTTCGCAAGAAGGAAGAATTGTATGGGGTTTGATTTCTATTCAATAGGATACGCAGGCTGCCATTCTGAAAGGCATCAACTCCAAAATCTTTTTATTAACATTTTTTCCCTTTTACTTTGATTTATTTATATTAATCCTTTATTTTCTATTTATGTATTAACTTAGTTGAGGAATGTGTGCTTTTCCTAGTACCCATAAGGGCTAGAGGAAAGATCCTCTTTATTTCAATTATTTTGATATTGTAAAAATTAAGTAAGATTTATTTTGCTTATTTATTATCATTCCATCTCATCATATACATATATATCTGTTTCATTCATCATTATATTCCTATTCATGCATACACAAAAATTCATTTTTAAGAGTTATTTTGCAATTTTAGCCAAACTAAAGGAAATATATTTTCTTAATTGTGTAAATAGCAAAACCTGCTCCCCGAGCTCTCCTTGGTCACTTGTGGATTAGTGCATTTTTCCATTGGGATAAAATCAAATCATTTTTGGAGTCAATTAATTTGGGTTTTTCTTTAATTTTCCCAATTAAAATAAATAAATTAAAGTGGCGATTCACTTTTCAACTTTCAAAATACAAAATCAATTTTCTAAACTCACAGCAAGTTCCAATCGTGGAGTTTCTCCCAAAGAGCATTTCGATTATTCTGCGGATCGGACCGACGCTCGGCCGAGGCCTCACAGTTGGCGACTCCACTGGGGACAAAAAAATCTTTTTCAAATAGAAGATAAAGTGGATTGCTTTTGGTAAAATACCAAGTTTGGCTTTAAACGCAAAATAACTCTTTCATGCATCACTACATCGGACTCCTGGTCCATAAAACCTAGCTTCCTAGGAAAACAAAGGATATAAAGTAACATCGAGTGGGCAACCTGCCTTAGGTCTGCTTGCCGATAGTAAAATAATCCAGCCCACGACGTATCCTCTAATCCTTTTAGAGGTGTAATGAGTATGCACGTACCATTGGACCCACGCGAGGCTCCTTGTCTCACATGTGGTTAGCTATATCGCATCTCTAGTATGATGGGTTCCCTTCAAACCACCCTAACCTTTTCATGTAATGACTCATAGAACCTTCTTTTAGGATTTTATGCGCCATAATACTGAACTTGGTATATCATTATCATGAAACCTTTTTCATTCATACATACATACATGCATAGCTTGAACCTTGTGAAGAGTAAAAAACCTATCAAAATACCTTCACACCCAAAGCCCATGGTCCACCTAAACCCATGGTCAAAACCCAGAGCCCATAGTCCATCTAATCCTATGGTCAACACCCAAAACCCAAAACCCATGGTTCACCTAAACCCATGGTCAAAATCCAAAGCCCATGGTCCACCTAAACCTATGGTCAAAACCCACAGCCCATGGTCCACCTAAACCCATGGTCAAAACACAAAACCTATGGTTCACCTAAACCCATGATCAACACCTAAAGCCTATGGTCCATCTAAACCCATGGTCAAAACCCAAAGCCCATGGTCCACCTAAACCCATGGTCAAAACCCAAAACTCATGGTTCACCCAAAACCTATAGTCCAGTCCTATCCAAACCCATGTCAAACTCGTGGTAAAAATAAACCCATCTATGGTACCCTCATCCTTTTCCATAATTCTTATCCAAGCTAAACACTAACCTAGCCCAAGCTAAACACTGACATAGCTTTATCTTTCACAATTCTTACTGAAACTAAATACTAACCTAGCTTTCATCTTTCACAACTCTTACCCAAGCTAAACACTGATCTAGCTTTCATCTTTCATAGTCCTTACCCAAGCTAAACACTGATATAGCATTATCCACAACCATCCTTACCAAAGCTAAATATTGACTTAGCATCACTCTTATCCTTACCCAAACTAAATGCTGACTAGGTTTCATCGCTTACATCACTATCTAAACCCATGGCTTATCTAAGCTCATGATCTAGTCTAACCCATTATCCAACTATCACCAAGCCCATGGTCCACCCAACATCCAAATCCATGGTACATCCATACCTAATCGCAAAACTCATGGTCACGCTATCCTTAAGCCCATGGTAAACCATTCATAAATCATAAATCCCAATCACCTAAAGCTAAATTCTGACCTAGCCACCCCAAGCTAAATTATGACCTAGCTACTTAAAGCTAAAATCTGACCTAGCCATCCAAAGCTAAAATCTGACCTAGCTTCCTTAACTAAATACATACCTAGCTAATACATACACCTCTACCCTCATCTTTACCCATACACTATCAACCTAACCACAAGACACTATCATCCATTGTCATTAAACCTAAGGTCCTTTGGTTTGTCACACCTCCACATAACCCTATTTTCCAAAGCTTGATACTAACCCAGTTCCTTTTCTTTTTCAAAGGTTGACAAGATGTCTGTTGTCGGAGATGAGATCACTGCTACCAGAGCTAATGAAATTTTTTACGAGCTTCTTGCTAAGCTCTTTGAACACTAGGAAACTATGATGAAAAGGCAAGAAGCCCTTTTCTAAGATATGCTCAAAGCCCAAAGGAGGGCTATCATGGAGGATGTCCATATCATGCTGGGATAGGCCTCTTTGGCTCAAAACCCAACTGACCCAAAACCATTCAAAGCTAATCTGAAATCTGCCTTTTATCATGTTTATAGATCCACTTCCACAGTTGAATCCAAAGACAAAGAACCTGCAAACACCGATATCATTCTACCACTACCTATTCCATCACCTGAATTCCTCAGAATCAACTCACTCTATCAACTTATGATAGTTCAACCACCAAATTTCACCCTTACTCTCACTTCCTGACCCGCAGATCCTTTCCAAAGGAAAGAAGTCAATCTTGAAATCAAAGCCTTCATGGAAAAAGTAAAGCACATGGAAAAAATGATGAAGAATTTGAAGAAGAAAGAAAACCTAATTGATACAGGCTCCCTGAGCTTATTTCCCAATGCAAGAGTTCCGCCAAAGTTCAAGATGCCGAATTTGGACAGATTTGATGGTACTACTTGCCCCAAGATCCATTTAAAAATGTACGTGGGGGCAATGCATCCCTTTGGTATCAATAGTGAGCTTTTTGCTCAACTTTTTTAGCAAACTCTTACTGATCCTACTTTAAGATGGTTTATTAACTTGGATGATACCCAAAAATAGACTTGGGAGGACATTTGTAAGACATTTGTCGAACAGTACCACTACAATATTGAAGTCGACATTACAAGAAGGGATTTAGAAACCACAAAGCAACTTCCAAATGAGTCCTTCTCCATGTTCCTTACTAGGTGGAGGGCTAAAGCTGCTCAAATGGTAAACAGGCCAACGGGCAAGAACAAGTGGATATCATTGTCAAGAATATACTTGCTGCCTACAGAGCCCACTTGTTAACTCAATACCTACCCACCTTCAGAGCTTTGGTTGCAACTGCGTCAAAAGTTGAAGATTGCATCGAAAGTATATTATTTCAAGCTGAATTCCCCACCACCAACCTGAACAGTGATAAGGAATCTAGTTCTAACTCAACTCCACCTTACCTCAGCCCCAAAAGGCATGTCATGGAGTAGTTCAAGTTCAGCTAATCTGACCTATGTGAGATTGAATACCAAGTCTAAACTTGAGTCCAAGTCTGAATCTTCAAAGTCTCAGTCCAAATCTGAGTCGGAGTCTGTCATCTTATTTTTCTTTATTCTCGTCGACCATAGTGGTTCCTTTTGTCATCTTGCAATAAAGTTTCCTTTATAGTAATGCACATACATTTTCTTTTCGTCTTCCTTATTTAGTCCAGCATGGATGAGCTATAAAAAAAATATAAAGAGAAATAAAAAACGAAAAAAAGAAAAAAAGAAAAAGAGGAAAAAGAGAGAAATGAACAAATAGTCAAATCCATCACAATTAGCACATGTTAGAATTTGAGGTGCCATCAACAATTGCACCTAATAAAAAAAGGTCAAATAGTTGAAGCAGAAAGAACAAATCAAATGGAATTACCTATTGCACATTAGGTAACCAAACAATGCACCTCAACAAGGTTAACAAGTTTAGAAAAGACCTTTGTCAAATCTAGAATTCAAAGGCCAAAGCCCCTCAAAGCACCAGCCCAAATCATGGTGGAATATTTTCTCCTAAATGCAAGCTTGCTAAGTTGAAAACCCAAAAAGGGCGGCTTAGGCAAAAGTTAGAGCTAAGAGAGTGGGAGAGAAAGAGAAAGCTCATCCAAGTCTCCTTCCCTCATGTCCAAAGTTGTCAAATCATCTTCAATCAATCTATCTCATCTCATGTCTCTAGAGTCACCCTTCCTCACCAGAAGTTCATTCTTTACGGATATTTTATCTTTTATGCCCTTATCCTACAATGGGGGCATGTCTTCCTGGGTCATCATCTGTTGTCAATCATCCCATTGCTTAGCTTAAAGAGCTAAGGTATAATCCCTCATATATATCTCCAGTCTATCATATCCTTATCTCTCATTTGGAAGCATGATCCCCAATTTATCTTCTTCCATTAGCCCTTTAGCCATTCCTAAGGGCTCTTTGTTTCAACTAATGCAATTTACAATTAAGTGTCACTCCAAGAGTCTCTTCAATCTCAAATAACAAGAAAAGCTTGACTTACTCTTTTCCATGATTCATGCTACAAAAAGAAAAATCATACAACCTCTATAATTCTTTTCATAAGTTTTAGCCTAGCTTCAAACCATTCTTGAATTTTATGAAATCATATTGTTTCATCCCCAGCCACATTAGCAAATCATACCACATACCACCCATTCCTTGGCATCATCTCAAAATGAGTAGAACCAAAATTCCCAAGTCTATTAGGGCTCATCATCTTTAAATCTAGTTTCCTTAGCAAAACTAGACATCGAGGCATATCTCCCAAAAAGCCTTCATCAAGAAGCCTAAACCAAAAGCCTTCATCAAGAAGCCCAAAACCAAAAGACTTCATCAAGAAGCTCAAACCTGAAAGCCTTCATCAAGAAGCCTAAATCCAAAAGCCTTCATCAAGAAGCCCAAATCCAAAAGCCTTCAATAAGAAGCCTAAATCTAAAAGCCTTCATCAAGAAGCTCAAATCCAGAAGTTTCAACTTACCTTCAAACCAAGAAGCCTTCATCATGATGCCTAAATCCAGAGGCCTTCATCAAGAAGCCTAAATCTAAAAAGCCTTCGCCATGAAGTCCACTCCCAAAAAGCCTTCGCTATGAAGCCCACTCCCAAAAAGCCTTCACCATGAAGTTTAGATCCAAAAGCCTTCACCATGAAGCCCACTCCCCAAAAGCCTTCACAATGAAGCCCACTCCTAAAAGGCTTTCATTTATGAAGCTTGTGATCTCCTTTAAGGCAAAATCAAATTAAGCCTTTCAAATGGATTTCCTTCACCAGACCTACCCTCTTTAACCAAGACCTTTCCCTATAAGGACTAATCCTTAACCGTAAATTTCAATGGGCAAACTAGGTCGAGCCACCCATATTGGAATTCCCACACCCTTTATCTTTTAGAGACATAACCTTCTCTAAATCTAACAGCAAAGCCGAACAGATAGCTTTGATCCCAATCCTTTTAACACCAAAGCCAAACAGATAGCTTTGATCCCTGCTTTTCTAACATCAAAGCCGAACAGATAGCTTTGATTCTATTCCTCCTGACATCAAGGCCAAACAGATAGCTTTGATCCCAACTTTCCCAACCAATAAAGCTAAACAGATAGCTTTGACTATAATCCTCCTAACCACCAAAGCCAAACAGATAGCTTTGATCCCAACTTTCCCAACTAACAAAGCTAAATAGATAGCTTTGACTATAATCCTCCCAACCACCAAAGCCAAACAGATAGCTTTGATCCCAATCCTTCTAACACCAAAGCCAAACAGATAGCTTTGATCCCTGCTTTTCTAACATTAAAGCCGAATAAATAGCTTTGATTCTATTCCTCCTGACATTAAGGCCAAACAGATAGCTTTGATCCCAACTTTCCCAACCAACAAAGCCAGACAGATAGCTTTAACTATAATCCTCCCAACTACCAAAGCTAAACAGATAGCTTTGATCCCAACTTTCCCAACCAATAAAGCCAAATAGATAGCTTTGATCCTAATCTTCCCAAACATCAAAGTCAAATAGATAACTTTGATCATAATCTCCCTAATAGTAGGGCCGAACAGATGGCCTTGCTAAATCAATTTGAATTCCCTAGGTGGACCAAATCTCCAAATCTTTCAAAGCCTAGGCAAAACAGATAGCCTTGATTAAAATTTGCCAAATCATCTTTACCTCCAAACAATTAGACTGGACATATAGCCTTAATTGAAGATCACCATTCTCACATCCAACACTAAGCCATTGACAAAACCACATTTATCCTATAGGCCCTCTCCCGAAAAGTTCATATCTTTATACCATGTTTGTCCTTCATAAGGTTTAGTTTACATAAAGCATGAATGTCCTTATGCATGATAAGCATAAGCAGATATCGCAAGCCCAGAGTCTGATAGGGTATATCATAAGTTCTAACATGGTATAGCCTAGAATCTGACATGGCTAAAGAACATATATGTCAAAATCTGATGTTGCAAGAGCACAAGCCTAAAGTCTGCCATGGCATCTCTTCCTAAGGTTCACTATCATCAGAATTGCCTTTTGCTTAAAGCCAATTCTGATGAGTGGGCAGTTGTGAACCCTCAAATTTGCACCTCTTGATCTGGCTGCAGCTTGACACTTACTAAGAATAAGGCGTTATGCATACGGCGGTCCCGCTAGTCGGTTAGCGAGCAGGGGTCCAGGGGGCAGTGCCCCTTGCGGGGTGCAGGGCAGCACCCTATTGAAAAATAAATTTCCTAAATCTTTCCTTCTCTAGTTGACCGTCTTTCAGTTATGAACCCATAGGATCAAACCAAGCTCGAATCAAAACTGAAATGGATCCAAAATGGACAAAAAAATAGAAAACAGGTCGAACCAGCCGGCCAGGGCATGAGAGGTGCATCGCTACCCTGGATGGCATGCCGGCGGCACGTCTGCCATGTCACCATTAGGGCGATATGCCTTTCGTGTCGCCGTAAGGGCAGCATATCTGCTGTGCTGCCTTAGGCAGCACGAAATTGGTACCGGCAGCCAGGCGACATGATTAACATGCTGCCCGGACACCCAGCACATTGCCGATGCCGCCCATGCCGCCGACGACGTGCCGGTGCCGCCATCCGTACCGCCGGCACCCCCCTAGCAGCTCTATAATTGAGCATCCTTCTAGCTCATTTGGGGGGAATTCCAAGGACATAAATTCTCTTTGATACATTTCATCACGTTATTTTGCTAATCTTTTATTATTAAGATTCAGATTTCCAAGGGTTTCGAATCCAAGGTAGAGCTTAGATCCGGAGTTAAGCTCCCTCGTTCATCCAAAAATCAAGGAAAGCAAAGGTATAATCTTCTTTCCATTTTCAAAATTCTAAACTCAAATCTAGAATTCTCTTTAGGTCTAAAACATAAAAGATCTAAAATTTATTAATTTAAGAATCATAATTAAATTAATTAAAAAACCAACACTCTTTTTCAAAACCCCTCCTTCACAAGAAGGAAGAACTGCGTGGGGTTTGATTCCTATTTAATAGGATACGCAGGCTGCCATTCTGAAAGGCATCAACTCCAAAATCTTTTTATTAACATTTTTTCCCTTTTACTTTGATTTATTTATATTAATCCTTTATTTTCTATTTATGTATTAACTTAGTTGAGGAATGTGTCCTTTTCCTAGTACCCATAAGGGCTAGAGGAAAGATCCTCTTTATTTCAATTACTTTGATATTGTAATAATTAAGTAGGATTTATTTTGCTTATTTATTATCATTCCATCTCATCATATACATATATATCTGTTTCATTCATCATTATATTCCTATTCATGCATACACAAAAATTCATTTTTAAGAGTTATTTTGCAATTTTAGCCAAACTAAAGGAAATATATTTTCTTAATTGTGTAATTAGCAAAACCTGATCCTCGAGCCCTCCTTGGTCACTTGTGGATTGGTGCATTTTTCCATTGGGATAAAATCAAATCATTTTTTGGAGTCAATCAATTTGGGTTTTTCCTTAATTTTCTCAATTAAAATAAATAAATTAAAATGGTGACTCACTTTTCAACTTTCAAAATACAAAAATCAATTTTCTGAACTCACAATGAGTTCCAATCATGGAGTTTCTCCTGAAGAGCATTTCGATTCCTCGGCGGATCAGACCGGTGCTCGGGCGAGGCCTCACAACTAGTGATTTTTATCCTTGGATAAATTAATTTAAATTTAATGAATTGAAGTCAATTGGATTTTTCCTTAATTTTTCCATTTTAGAAAATAAATTAAGATAATGACTCCCAAAATCATTTTCAAAAACAACCAATCCAAATTTGAGGGTTCCATTGTGAGTCTAAATCCGAACAAGCATCCTGATTTCCTCTAGCGGATTGGGCCGATGTTTGGCAAGGCCTCACAGCTAGTGATTGCAATAGGGACTGGTTGCCACCTTTCTTAAATAAAAAGGAAAATAAGATGATTACTATTTGGTTAAGGAAAAGTTTTTCCTAAATAATCTTTATTTTGTCTCATTAAGTATAATTTGACTTTCATGCATTACTTTGCATAATAAAGGTTCCTTGCCTAACTTTAGTTTAAGGAAAATTTTTGGATGGTGAGTAGCATTGGATCGATAACTCTCTTTGAGTATGTTGGGAGATAGCGAAAGCATTCCACCCAAAATGAATCCCCGATCATTTCAGTGGTGTAATGAGCAATAAGCATCGTTGGACCCAAATGAAGCTCCTTGCCTCATATGTTCATAGATATATCAATGCTCTAGTAGGATGGAGACTATTAATCAAACCACCCCTCACCTTTATGCATGTAGTCACCCTAGCATTGATGTAACAACCCATACCCACCCTAGAAATTTTCGTGATAAATTGCTTGATTTAGAACTATTAAGGTTAAATGTGTGCTTGTGTGAAAATTAGTGATCTAAGTGATTGATGAGTATGTGGCATATTAAATTAATTTTAATATGCATAAAATGAATTGCTATTGTGAAATAAATGATTTACATGAAGTGCATTTGCATAAAAGAATTTATTGTAAATAAAATGAATTTTCATGCATAAGACAATTTTTAAGCATAAAATAATTTTATGAGTATTTCTAAAATATTTTAAAATAAATATTTTGGGGGAAATGTTACAGAAATAATAAGAAAAATATTCTTCTTATTTTTAATTTTACTCAGCTTGAAAATTTAAATAAAAGCCCACTACACAAAAATCCTCCTAACCTAGTTCATTAAGGGTATTAGTGGAAATTTCACCCAAACCCTATTATATATTCAAAATTTCGGCCAGAATAGAGTTCCAACAGCCATTCCCTTATTTTTTCTATATCTTGGTAGAAAAATCCTCTCAAAATATTTCTCTCTACCAAAATTAAGAAAACACCTTTCCGTTTCGCGATTTCTTGACCGTAATCGTAAGTTTTTCTTCTCTTTCGATTTCTAAACTGATTTCTATGAAATAAATTATGGGAAAATTATTTTGAACTAGTTGATTACTGATTTTTATAGATTTAATTCTAGTTGGGTGAGTTTTTGGGAGAGAAAATCTATTTTCTACCGAAAACACGATTCTTTCCGTGAGATTTCTCCAAAGGTGAATTCTATAACTTAAAATCACAATTTTTATGCATAAACATCGCAAGGGGGGGGGGGGGGGGGGGGGGAAGGGAATTTGTGTATGGTTATTTTCTAAACTGATTTTTGATTTGTTTTGATAAAAAATATTGGATTAAATAATATTTTTGCATATTTCTGTGATAACCAGAAAGTTTCAAAAAATAAAAGAGTTCAAGGTTTTTGTGTTAGAACTTGGAAGTTAGAAAATTCTATTATTGAATGGACATATGGCTGCCAATTTGTATGAGGAAGTGCTCTAATATGAAATTTGTTTTGTTTAGATGAAAAATAATGATTTGAATCATGTGTCTGTTTATCGCTGAAATGAACAAAAAGCGTGGAAAGCGCGAAAACTCATGATTTTTCACCTATGCCTTTAAACTTGGAATTTTTTTGTATAAATCCTATCTATGTGTCACATCCCAACCTTATGAGATACAACGGTCCTAGAACATAGAGAGACATAAGGTCACCCATGCCCGTAGAACCCATTAATATATAACAATCATGCCTAGGATCTTACCGAACCTTCTTCATTACTCATTAAAAAATTTAGATAAATACCATAATTTGTGGAAGACTTAAAGTAAATCTTTACATATAAAATCCATAAGGAAAATAATATAAATCTCTATAAGTATCAATTAACATTTCTGAAGCATCTAAAGACAAGACTTCATAAGCATAGTATTATTGATAACTCGGACAAGGAATTCCCCAAGCGAAGTAGAATGCTTGAGCCATCATCTTGCCTCCTCACATTTGCTCACCTGGAACCACACAAGGAAAAGGGGTGAGATAAATGATCTCAATGAGTAAACGTAAAGGCACATACATTATCACATATTCCTTTGAAAGGAAACACATAGCTTATACACATAGTTCATGGTTTATAACTTATGAATCAGGTTGCAATTTAGCAAGGGTTCAATTTGGCAAGTTTGCAAAAGTCACACTTATAACACTTATAGAGTGAAGACAATACTCAATTCACTCAAAACGCATTGAGGAGAGGTAGCCTTTGCCAAATTCAAACTCCTATCACATAGAAAGCATGAAGCTGATCAGGCTCCACGGCTAGAACTGCCCCTTCTAGCTGAGGTGGATACACTACCCCTATCCATCAGGTTAAGACCATGTGTACAGGTTCTGATGATTACCTGCATCGACATGAGGATTCTGCATAAAGGTTAAAGGTTGCATAGCTAGAGCTAATGGTAATCACAATTAACAATATCACATATGGCAATAATAACATGTATTTTAATAACAATAGTGGTTTAGCTTTCAAACAATGATACAATGATAGTGTAGTTCCAGAAAGAATACAAGTTAAGGTGTTAATAACAAGAAATTCTCATTGGATAAACAAAATAGTTTTAGACCAAATGTCCTTTGGCAACCCAAGCTTGTCAAAGAAATCATATAATAATATTTACAATGGAAAGAACTTAGGTTTCAAAGATCACAAAGGCTCACATAGCATGTCATCACATATTTGTAACATAACAAAATGTTACTTGCACTTGTAACATGAACATAGTGTTTACTCACCTTGGGGTTCCTTTGCTCCTAGTATATGTAGTCCCCTTTGCACTTCTAAGGCTCCTCAAAATCTAACATAATATTTGATTTAATACTTAGTATTTATTTACTCATGATGCTCCTATCCCATGACTACCCATGTACATATAGCATATACATACACTTAGAGTCCACAAATAGGTGTACTCATCACTTGCACATATCACGTTAACTTGAAAGTCTTGCATACTTAGGCCTTATAGGCTCACATGAAAACACATTGCAATCATATCAATACCCTTTTAAGGTCATCACATTATCATTACCTCAACATCAATTCACTTGTTAATTTTCTTAGTTCACTTTACACTTCCATACATGTCAACTTAATAATTAATCCTTCAAACATCATACTTAACTCTTACAATCCCTTTTACTTCATTAACTCATAATCATATGTCCATCATCAATTCATCATAACTCCTAGTTCCAATTTCCCCAATCACATTTGCATTCTAATCAAAATACAAGGTTAAGATACCTTAAATATACCTTAAGTATACTATAATACATTTAAGCTTATCTAGGATCATACCTTCAACTAACATGCAATTTCATCATCTACTATACATACATACATGTTAACAATCACCAAGACACATCACATAAAATTTATAAACATTTGGACACAATTGTTCATGTAGGTTGAATGCATCATTAAGGTGAAAACCAAATTCTTCTTCTTTTCATGCTTTCTGTCTATTTCAGAAATATGTAAAAACATGGTTTGAACTAAGATTTTTCATGTAGACATAACAAAAATCATTTTAGAACTTAAATCCATAAGAATCAGCCATGATTGGTGTTAGTAATATAGAAAATTCAATCTTTTGCATTATAGTGCACAAAACCATAAGTTTCCTTGTTTTCGGTATTTTTCGGTCATTTCAGAAATATGCAAACAGGTTGTTTAAACCATTATTTTTCATTCAATCATTGAAAATATCAGTTTAGAACACATTCCTTCATGAATTGGCAGCCATAGGTAAGGTTTATACAAAAAAATTCCAAATTCAAAGACTTAGGTGAAAAATCATGAGTTTCCGTGCTTTCTGCGTATTTCGTTTATTTCAGTGATAAACAGACACATGATTCAAGTCATTATTTTTCATCTAAACAAAACAATTATCATATTAGAATACCAATTCATACAAATCAGCAGCCATGTATTCATGAAAGAATAAAATTTTCCAATTTCCAAGTCCTAACACGAAAAACTTGAATTCCTTTATTTTTCGAAACTTTTCGGTCATCATAGAAATATGCAGAAATATTTTTTCATGCAATATTTTTCATCAAAACAAATCAAAAATTAGTTTAGAATACAAACAAGTACAAATCGCCCCCCCTGGTATGATGTTTATGCAATAAAATTGTGATTTTAAGTTATAGAATTCACCTTTGGAGAAATCTTGCGGAAAAAATCGTGTTTTTGGTAGAAAATAAATTTTCTCTCCCAAAAATTCACTCAAACAGAATTGAATCTATAGAAATCAGTAATCAAATAGTTCAAAATAATTTTCCCATAATTTATTTCATCGGAAACAGTTTAGAAATTGAAAGAGAATAAAAACTTACGATTACGATCATGAAATCGCGAAATGGTAAAGTGTTTTTGATATTTCGGCAGAGATTATTTTGAGAGATTTTTCTGCCAAAATACAGCAAGAATAAGGGAATGGCTGCTGGGAACCCTTGTTTGGCTGAAAATTAGAATATATATTAGGGTTGGAGTGGAATTTTCACTTTTACCCTTAATGAATTAGGTTAAGAGCATTTTTGTGTAGTGAGCTTTTGGGTAATTGGGCTTTTTCTTTAAAAATTTCAGCTGAAAGGATTTGAAAATGAAAATAATATTTTTCTTTTTAATTCTTGAATATTTCCCTCAAAAATATTTATTTAAAAATATTTTAAAAATACCCATAAAATTATTTTATGCTTAAAAATTATTTTATACATGAAAATTCATTTTATTTAAAATAAATTCTTTTATGCAAATAAACTTCATGTAAATCATTTATTTCACAATAGCAACACATATTATGCATATTAAAATTAATTTAATATGTCACATACTCATCAATCAATTAGATCACAAATTTTCACACAAGCACACACTTAACCTTATAGATTCTAATTCAAGCAATTTATCACGAAAATTCCTAGGATGGGTGTGGGTTGTTACACTATGGCTGCCAAATCATGTATGGATGTGTTCTAAACTGATATTTGCTATGATTGAATGAAAAATAATAGTTTAAACAACATGTTTACATATTTCTGAAATGACCGAAAAATACCGAAAATAAGCAAACTCATGGTTTGGTGCTATATAATTCAAAAGTTGAATTTTTATGTATAAACAACACCAAGTGTGGCCAATTCATATGGATTTAAATTCTAAAATGATTTTTTTTGTGTTTACATGAAAAATCTTGGTTCAAACCACGTTTTTATATATTTCTGAGATAGACGAAAAGTGAGAAAAGAAAAAGAAATTTAGTTTTTACCTTGGTGATGCATTCGGCCTACATGAATATTTTTGTCCCAATGTTTATAATTTTTATGTGATGTGTTTTGATGATTATTGACATGTATGTATGTATAATAAATGATAAAATTGCATGTTAGTTGAAGGTATGATCCTAGATAAGCTTAAATGCATTATGGTATACTTAAGGTATACTTAAGGTATCTTAACCTTATATTGTATTAGAATACAAATATGATTGGGAAATATGGAACTAGATGTTATAATGACTTGATAATAAATACATGGTTTTGAGTTGATGAAGTGACAACTGAATAAAAAGGATCATAAGAGTTAAGCATGACACTTGAAAGGTTAATGGTTAAGTTGACATGTATAGGAGTGTAAAGTATATTAAGATGATTGTTAAAGTGAAATGATATTGAGGTAATAATATTGTGATGACCTTAAAAAGGTGTTAATGTGATTGTAATGTGATATCAAGAGAGCCTATAAGGCCTAAGTATGCAAGACTTTCAAAGTCAACGTGTTATGTGCAAGTGATGAGCACACCTATGTGTGGACCCTAAGTGTATGTGTATGCTATATGTGCATGAGGTAGTTATGGGATAGGAGCATCATGAATAAATAAGTACTAAGTGTTAAATCAAATATTATGTTAGAGTTTGAGGAGCTTTGGAAGTGCAAAGGGACTACGTATGCTAGGAGCAAAGGAACCCCAAGGTGAGTAAACACTACATTCATGTTACAAGTGTGAGTAAACATCGTATTCATTCTATAAGTGCAAGTAGCATTTTGTTATGTTACAAATATGTGATACCATATTATGTGAGCCTTTGTGATCTTTGAAACCTAAGTTCTTTTTATTCTAAATATTATTATATGATTTCTTTGACAAGCTTGGGTTACCAAAGGACATTCAGTCCAAAACTAGTTTGTTTATCCAATGAGAACTTCTTGTGATTGACACCCTAACTTATATTCTTTCTGGAACTACACTATCATTGTATCTTTATTTGAAAGCTAAACCACTATTGTTATTGGAATACATGTTATTGTTGCCTTATGTGATATTGTTAATTGTGATTACCATTAGCTCTAATTATGGTACCTTTTACCCTTTATATAGAATCCTCATACCGACGCGGGTAATCATCAGAACCTGTGCACACGGTCTTAACCCGATGGATAGGGGTAGTGTATCCACCTCAGCTAGAAAGGGGTGGTTCTAGCCGTGGGGCCTGATCAGCTTTATGCCTTCTATGTGATAGGAGTTGGAATTTGGTATAAGGCCACCTCTCCTTAATGTGTTTGAGTGATAGAGCAATAGCCTTCACTCACTATGTATTATAAGTGTGATTTCTGCAAACTTGCCAAATTGAACCCTTGTTAAATTGCAACCTGATTCATGAACTATAAATCATGAACTATGTGTATAAGTTATGTGTTTCCTTTTCAAAGGAATATGTGATATGTATATGCCTTATCGTTTACTCATTGAGATCATCTATCTCCCCCCCTTTTTTTTTTTTTCCTTGTGTGGTTCCAGGTGAGCAAATGTGAGGAAGCAAGGTGATGGCTCAAGCATTCTACTTAGCTTGGGGAATTCCTTGTCCAAGTTATCAATAATACTATTTTATGAAGTCTTGTCATTAGATGCTCCGGGAATGTTGATTGATACTTATTGATATATATTACTTTCCTCATGGATTTGATATGTAATGATTTATTTTAGACTTCCGTAATTTAAGGTATTCATCTAAATGTTTAAATGAGTTTTTGTAAGAGGTTTGGTAAGATCCTAGGCATGATTTGTTTATATGTAAGTGGGTTCTATGGACATAAGTGACCTTATGTCTCCCCGTGTTCTAGGACTGTCATATCTCTAAGGTTGGATGTGACAATTGACTCTAGGTTCCATGTACCATAATAATGCAGACACCTATACATATGCCTATGAAACCTTTTTGGCATGCATCATAACATTGCTATGCATAGGTAAAACCACAAAACCCTAAACTAGTGGTCTGTTATCCCAAAATATCTCACCCGATGTCCAACCACATGGAAGAAATCCTTTTCTCGACACACCTTCCCTTTTTTCTTCACAATTCTGAATTCTTACCTATTTTTTTGTTTTATATTTTCAAGGTACCAATGTCCAACACCATTAGCTCTTTCGACCAAAACGCAATGAACACCTTTTTTTTGCGAACCTCCTCAAGAAACAAGTGGAGACTTTCCAAGCCACACTCACCACCACTCTTAAGACCCAACTGACACTTTCACCCATAGTCTCAATGCCCAGTCCACCACTTTTACTAGTTCTCTCATTTCCCAATGTCAATCCATTATCAATGAGGTCAAGGAAATGACCAATGGCAAATCACTCTTTCCCCTACTCAACTTGCTTCCGCTTAAGCCAAAACTAGCCATGCCCTAACTTTTACTCTCCCTATTATTTATCTCACCAATAAAGGGAAAGCTCCCAAAACACCTACCTTTCCTCCTTTAGATATGAATGCCACTGCTTCCAATATGAATCCTTTTCAAAGTGGAGATTTCTTTAGCCTTCCCAAAACTAAGAAATTGATGGAAAAGTTTGAAGCCATAAAACAATCCATCAAAAATATCAAAAGGCATAAAGACATGATAGATGTCAATTCTCTTGCTCTCTTCCCAAATGCTAGAGTTCCATCCAAGTTTAAGATGCTCGTGATGGACAAATTCAATGGCACAACTTGCATTAAGACCCATCTTAAGATGTACATAGGTGCAACAAAACCTTTTGATATGGATGACGAGCTTCTTGCTCAGTTATTCCAACAATCTTTAACCAGGATTGCTGTCAAATGGTTACTAGATCTCGACTAGATTCACAAAAAAGACTTGGGATGACATATGCAATGCATTTGTTAAGCAATACCACTATAACATCGAGGTGTATATCACCTATTGAGATTTGGAAGCCACCAAACAATGACAAAGAGAATCCTTCACTGCTTCCTTATAAGGTGGAGGACAAAAGTGGCTCAAATGGTGAACCATCCATCAGAAGTAGAGCAAATTAACATCATCATTAAGAACCTAATCTGTTAATATCAGGCTCATCTATAAACTCAATACCTCCCTAACTTTAAAGCTCTCATTGCTATGCCTCCATGATCGAGGATTAGATTCAATTGGGACAAATCAAAGATGAATCCTCTAGTTTAAGGTATCACAAGAATAATAATTACACCACTAACTCCATCAATTCTACTACTAAAAGAGAAGGGGAGGCAAATGTTGTCTTTTGTCACTAGCTAATGAGGTTGGAAAGAAGAGCTTTCTTTGAGTTAGGCATGCCCCTAAGCATTATCTATAAGAAGGCCTTAGAAGCCCATCTTGTTGAGCCTCTAGAGCTAAAGCACCTTCCAACCCCTTGCCTAAGGGCTATAATGCTAATGAGCATTGTGACCATCATGGAGGGTTGGGGCATATAACTGAGGCGTGTAAGGCTCTAAAGCACAAACTTTAAGATCTCCTTGACAGCGGAGACATCATTGCTCCTAAACCCAAAGTCTAGCACCACTACCAATCCTTTTCTAAACCATCGAGCTCACTCGACCATCTCAAGCTTCACCTGATAATTGGCACTTTGAAAAGAATGTTGCCCTACTATGCCCCTATCCAAGTCCTTCAAATCCATGTATGAGTCCTTTGAGTTAGTGTTTTAGTCATCTGCATCTGAGTCTAAGTTTAAGTCTGTTTCTATTAAATCTTTCTTTGAATTTGAGTCTGTCAAGTCTTGTCCTTTTGAGTTTGTATTTTGCCTTTTTAGGCTTATCCTTCAATGTACTTATGATGGGAATTTTATTAGTAATAACATGTTTGAACTTTCTAGTTTGCTTTTTTTTTTTTTTTTTTGATTTGTCTTTTAATAGGACATCTTTAAAAATAGCAATAAAAAAAAGAACAAAAAAAATGAAAAATAAAAAGACAAAAGAATCAATTAATTATGGAAAAAAAAAATCAAAATCCCATACATTGCATTTGCATGGCAGTAGTGGAAAAGCTTATAAGTTGTTCTCTACAAAACAAGATAAGGATGATCCAAGCATCACAGTGTACGAGATCCTAACCTACACACAAGAAACCTATCAATGAGAAGCTATAGAGAATAAAGATAGAATAGATCAAAAGGTATCATAACCAGTTGAATTCCATTGATGAAAAAAGAATTGATGCTCTATATAAAATTCAGAGTCATCAATGGAGACTAGTTGAGCACTTCACCTAGAATGTGAGAGACAAGGGTTTACAAGAAGGAAATCCAATTATGGGAGAAATCCAAGCCTCCATTCATGATCCAAAAGGAAGTTCAAACAAAACAGGGTTAGACAATACATGTTTAAGAAGATCTATATGATGAAGGCACTATCTTCATGGATATGGATGGAAGCCAATTCTCCCATCATGGCAACTTGGATCAACTAAAATGATACATCAATTGAAGATGACATCTGTATTTCATTTATTTTTTTCATGCATATGTAATTAGAACTATATGGACCTGATTCTCCCTAAAAGAAATGACCAATAGAAAAGTGATATAAGGGATACATATGTGTGAACCCTCAATTTTACACCCTCATCATCCAACAGTAGCCTTAGCACTTGCTGAATTTAATGCATTACACAGAGCCATTATGGTGGTCCCACTAACCGGTTAGTGGGTTAGGGTTCAGGGGCAATGCCCCCAAAAGAAAATTTTTTAGTCGTCAATTACATTGCTATCGAACATCCAAATTTCCTAAACTCCATACTAACCAATCTCTAAAAAAAAAAAAAGTGCCACGTCAGCTGTGTTGGTGGCACTGCTGACTGTCTAGGTGGAGCCGCCACCATCCTTTGCGGCGCCACCCAGAACATCGATGGCGCCGCTGGGCCCTTTGGTGCCGTAGGCCCCACTATCCGCTTGTAGTCCCAAAAATAGCCCCCAATATGATTTTTCATCTTTTTTCTAACTTTACCCTTGTGGTCTTTTCACTTTTTCACTTCTCAAACTACTCTTACTCACTTTCCTATAAATACCTCCCCACTTCCTCCATTTCAACACACCTCTTGAATTAGTATTGATGGTTATCTACTAATTCCTCTCTTCTTCTCTCTCTAACCACTCTCTAATTAATTAATTTATCTTTTTAATTAATTAATTATCTCACCCTAATCAAGTTAATTAATCATTTTAATTAACTAAAACTCTTTTTTAAAATTAAAATAGTTAATTAATTAATCTTTTTAATTAATTAATTAATCACTCTTTTCCAAAACTAAATTAATCCTTTTTCTCAATCCACCTTTCATCCAAATTATTTAATTAATCTTTTTAATTAATTAATTCATCCATCCTTTTCATCATATTAATTAGTTAATCATTTTAATTAATTAATTAATCTTCTAATCCATCCAATCACCCCGTCCCAATAAAATGGAACTTCGATCTGGTAAAACCCTTCGCCCACCAAAAGCAAAGGTATCAGCCTTTTTTCCTCACTCTCAAAGCATCAAACCAAAATCAATTTGATCAACTCTTAAATCCCTCCACTTAATCATGGAATGAACTACGTGAGTTTTGATCCTTATTTAATGGAGTACATAGGCACGTTTGGAATCTAAATCCAAACCTCAAATCCAAATCTTAATCAATCCCCTTTCCCCCTTTTTAATTAATTTGTGGATGTTTTATTTTCACTATGCATTCATATTATGCCATATTCATACATTTTTCTTTAATATCATTTTATAAATGTCATTCATGACATCAATTTTTTAAAGTTAAATTAAATTTAAGAGCTAAATTTTGATTATTTAAAACCAAAAACCTAGTTCCTAAGCTCAACTTGGTTTAAGGCTAGTATTTTATCCATGGGCAAATTAAAGTAAAAAAAATTAATAAATTGGAGTCAAATTGGGTTTTTCCTTAGTTTTCCCATTTAAAAATAAATTAGGGTGGCAACTCCCAAAATCATTTTCAAAATCAACCAAATACAAACCTGAGGGTTCTATCATGAGTCTAAACCCGAATGAGCATTCTGGTTCTCTCTAGCTAATCGGGCTGGTGCTCGGGCGAGGCCTCATAGCTGGCAACTCCATTGGGGACTGTTTGCCACCTTTTCTAAAAATAGAAAGAAAAATAAGAGGATTACTATTTGGTTAAGGAAAAATTTTCCAAAATAATCTCCTTTTGGCTCATTAAGTATAATTTGACTTTCATACATCACTTTGCATAATAAAGGCTCCTTGCCTAGCCTTAGCTTTAGGAAAACTTTTGGATGGTGTGTAGCATTGGCTTGACAACTCTCTTTGAATATATTGGGAGATAGCAAAAGGATTCCACATCATGACGAATCCCGATCGCGAAAGGATTCCACGTCACGACGAATCCTGATCATTCGGTGGTCTAATGATGGACCTATGCGAGGCTCTTTGCTTCACATGTGGTTAGGTATATCAATGCTCTAGTGGGACGGGGAAATCAAACCACCCTTCAACCTTATGTATGTAGTCACCCTAGCATTGGCCCTAGGTTCCATATACTGTAATAATTGATACTCTTGCATGTTCATGAAACCTTTTTTGACATGCATCACATCATGGTCATGCATACATAACATGAGAAGCTCAACAAGGTAAACTCTCAAACACCTCATAGACCCAAACTGGTGGTCTGTTACCCCAAAAACACTTCACACACTCACCCTATCAATGTACAAACCTAGTGACCAACCATGTGGAGGGAATCCTTTTCCTGACACATCTTTACATTCATGCCATTTTAATTTTGTATTCTTACTGTTCTTTCTATATGTTTTCTATTTAAAGGTACTAATGGCCAATACCTTTAACTTCAATGAAGACGCCATAAGCACTTTCTTCATCAACCTCCTTAAGAAACAAAAGGAAACTTTTCAAGCTGCACTCACCACTGCTCTTCAATCCTAAGTTGAAACTTTCACCAATGCTCTCAATACCCAGTCTACCACTTTTACTGATGCCCTCAACTCCCAATGCCAGTCCATCATCAATGAGGTCAAGGAAATGACTAATGCCACTGTCACTCCCCCTCCTGCTCATGTTTGATGCGGGTCAAATTTAATACCCTAGTCTTTAAGACTAAGTATAGAGTGAGTAAGGTGTTAAACTCTAGGGAATTTGGAGTAATTTTATATTAACTGGGTAATTACTAAGATGGATAGGCAAATAATAACAAAAGATATTGATTTATTCTAACTAATCTAAAATACTAAAGTTTTATTATTACTTTAGTTAATATCAACAAACAATGAATATTAGAATTACAACTTAGAATTAATTTTGAACTATAAAAGTTAACAACATATAAACACATGCAATGATTGGAGAATATGACCAATATTCCTTAAAAGCAACTCTCATTGTCAATTAAGGGTATTTTCATTTAGAGTCTACAAGCACTCTTATAACATTACAGAGATAAACAAAAACCATTAAGTTCCATGCCAATTCTTTAACCTCTCAAAGTGGATTTCTTGTCTCCAGGTACTTTCCTATCCTTTGTGTAATTTCAATTGCATTTCCACCAAAATGCCTCAACTCTCATTGTGAACAAAATGATTAACAAGTTATATATGGTGATCAAGCATACATAACACAATGTAGGACTCAATTGAAACTAAATCATTCATGCATATTAAGAATGTAGTTCATAAAATTAATTCATCATTGCAATTCTAACAACTTATTACCCTAAGTACATGGTAAAATATAACATAGAAATAATGCAAGCATTCATTATTGAATAGTAAAATAAAAATAGAAGAAAGGAAGAAAGATTGATGAATGAAAACTCCTTTATTCTTCAAGAAATTACTTGCATAATTCTTGAACTTGAAGTGCCTTTTGGAAGGACACTTGATACAAACCAAGTACTTAATTCTAATAAGATGTTTATAAGGATTTTAAGTAAGTTTTTTTTATCTGATGCAATAACATCTCCTTCTCAAAATAAAGCCAAATCCAAGTATTTATAAGTCCCAAGGTGTCCTAAGAAGTGCCCATTTGAAAAGGTGTCAGAATGAAAAGGTGCCTTGAAAGGGTATAGTAACCACCCTGTCTGTCATGAGTCAGCATAGTTGGCTTCTGTCATGAGTCGACACAGGCATCACGAGTTGGTACGGTCCTCTTCATTGGCTTGTCTTTGCTCCTAAGCTTGGCACTTAGTTCCATTTTGGTCCTTAGCTTTCATTTTCAATCAAAATCATCTTCTTACACCTATATTATCTTATAACACTCAAAGAAAAGATAAAAACACACCCTAGCATAGAAATTAACACAAAACATGCATGCATTCTAACAAAATAAGTAAAGATATTATTAGTTTGGTTATGCCATTTTGCATCATATCAGTGTTGAGCCTGCATCTGTCTAAGCCGGGACTAGCCATGCCCTTACTTTTACTCCTCCCATTATCAATCTCAGCGATAAAGGGAAAGCACCTGAAACTCCAACCTCTCATGTCATGGACTTAAACACAACCACTCCCTCTCCCAGTACAAATTCTTTTCAAAGTGGATATTTCTTTAGTTTTCCTGAAACTAAGAAATTGATGGAGAAAATTAAGGCTATAGAGAGAAGACTCAAAAACATTAAAAAGCACGAATACATAATAGATGTTGACTCTTTAGCTCTCTTTCCAAATGCACGAGTTCCACTAAAATTTAAAATGCCAATCATGGATAAGTTCAATGGCACCACGTGTCCCAAAATTCATCTCAAGATGTATATAGGTGCCATGACACCTTTTGGTGTGGACAATGAGCTCCTTGCTTAGTTAATCCAACAGTCCTTGACTGGAGTTGCTATTAAGTGGTTACTAAATCTTAACCAAAATCACAAGAAGACTTGGGATGACATATGTAATGCATTTGTCAAGCAATACCACTACAATATTGAGGTGGATGTCACCTGTCGAGATTTGGAAACCACTAAACAAGGGCCAAGAGAATTCTTTACTGCATTCCTTATAAGGTAGAGGATAAAAGCTGCACAAATGATAAGCCATCCATCTGAAGCAGAGCAAATCGACATCATTGTCAAGAACCTCCTCCCTCAATACTAGATGCATTTGCAAACACAGTACCTCCCTAACTTCAAAGCTCTCATTGCCACTGCCACCAAGATCAAGGATTTGATTCAATCAGGATGAATCAAGGATGAATCCTCTAAGTATCACAAGAACACTAACTACACCACCAATACCACCCAAAGAGAGGGAGAAGTAAATGTTATGTCCTGTCACCAGCCAATGAAGTTGGAAATAAGGAAAACTTTCTCTAAGCTGGGCATGCCCCTTAGCATCATTTACAAGAAAGCCTTAGAGGCTAATATGGTTAAGCCCTTAGAACCATGACCTCCTCCAAACCCCTTGCCCAAGGGTTATAATGCTAATGAGCATCGTGACTTTCAAAAATGGTTGGGGCATAAAACTAATCCATGCTAAGCTCTAAAGCATAAAATCTAAAACCTTATTGACAATGGAGACATCATTGCTCCCAAACCCAAAGTCTAGCATCGCCAAGCTCACCCGACCATCTCAAGCTTCATCCAATAACTGGTATTTTGAGAAGAGTGCCAGCGCTGCTATGCTTCTATCCAAGTCCTCCGAGTCTACATCAGAGTCTTTTGAGTTTGTTTTCTATTAAATTTTTCTTTTCGAGTCTGTCAAGTCTTGTCCTTCTGAGTTTGTATTTTGCCTTCTAGGCTTATCTTTTAATGTACTAATGATGGGACTTTTATTAATAATAAAAAGTTTAAACTTTCTGATTTGCTTTAATTTTTTCTGATTCATCTTTAAATAGGGCATCTTAAAAGAAAAAACAAACAAACAAACAAACAAAAAACCAAAAAAAAAGTGAAAATTACAAAAAATTGATGAAAGAGATCAATTAATTATGTTAGAAAAAAATAAAAATTCCTATACATTGCATTTGTATACAGTAGTGAAAAAACTCATGGACTGTCTAATATAATACAAGATAGAGATGATCCAAGCATCGCAGTTCACGATATCCCTACCTACATACATAAGAAGCTTGTCAAATAGAAGTCATGGAGAATGAAGATAGAATAGACTTAAAGGTATCATGACCAGCTAAATGCCGTTGAGGAAAAGAGAATCGATGCTCTGTGCAAAATTCAAGGTTATTAATGGAGACTAGTCGAGTACTTCAACTAAAAGGTGAGAGAAAAGGGTTTGGAAGAAGAAAATCCAGTTCTGGAAGAAATCCAAGCCCTTATCCATGATCTAAGAGGAAGTTCACGTTAAATTAGGCTAGACAGTGCAAGCTCAAGAACTTATCCGACAGAGGCACCATCTTCACAAACGTTGACTAAAACAAATTCTCCCATCCTGACAACCTGGATCAGCTGAAATGATACATCATCTGAAGATGACATCTGCATTCCATTTTCATTTCTCATGCATATGTAATCAGAACTATGTGTACTAAAAGAAATAATCGATAGAAAAGTGATGTAAGGGATATGTGGGCAACCCGACTCGGGTGCGGTCCAAATCATAATATAGAATATTTTGTTTGAATCACATTCTCATTTTCTTTATGCCTAGTACATCATTCACTTAATTCTTTTACTTAAACTAAAAAAAAAAAAGAAAAAGAAGAATGCTTGCTAAGCTGAAAACCTGAAAGGGCGGCTTAAGCAGAAATTAGAGCAAAAATAAAAGATGTCTCATTTAATGATGATCAAATCTTGTAAAATACAAACCCATCATAAAGGATAGCCCTTTCAATGTCATCTATAGCTTATCCTATTTCATGTAGTCCTATCAACCTATAATTATTTAAAAAAAAAAAAAAGGGATCATGTCTGAAGTTATGGTCTAGCTAGTCCTCCTCTACCTCTTGAGATGCAAATCTCTCATGTCCTTGTCAGAGTCAAAATCTATCACAATCTCCTTTTTGTTAGAGTCAAAATCTATCACAGTCTCCTTTTTTTGAGTCACTACTGCAATTTATGGTATCACACTTCCAGTAGATCGCCGAATCTCCTTCAAAAAAAAAAGAGTAACCCCCCTTTGTTTATGCTACAGCCCTCTTGCTACCAATGGCTCCTCACACAGTTTCTCTTTCCTTAGCTGCATCATCCTCTATTTCCCTCAGCAGGGCAGCCTGGTACTCTTTCTCAATTGGCCAAACCACCTTTATCAACCACCTGTCATACCTCTCAGTGTTCCTAAGTGAGATTCCAAAATAAACAGCATGATCACTCCTTAACCAGTCACCACCTTATAGCTCTGGTAATGGGAGCTGTGATTTGCATATACTCTAAGAAGAAAAAAAAAATTGGGGGCACATCCTGAGTTTAGCTCATCTGCCTCAAGACCCTCATCCCTTAGTGGAAAGTTATTAAAACCAAGCCCAACAGTCAAAACCACTTAATACCTATGGCCCCCAGTAAGGAGAGATATAATCCTTTACCATTGGTAGTACTAAAAATGTGTCCTCCGGGGACAAGTTGCAAGCAACCATCCTATCCAATCTCTGATCATTGATAAAGCATGTGCGCCACTAGATTTCAAAACCTGAAGCAACCCCTCAATCTCCTCGTAATGTCACCATGGCAAATATCCCATACCAATCTAAGTTAAGTTTCTCAAACTTTGTAAAGTTTCTTAGTCCACAAATGCATGTCTCTATGGACACAAAAGTCACATGAAAAATTATACTCTCATAAATTTACCCTTATGCATTTATGCCATTATTCATTATAGGCATCATCATAAATCATGCATGGTATAGAAGTCAAGCAAAACGTGTATGAATTCTAAAATGTGCATGCATCATCTGTGCACCAATAACTATGCAATCATCTATGCACCAACAACTATGCAATTATCTGTAATCATACATCATCATGTATAAGCTTAGCCAATAGCCTTACTAACATCTCCTTAAGCTTACCAGTACTTTCTCAAAGCTGACCAATACCTTTTAAAGTTGACCTGTGCCTCTTTGAAGCTAAATGATACCTTTCTAGATCTAATCAATGAAGCATGACTTCCAGAGTCCATCTACTCCTGGCAAAGTTCCTTTGAGCCTTTCGAAAGGCCTAACCCCTCATATTTAGAAGCCTAAGTTTCTTTGGCACAACTAAAATCTTGTCAAAATCTCTTAAGCCTACTCGCCATTGGCAAAGGCACTTCTCTTTATCAAAATATTTTTAGAATATGTCTAGGTGACTCTCTGTGGGCTGAGGCTCTCTTCCTATCGAGATCTTTTCAAAATCTCTTGAGCTGACTCCCCATAGGCCAAGGCTCTCCCTTTACAAAAATCTTATCAGAATCTTTTAAGCTGACTCGCTGTAAGCTAAGGCTCTTCCTCAAAATCTCGTGAGCCAACTCGCCATAGGTAGAGGTTCTCTTTTCACTAAATTATCTTGTCCAAAATCATCTTTACCTCTAGCATTAAGGCCAAACAGATAGCCTTGATTAAGATTTGCACAAATCATCTTTACCTCTAACATTAAGGCCAAATAGATAACCTTGATTGAGATTTACCCAAATCTTCTTTATCTCTAACATTAAGGCCGAACAGATAGTTTTGATTGAAATTCAATAAACCTTCTTTACCTCCAACATTAAGGATGGACAGATAGCCTTGATTGAGATTTGCCTCAAATATTCTTCATCTCTAACATTAAGGCTGAATAGATAGCCTTGATTAAAATTCACCAAATCTTCTTATCTCCAACATTAAGGCCGAATAGATAGCCTTGATTGAAATTCAACAAACCTTCTTTACCTTTAACATTAAGGCTGGATAGATATTCTTGATTGAGATTTCCCCAAATCTTCTTCACATTAAGGCTGGACAAATAGCCTTGATTAAGATTTACCTAAATCATCTTTACCTCGAACATTAAGACTAGACAGATAGCCTTGATTGAGATTTACCCCAAACCTTCTTTATCTCCAACATTAAGGCCAAACAGATAGCCTTAATTGAGATTTACCCAAATCATCTTTACCTCTAACATTAAGGTTAGATAGATAGTCTTGATTGAGATTTACCCCAAACCTTTTTATCTCCAACATTAAGGCTAGGCAGATAGCCTTAGTTAAAATTCACCAAACCTTCTTTATCTCTAACATTAAGGCTGGACAGATAGCCTTGATTGAAATTCACCAAACCTTCTTTATCCTCTAACATTAGGGCCAAACAGATAATGTTAGTTGAAATTCACCAAGACCATTCTCGCATCCAACATCAAGGCCAGACTGACAGCCATTGATAAAACCTCATTTATCCTATAGAGCTTCCTCCTAAAGGACCTGATAAGGACACACAAGCTTAGAGTCTGACTTGGCACCTCTTTCCAACGTTCACTATCATTAGAATCACCTTTTGTTCAAAGGCAATTCTAATGAGGGGGCAACTATGAACCCTTAATTTTACACCCTCATCATCCAACAGCAGCCTTAGTACTTGCTGAGTTTAACGCATTACGTGGAGCCATTACGGTGGTCCTACTAACCAGTTAGCGGGTGCGGGTTTGAGGGCAGTGCCTTCAAAAGAAAATTTTTTAGCCTTCAATTACATTGCTACCAGACATCTAAATTTCCTAAACTCCATAACAACCAATCTCTAAAAAAAAAAATGCCATGTCAGCTGCGTCAGCGGCACTGCAGACTATCTGGGTGGTGCTGCCACTATCCTCGATGGCGTAACACCTAGAACAGTGGTGGCACCGTCGGGCCCTCCGGTGGTGTGGCCCCACTACCCACCTGAAATCCCCAAAATACCCCCCAATATGATTTTTTTACTTTTTTCTAGCTCTACCCTTTTGTTCTTTTCACTTTTTCTCTTCCCAAATTACCCTCACTCACTTTCTTATAAATACCTCCCCATTTCCTCCATTTCAACACACCTCTTGAATTAGTATTGATGGTTATCTACTAATTCCTCTCTTCTTCTACCTCCAATTGCTCTCTAATTAATTAATTAATCTTTTTAATTAATTAATTATTTCACACTAACTAAGTTAATTAATCATTTTAATTAACTAAAACTCTTTTTTAAATTAAAAATAATTAATTAATTAATCTTTTTAATTAATTAATTTATGCATCCTTTCATCATATTAATTAGTTAACTAATCATTTTAATTAATTAATTAATCTTCTAATCCATCTAATCACCCGGTCCCAATAAAACGAAACTTTTGCCCTATAAAACCCTCCGCCCACCAAAAGCAAAGGTATCAGCCTTTTTTTCCTCACTCTCAAAACACCAAAACAAAATTAATCTAATCAACTCTTAAACCCCTTCACTTAATCATGGAATGAACTATGTGGGTTTTGATCCCCATTCAATGGGGTACATCGGCACGTTTGGAATCTAAATCCAAACCTCAAATCCAAATCTCAATCAATCCCTTTTCCCCCTTTTTAATTAATTTATGGATGTTTTATTTTCACCATGCATTCATATTATGCCATATTCACACATTTTTCTTTAATATCATCTTATAAATGTCATTTATGAAATCAATTTTTCAAAGTCAAATTAAACTTAAGAGCCAAATTTTGAATATTTAAAACCAAAAACCTAGTCCCTGAGCTCAACCTGGTTTAAGGCTAGTGATTTTATCTATGGGCAAATTAAAGTAAAAAAATTAATAAATTGGAGTCAAATTAGGTTTTTCCTTAGTTTTCCCATTTAAAAATAAATTAAGGTGGCGACTCCCAAAATCATTTTCAAAATCAACCAAATCTAAACCCGAGGGTTCCATCATGTGTCTAAACCCGAATGAGCATCCCGGTTCCCTCTAGCAAGTCAGGCCAGTGCTCGGGCGAGACCTTACAGTAGGTAGCCCGACTCGGGTATGGTCCAAATCATAATACAAAATATTTTGTTTGCATCGCATTCTCATTTTCTTAATGCTTAGTACATCATTCACTTAATGCTTTTTCCTAAGAAAAAAAAAAAAAAAAGAGAGAGAGAGACAAAAAAGAAGGAAGAAAAAAAAAGAAAAGGAGAAAGAAGAAGGAACTAATGCTCACTAAGCTAAAAGCCCAAAAGGGCGACTTAGGCAAAAAGTAGAGCAAAAATAAAAGATCTCTCATTTAATGGTGATCAAATTTTGCAAAATTCAAACCCATCATTTTAACAAAAAGGATAGTCCTTTCAATGTCGTCTATAGCTACCCTTTTAATATCATCTATAGTTTATCCTATTTCGTGTAATCTTATGAACCTGAAATTATTTTGAACAAAAAGCAAATAAGGTCATAGTCTATCTAGTTGTCCTCTACCTCATAAAGTGCACATCTCTTGTGTCCTCATTAGAATTAGAGTCTGCCATAATCTCCTTAAATGGGCACACCCCTTCTTTAGATCTTTGTAGCTCCCCCCTGTAGTAGCAATAGAAGCACCGACATAATCAAAACTACTCACTATAGTAGTATCAAAAACCCTTGCTTAAGTATCAGTTTTAAAACTGCTCTAAAAAATCCTCCCCTATATTTCAAAAACTGCAGTACCCCTTTTTGCCCTAACTATAGTAGTCCTTCTCTGAACCACCACTATAGTGTCATCTTTTCTCACTATAGTCATAGTGTTCTTTGTCACCGTTATTGCAGTTTGAGTCACTACAGTAACCTATGGTGTCTCATATCAAGTAGATCCCTGAGTCTCCTTTAAAGATTAAGTCACCACCTCTATTTGTGTTGAGTCCTTTTGCTACTAGTGGCTTCTCTTACCATCTCTCCCTCTTCAGCTACATCACCCTTTATTCCCCTTATTAGGACAACTTAACACTTGTTCTCAATTGCTCAAACCACTTTTATCAACTACCTATCATACCTCTATATGGTCCTAAGTGAAATTTCAAAACCAACTGTGTGATAACTCCTGAGCTAGCCACCCCGATAGCTCTAGTAATGGAAGTTGTGATTCACATAGACCCCGAGAAAGGAAAACTAGGGGCACATATTGAGTCTACCTCATCTTCCTCAAAAACCCTCATACCCTAATGGAAGATCATTCAAACCAAACTCAAAAGGGCAATGCTAAAAATATGTTCTCTAGGGGTGAATTGCAAGCAACCAGTTATGTGGCCTTGCCTGAGCACCGGTCAGATTCGCTAAGTGGGATCAAAATGCTCATTTGTGTTTGAACTCACGATGGAACTCTTGGGTTTAGAAAAATTGATTTTTGAAAAAAAGAGTCACCACCTTAATTTTATTTGGGAAAAAATTAAGGAAAAACCCTAAAATTAACTCTAATTAATATCCCAAAGAAAAGTTCACTAGCCTCAAAACTAAAGAAGATTTGGGGACTAGGTTTTCCATTTATTTTGACAAAATTAGTTTGGCAATTTTAATACAAAATATCTAAAAATAAATTTCATGGACAAGCAAAAGGATGTTGCGTAAGCAGATATATTCAAGCAATGCATGATAGTTATAGTATGATAAACAAAATAAAATATACTTATGAATTGTTACCAAAAAAAAAAAAAAACGGAATAGATAAATAAAAAGAGAATCCTTTCTCTAGCCCTTATAGGTACTAGGAAAAGCACACATTTTTTTACTAACTGCAAAAGTTAACAAAAAAAGTAACATAATCATATGTAAAAGGAAATACAGTAGAAATAATTCCATTTAAAAATAAAAGAAAAATAATTGGAAGTTGATGCCTAAAAGACTAGCATGCTTGCGTATCTCTTTGAATGTGAATCAAGCCCCACGCAGTTCTTCCTTCTTACAAAGGAGGGGTTTTCGAAAATGTTAATTTAATTTGTTAATTTAGTTCAGATTTAAAATTAACAAGATTAGATCTTTTAGTTTTAGACCTAAGGGAAGATATAAAGGAGAGAATCCGAAATCTTATTTAAGAAATCTCAAAAGAAGGAATCATACCTTAGTTTTGCATTTCTTTTGTTTGTATAGGGCAAGCCTTACACTATATCTAAGGTCCACCTTGGATCAGGATCTCACGAGATAAATCTTGCACAAAAATTGAAGATTTTTGCATCTGAAGGCATCTAAAGCTTGTTGTCTTTAATAATTAGGAAAGAACCCTATTTATAGGAAAAAAGATAAAGGTAAAACAAGAAAACTGGGAGGGTTGGCGTAGCATGGGCAGCGATCTGGCAGTATAGGCAGCCCAAAGTGGTACTAGTTATACCGGCGGCACCCATGTGGTGTTGTTGGTCCCACTAGAAGTTTTAGGCCTGTTTCGACCTATTTGAATGCGATTTGAGTGATTCCAATTGCATTGTAATTGTTATTCAAACTTGGATGATATGTGGGGTGTAAAACTAAGGAAATCAATTTTTTTAACGAAGCACTACCTCTTTAATCCTTGCCTGCTAATCGGCTAGTGGGATTGCCATACTGGCTCTGTGTATCGCACTAATCTCAATTTGTGTCAAGTTGCGGTTGGATCATAAAGGTGTAAAATTAAGGATTCATAGTTGCCTCATCATCAGAATTGGCTTGACCTAGAGGAGATTTTGATGATAGTGAACCCAAGAATGGGAGATGGAAAAAATGAATTAAAGGGATGTCTAAGTATGGATTTAGACATGTTTGGGTGAAAGGCATAGTTGAATTTTAAAGGTAAATGATAGGTGGAAAAGGGGATAATAAAGATGTTTAGGTGATTGTTACTAAACAATTATAGGTGAAGTTTCAAAAGAATTTTGATAAAAGGGCGGGGGTAGGAGCCACATAGATGCCTAGGTGATTGTTAGTAGATATTTATGGGTAAACTAATCCTAAGGCTAACTTAGGATAGTATGAAAGAAAAACATAATACTATGCTAGGTTGATAATCCTAAGGCTATCTTAGGATAGTCTAAAAGAAAAACATAATACTATGCTAAGTTGATGATCCTAAGGCTATCCTAGGATGGTCTGAAAGACTACTAAAAGAGAAACCAAACCCTATATTAGGTTAATTATCCTAAGGCTATCCTACGATGGTTTGAAAAGAGAAACCCAATACTATGTTAGGTTAATGATCCTAAGGCTGTCCTAGGATGGTCTAATAAAAGAGAATATCTAATTCAAATTTAAGGTATGAATCCTAAGGCTATCCTAGGATAGGTATGATATTGATAGTTATAGTCTTGATTAAGGAACTCTGCTTGATGATTTTGTTAGATTGATGGTCCGTCTTGACTCATAAGTCTATTTAATGCAAAAATGCTAGATAATTATGCAATGATCAGATACCTTAAACTTATGAAAGGTTAGCCAGATATAAAAGTTTTGATCTTTGGGAGAAAGATGCCTCCATTTCAGAAAGGTGAATATTTGGAAGGGAGATGCCCCTAATAAAGGAAAGTGGTTTAGTCATTTAGTTTTTAGTTAATCGCTAGCTTGGGTATGGTCACGCTTGATTTGGATAAGGCATGATGGCTAGCTTAAAGGTTCGATCAAAGGTTGTCAATTTGGCCTTGATTGAAGTCATTTAAGAAAGTTAGGTCAAGTATGGAAGAGATCGAGCTAGTCAGTTTAAAAGGCTTAGTCAAGCATAGCCTTTTGATTTGGGATCGGATTGAATGGCTAGCTTAGGGTCATATCAGTTATGAGGTTGCTTGGTCAATAACTATTAGTTTGGCCTAGGTAGAAGTTACTTTGGGAGGTTAAACCAGGTTGGTTAAAAGAGGTCGGGTTGGGCTTAGATTGGTCTAGCTTCAAAAAAGGTTTGGCTTGAGGCTGAATTAGAAAGCTTGATCAGGGAGGTCAAGTTCTTAGAGATGATTAGGTTAGATGGTTAGGTTAGGTTTAGTTTTGGGGAAGATTATTTATCCAGCTTATCTTCAAAACAGTCTCTTTTCAGGTTTGGCGATTGGCTTGGTCACTTATCGCTTTTAGGGAGAATCAATTTTGAAGCTTAGTCTTGTTTGGCTCTATGAAATATTGTTTAAAATGAGTGGATCATCTTAGAAGGCTAGGCCGAGTTTGGCCTTGGCTAGCGTCATTTGGAAGCTCAGTTTGGTTTGGCTATATAAGAGGTCAAATTAAAGGCTTGATTAGGTTATGGCCTTTGGGGAGTTCATTTGGAAAGCTTGGTCAAATTTTGACTTAAGACTGCGATAGAGAGAAAGAGGCTAAGTCTTGCTTATAAAAAAGGTTAGGCTAAGCAATCAATTTAGAAGGCTCAGTCAGATTTGGCCTTAGAGGATATTATGAGCTTTATAAATAAAGGTTTGGCAGTGGGATTTATGGTGAAGGCTTTTCGATTTGGGATTCATAGTGAAGGCTTCTCAATTTCGGCTTTATGGTGAAGGCTTCTTAGTTTGGGCTTTATAGTGAAGGCTTATAGGTTTAAGTGTGATGAAGGCTTTTAAGTTAAAGCTTCTTGATGAAGGCTTTTGGTTTAGGCTTCATGATGAAGGCTTTTGGTCATGGGCTTTATGATGAAGGCTTTTGGTCTTGGGCTTCGTGATGAAGGCTTTAGGTCTTGGGCTTCTTGATGAAGGCTTTTGGTAATGGGCTTCATGATGAAGGCTTTAGGTAAGGGCTTTTCTTCAAGGATGCTTTGAACCTCCTTAAAAGGTAGTTGGCTTTAGCTCAGGTATAGTGCTAAATATAAGGAGACCATTTCCTCATGGACATGGTTGCATCAATTTAAGATGATTAAGTTGAGAATGGTATTAGTAAATTTCAATCAAGGCTATATGTCCAGCCTTAATGCTAAAGGTAAAAATGGTCTTGGTGAATTTTAAACTAGGCTATCTATCCAACCCTAATGTTGGAGGTAAAGATGGTTTGATGAATTTCAATTAAAGCTATCTGTCCAACATAGACTTTAAGATTTAGAGATTTGGTCCACCTATAAGGGGGAGATTTGGGAATTCAAACTAGTTTAGCAAGGCCACCTATTCGGCCCTACTATTATGGAGATTATGATCAAAGCTATCTGTTTGACTTTAATATTTAGAAGGATTGGGATCAAAGTTATCTATTTGGTTTTGATGCTTTGAAGGTTTAGGATCAAAGCTATCTATTCGGCTTTTATGATTGAGAGGATTGGGATCAAAGCTACCTATTCAACTTTGGTGTTGGGAGGATTGGGATTAAAGTTATCTGTTCAACATTAGTGCTTAGGAGGACTGGGATCAAAGCTATCTGTTCAGCTTTGATGGTGGAAAAGACTGGGATCAAAACTATTTGTTCATTCTTGATGTTGTGGAATTTAGGCAAGGTTATATCTTTGAAAGATGAAGGTGCGAGGCCTCGCCCGAGCGTCGGTTTGATCCGCTAAGTGGGATTGAAATGCCCATTTGGGTTTGAACTCACGATAGAACCCTCGGGTTCAGATTAGTTGATTGTTGAAAAGAGTCACCACCTTAGTTTTATTTTATTTAGGAAAAGATTAAGGGAAAAACCCAAACTGACTCCAACTAATATCCTAAAGGAAAAGATCATTGGCCTCGAAACCAAAGTGGATTCGGGGACTAGGTTTTTGATTTATTTTAAGAAAAATCAGTTCGGCAAATTTAATACAAAATGACTTAAAATAAATTTCATAAACAATTTTTGCAAAATGCATGAGCAATTATATAATGTATGAATAAACAAATAGATAAACATTCATTCAAAGCAATAAAAGCAAATAAAGTAAATGAATTAACTTTACAATTCAAAACCAAAATAGGGGATACTTATTTTAGCTCTTATGGGTTCTAGAGAAGTCACACATTCCCCAAAATTATTCTAAAACAAATACTAAAGAAAAATACTACAAAAGAAAGATGAAATGAATATAATGAAGAAAATAAACTAAAAGCAAATATCGCAAAGAAAAGAGCTAATTGATAAAATAACATACAAGAGAATGATTATATTTTATTTATATTGGATTTGGTGTTTTAAACAACCAAGCCTACGTATCCCTTTGAATGGGAATCAAAATCCACGTAGTTCACCCTTCTTGCGAAGGTTAGTTTAGTCTAGCCATTTTATTATGTTTCAATTCATTGATTGAAAGGTAGGTTGATTGATTAAATAAGCAGATTTATTGATTAATTACTGAGTTGTTAATTAGGTCATATTTTAATTAATAGATTGACACAACAATTCAAATCGCTTACCTAATTGACTAAATCAGATTCTAACCAACATGTCTCAAAATAATGAAAGAAAATGATAAAACATGCAAAGCAAAGAAATAATAAATGAAAAGAATAAACTAAAAAATCCTAAGAAAATAAAGCAAAACAAAACAAAATAACAAATGAAGAAAATAAATACCTTGCGAGGATGAGACTTGGAGACGTAGGGCAGATGAAGCGGATGACCAAATTACAATTCCACCTTTCGGCTTGGTAGAATGACAACCTTAGAACAAGGACTCGGACAGTGTTATTGGGACGTCCTCTGACTGATTTGAGTAGAGCTACCTCAAATGACCACCTAAAAAATTAAACTAAAAGTTCTTTCCTTTCTGACCAAACTTGTGGAGATGGTTCGCTTGATGCAATGGCTAATCAAGCAAACCAAAAGGTTAAGAGGTTCATAGGTGAAGAAAAATGGAATGGAAGGACCCCTATATATAGGTGAGAGGTTGGGGGAAGGTTTTATACACTTCCGATGTGGGATAAGTGCATAAAATGGAGAAAAACAAAAAAAATTACGAAAGTCCCACCCGCTGCCGCCAGAATCCTTGCGGCAGCTGTGAGCTTTTCTGTGGTAGCCGCAACCACTTTGGCTGCAGCTGCAGGGTCTTCTGCGGCTACAGGCTCAATTTTGCCTGTTTTGTAATTTTTGCCCTGTTTTCGCCCGTTTCAGCTACGATTTAAGCCTAGTTTGATTCTATGGGTTTGTAATTGAGTGCCAGTTGTCTAGAAGTGCAAATTTGAGGGTTCACAGAGGAGTGTGGGAATGTCAAAATGGGTGGCTTGGCTTAGCTTTAGAAAGTTACGATTGAGGATCAGTCCTTGTAGGGAGAGGTCTTTGCTAAGGATTGTTCATTGGGAGGATAGGTAAGGTAGGTCCTTAGAAGGATAAATTGGTCTTGACATGATAGGTCAAGTTGTGTTAGGTTCCTGATTAGGTCAAGAACTATCACTTTGAAAATTTAGGTTGCAAGATTTGAGTAAAGACAGTCGACCGAATACAGTATTTGGGGTAATGGATTCATTTGTTAAGCCAATTTGATAAACAAGCCTTGAGTTTAACTACAAGTGTTCCCAAAGGAGGCAGTTTAGCTAAGAAACTTGGGGTTTGATGATAATGGGCCTTGGTTCTGCTAATATGCCTAATCCTTGCTATTTTGTCAAGAATTTGATTACAATATGCCCAGGATGCATAATCTTTTCAAGGAGTTAGGGGTAAAGGTGTTTTGGAGGAGACAAGTGGGATGCCACCTCGTGAGTTGATTCAGCAAGTTAGACACATAGACTGGGATTGTTGTGGAAATGGCAGAATGATACTGTAACCCTTAATTTTACACCTTATCATTTGGCCATAGCTTGACACCTACTAAGATTAGTGTGCTACATAGAGCCAACACGATGGTCCCGCTAGCCTATTAGCAGGTAGGGGTCAAAGGGGCAATACCTCCGAAGCTAAAAATAGACTTTAAGTCACATTAGTACGAGAATGTTTAATTTTCAAACACTAGCACTTTTTCTACCCTGATCGAACCTTCTATATCAGACAGTATTTTTTCAAAATTAACTAAATTTTCTCCCTAACTGACTGATAAAATGTTCTAAAAATTTCGAACCTATCGACACTGACCGATAATTTTTCTGAGCTCTATAACTCTCGAAAACTAATCTGGAAGTTCCAAAACCTGACTGAGCCAACAGGTAAAATTCCAGCTAGCATGCCCACCGAGCCGCAGGCGGCGCCGGTGACCCTCTGGGGGCATGCTGCCCGAGTTGTTGGCAGCTCTCCCAGTGGCCTAGTGGCGCTGCCGGGGCCTTCGGTGGTGCGAGCCCCGCTGCTTTCTTGCAGTCTCCAAAATACCCCCCCATTTGATTTTTTAGCTTTTTTAGCTCTACCCTTTTCATCTTTTCACTTTTTCACTTTCTAAACTATCCTCACCCACTTTTCTTATAAATACCCCCATTTTACTTCTCATTTCTCTTCACCTTTTGAATTAGTATTAATGGTTATCTACTAATTACTCTCTTCTTCTCTCTCCAACCACTCTCTAATTAATTAATTAATCTTTTTAATTAATTAATTATCTCACTCTAACCAAGTTAATTAATCTTTTTAATTAACTAAAACTCTTTTTTTTAATTAAAATTAATCACTCAATTAATTAATTAATTAGTCTTTTTAATTAATTAATTAATCATTTTTTTTCCAAAATCAAATTAATCATTTTTCTCATTCCACATTTTACCCAAATTAATTAATTAATTTTTTAGTTAATTAATCCATCCACCCTTTTCATCATATTAATTAATTAATTAATCCTTTTAATTAATTAATTAATCCTCCAAAATTAACCATTTTCTTAATTCATCTTTCATCCAAATTAATTAATTAATCTTTTTAATTAATTAATCCATCAACCATTTTCATCATATTAATTAGTTAATTAATCATTTTAATTAATTAATTAATCTCCCAATCACCTGATCCCGATAAAATAAAATTTCGGTCCGGTAAAACCCTCCACCTGCCAAAAATAAAGGTATCAACCTTTTTCTTCTCTCTCAAAACACCCAAATCCAAAATCAATCTGATCAACTCCTAAACCTTTCTACTTAATTATGGAACGAACTATGTGGGTTTTGATCCCTATTTAATGGGGTATGTATGTACATTTGGAATATAAATTCAAACCTTAAATCTAAATCTCAATCAATCTCTTTTTCCCTTTTTAATTTGTGGATATTTTATTTTAATTTTCTTATTGCACTCATGTCATATTTATGCATCTTATTTACAATTATCATCTTATAATATTTGTCATTTATGAAATCAATTTTTCAAAGTCAAATTAAACTTAAGAGCCAAATTTAGATTATTTAAAACTAAAAACCTAGCCCCCAAACTCAGATTGGTTTGAAGGAATTCCTTAGTATTTTTCTAACTAAATAAAACTAAGGTGGTGACTCCTAAAATTATTTTCAAAATCAACCAATCCAAACTTGAGGGTTTCATCATGAGTCTAAACCCAAATGAGCATCCCGATTTTCTCTAGTGAACCAGGCCAGTGCTTAGGCGAGGCCTCACAGATACATAAAAAAAACTCTAAGTAAAAGTGGTGAAAACACTTAACGGGGTATAAATGCTGGGAAACATGACTCTGTGAAAGGTAAGACTAATAGAATGACTATCTTTGGATGAGATAAGTCTAATAGACTAGATTGTGAATCCAATTTGAATGAAATAGAGCTCCATCTTAAATTGTTGCTTTAAGTTGATTCCATCTTTTGGCTAGGCTGCCTTTGTGTGTTTCAACTAAGTAATTCCTTTGATTACTTACTCAAAGCCACCCTCCTGAGTTTCTCTCTCCCTCTTTTTTCTTTCTTTTTTTTTTTTTTGGGTTAGCAAAGCCATTTGTACCTTCTTACTTCGAAATGTTTAATTTTGTTTGGATCATAGGTTGGTTTTTTGATTTTCCTTCCCTTTTCATTTAACAAAGCTATTAGTTTTACTTTGCATGTGAAGATGATTGAGGATTACCCCCAGCTTATAACAAGGATGGGAGCTTTAGTGTTGTTAAATTTTGGCAAAGGCATGTCAACTTAGAGAGAAAGTGACATGGATGTCTGCTTGGGAAATCTGAATGTTTTTTAAGGAACTGCAATTTTGGTGAAGGCTACCTTTAATGATCATTTATTGTGGCCTTATATGAATTCTTGACCCTTCATATGTGATTTCTTATTGGCATAAAAATTCATTATTTTCATTCAAATTGGATGAAAAGAAACATATAAAGAAAGGAACTTTATTAAATAATGCCATCTTTCCTTATTACAATAAGAATGACTTTAATAGATTTAATAGGATGACTCAATCAAATAGACTTGAAAAAGATGACTTTGGCAAATAGATTAAAAAAAGATGACTTTGACTCAAACGATGACTCAGACTTTAATGATATAGACTCTAGCTGGTTATCCTTCTTGCCTTGTTGACTCACTAGGTGGTTTGAAAGATTGATGGGTAAAAGAGGCATTTATTACCAATGAGACCTTGGATTGATTCTAGATAGGTTAGGTTTAGCTAGAGTCAAGATCGTCAATGTTGGTTTTATGTTCTTTCTCAATGTCTAAGTTAATGGTGGTAATCTTTGATTTCCTTTGAAGGTGATCTACAACCTTGGATGTAGTTGCAATCAAAACTATGAAATTGGGTAGGTATTATGTTAACAAGAGATCTTGATAGTTTGGAAGCAAATTCTTGATGAGGATATCCATTTGTACCTGCTTTGTTACCATTAGAGTAGCTTTGGCCTTCCACTAATAAGGAATGTGGAGAAGGTCTCATTTGAAAGCTACTTAGTGCTTTCTAAATCCCTTCTTGTAATGTCCATTTCAATATTATAATTGTATTATTTGACAAATGCCTTGCAAATGTCCTCCTATATATATTTTTGGGTGTTATCCAAGTTAAGATACCATTTTAAGGCAGCATCAATAAGGGTTTGCTAAAAGAGTTAAATAAGAAGCTCGTTGTTGATACTAAGGGGATGCATTACCCCTATGTACATCTTTAAGTGGATCTTAGGGCAAGTAGTACCATCAAATTTGTACAAATTTGGCATCTTGAACTTTGGTCGTAACTGAGTGTGAGGCCTTACACGAACACCGGTCCCATCCACTAAAGGGAATCGAAATGCTCATTTGGGAGAAACATCACGATTAGGACCCACTATAAGTTCAGAAAATTGTATTTTGTAAGTTGTAATTTGCAAAAGGAGTCTCCACTTTAATTTTGTTTATTTTAGTTAGGAAAAATAAAGGAAAAATCTAATTTGATTGATTTTAAAATTATACCATTTATCCCAAAGAAAAGTACTAGTCCTTGAATGACCAAAGAGGGCTCAAGGACTAGGTTTTGGTTAAAACAATACAAAAAAATAATTTTGGCTTAAATATAAAATAGCTTTTGTAAAAAGAAGTTTTTATGTAAGCATGAACAAATATAATATGATGTATGAAACAAATATTACTTGTGCAATGCACAGCAAATGTTAAATAATGACAATTACAAAATGTGAGCAATAAAGGAAAAATAGTTAAAATTATTTCAAGTCAAAATGTCAAAAGCACACATTCCCCAAATATAAACCAAATGACTAAAGTAAGAAAAAGTAATAAAACAATTGTAATAAAAAAAATAAAATTTCAACTTTTATTTAAGAAAAGCAATTTCGATCCTAAACTATATGAAGAAGGTGATAAAGAGAAGAAGTTGTTAATTTTAGTGGAGTTGATGCCTTAGAGATAATATGCCTGCGTATCCTTTTGAATGGGAATCAAATCCCACATAGTTCTTCCTTCTTGCAAAGAAGGGTCTTTAAATCATTGCCTTTATTATCATGTTTTGATTGATTTTAAGGCCTTAGGGATTTGTTAATTAGGTTAGATTTTAATTAACAAAAATTAGATCTTTTGATATTTAGATCTTGAAATTGGAATTGAAAAGGAAAAGGAAAGAACTTTTACCTTAAGCTTTTGCCGGTGTAGAATGTAGTGAAAAAGCATGGCACCAAATCATAGTTCCACCTTGATTTAGGGATTACTCGAGCACTCCTTTTGGAAGAAGGACTCATGAATGCTTTTAAAGGAAGGACTTTGAATCATCCTTACTTAAGTACCACAAATTCCTTTTGAAAGAAAGAACTTGAATTGTACCTTTTCTTGATTAGGAGGCTTAGAGATATGGTTTGAGGTGATTAAGAGGCTTACAAATAAGGTTTTATGTGATGAAGGAGGTTTTGGAATAGGGTTTTAGAGATTAGGAGGCTTAGACATAGGGTTTTGATGATTAGGAGGCTTATAAATAGGGTTTAGAAAGCTTTAGGAGGAGTATAGAAGTATATAATTATGTGTGAAAGTTGTTATGAGGTGCAAGGTATTTATAGGGGGAGTCGAGAAGCTCAAAATAGTGAATTTTCGGTGTGGGATTAGGAAAAAGTGCATTGTGGTAGCTGGCCTGCTGGTGTTGCACCTCATTTTTCTACCCATTCTCATCCGTACTAGCTCTGTATAGTGCATTATCCTTTATAGGTATCAAACTACGACCAGATCCCAAGAGTGCAAATTTGAGAGTTCACACTAAGTATTGGGGAAGAGGTTTAATGAACTTGTATCAACCATGCCTTTCCTTTTTTTAGTCTTTTTACTGACTTTTCCATGGCTTCCATTTTGAGTAGGAAGACCTCAAGCCTAAGATTACATATAGGTTCCTTCCATTGGGAAGGGTCCAGAGGAAATGAGGTGATTTATGGTTGTTTAATAGGTGCTACATGAGAAAGAGTGTTTGTTTGGAGGATAATAGGTGAGGGAAGTGATGGAGTGGTTGGCTTGGTAGAGGAAGTAGAAGTATGGGCTTCAACTGATGTCAAATTTTGGTCTAGGTTGAGTGGATTATAGAGAATGGGATTTGGGATTTGGTTTATGCCAGCTTAACTTAGCGTGTCTTGGACATCATTTAGTATGGCCTCCTTTTAGGCCTAGAATTGGGCCTGAATTTAGGTCATTTGTCTCTTGAACATTTCTTCTTATTGCTTTAACATTTTGGCCAGAATCTTATCCATGACATCATTGTCGAATCTAGTAGACATCTTAGTAACCTTTTAAAAGGGAAAAGGAGCTGGGTTAGTATTATGCTTTGGAAAAAATGGTTATGGAGGGGTATGGCAAATCAAGGACCTTAGGTTTAATGGCAATGGATGATAGTGTCCTATGGTTAGGTTGATGGTGCATAGGTAAAGATGAGGGTGGAGGTGTATGATGTTAGATAAGTCGGTATTTAGTTAGGTCAGATTTTAGCTTTGGAAACTAGGTTGGCATTTAGCTTTGAGTGGCTAAGTCAAATTTTAGCTTTGAGTAGCTAGGTCAGAATTTAACTTTGGGTGGCTAGGTCAAATTTTAGCTTTGCGTAGGTCAAAATTTAGCTTTGGGTGGCTACATTAGATTTTAGCCTTGATGAACCAAAGAGTAGTTTGGAAGGCTAGGTCAGAGTTTAGCCTCGAGTAATTGAGATTATATTTTATGAATGGTTTACCATTGGCTTAAGGATAGAGGGACTATGGGTTTTGTGATTGAGTTATGGATGTACTGTAGATTTAGATGTTGGGTGAAACATTGGTTTGGCGATAATTGGATAATGGGTTTGATTAGAATTGACCATAGGCTTAGATGGGCCATGAGTTCGGATAGTACTCTAAAAGATGAAGCCAAGTCAGCATTTTGTTTGGGTAAAGACTATGGATAAGGATGAAGCTAGGTCAATGTTTAGCTTAGGTAGGAATTGTAAAGGATGAAATATAGGTCAGTGTTTAGCTAAAGTAAGAATTATGAAGGATGAAAGCTAGATCAATGTTTAGCTTGGGAAAAGGTTATGAGTAAGGATAAAGTTAGTGTTTAACTTAAGAAAGAATTATAAAGGATGAAAGCTAGGTTAGTGTTGGGTAAGCATTGAGGATCAGAATGAAACTAAGTTGGTGTTTAGTTTGGATAAGGATTATGGGAGGTAAACCTAGATCAGTGTTTAGCTTAGAAAAAGGTCATGAGTGAAGATGAAGCTAGATCAATGTTTAGCTTAGGAATGGGTTGAGGATTAGGATGAGGCTAAGTTAGTGTTTAGCTTGGATAGGGTTGTTTAGGAGAGGGGGGGGGGGGAGGGGTGGGTAAGGCTAGGTTAAATTTTATATGCAAATAGAGGTACCATAGATGGGTTTATTTTTACTATATGTTTGTCATGGGATTGAGTTTTGACCATTGGTTAAGATTAGATAATGGGTTTAGGTGTAAATGTGTTTAGATGGAGGTGAGAGGTCAGAAGAGTAGCTGATTTGCAAGTGAATAAGAGCTTTGAAGTTCAGGAGATACGGGGTTTGCAAGTGAATTTGATATTGAGGAAGGAGATTTGTCACAATAATGTCAATTTGTTCTTCCTTAGATAGACGGTTTACCATTTAGGCTGATTTTGTCCTCCACCTTGTAAGGAACACAGCGAAGGACTCTCTTTGGCCTTGCTTAGTAGTTTTTAGATCTCGCTAGGTGATATCCACTTCAATGTTATAGTAGTACTACTTGACAAAAGCATTATAGATGTCATCCCAAGTTCTCTTATGATTTTGGTCTAGATTTAATAACTACTTAACAGTAGCTCTAGTTAATGACTATTGGAATAACTGAGTAAGTAGCTCATTATCCCTACCAAAGGGTCTCATCGCACCCACATATACTTTTAAGGTGAGTTGTAGGATACATGGTGCCATTAAACATATCAATGACTGGCATTTTAAATTTCTGTGGAACCCATGCATTTAGGAAGAGAACTAGGGAATCAACATCTATCATGTCTTCGTGCTTTTTAACATTGTTGAGTGTTCTTTCCATGGCCTCAATTTTCTCCATTAATTTCTTAGCCTCAGGAAATCTAGAGAGGTCTCCACTTTGAAAAGGATTCACAGTGGTATAGGGAACGGTTGTGTTCAAGTCTACAATAGGAGAGGTTGGAGTTTCAGGTGTTTTCTCATTATCGACAAGATCGATAATGAGAGGAGTAAAATTGGGGGCATGGCTGGTTCCGACTTGGGTAGAAGCAGGCTAAGTAGGGGGAGGAGTGATGGTGGTATTAGTCAGTTCCTTGACCTCATTGATGATGGACTAGCATTAGGAATTAAGAGCACTAGTTAAAATGGCATACTGAGCATTAAGAGCATGGGTGAAGGTGTCAGCTTGGGTCTTCAAAGCGGTGATGAGTGTGGCTTAAAAAGTCTCCTCTTATTTATTGAGGAGGTTGGTGAAAAAGGTGCTCATCTCATCTTGGTCAAAAGGGCTAGATGTGTTGGCCATTAGTACCTTGGAACAGAAAACAGACAGAAAAAAGTGGGTAAGAATACAAAATTGTGAATGAAAAAAGTAGCATGAATGTGAAGGTGTATTAGGAAAAGGATTCCTTCTATATAGTTGGTCACTAGGATTAGGGTGAGTGTGCAGGGTATTTAGGGTAACGGACCACCGATTTAGGGTTTTGAGGTTTGACTTTGTCGAGTTTCTCATGTTTATGTATGCATGGTGATGTCATGATGCATGCTAAAAAAGGTTTCATGGGCATATGTACAAATATCTCCATTATTATAGTATATGGAACCTAGGGTCAATGCTAGGGCGACTACATGTACAAGGGTGAAGGGTGGCTTGATTAAGGGTCCTTGTCCCACTGTGAGGCCTTGCTCGAGCACTGGTCCGATCCGGTGAGGAATCAAAATGCTCTTCGAGAGAAACTCCATGATTAGAACTCACTGTGAGTTCAGAAAATTGATTTTTATATTTTGAAAGTTAAAAAATGAGTCGCCACTTCAATTTATTTATTTTAATTGGAAAAATTAAAGAAAACCCACATTGATTGACTCCAAAAATGATTTGATTTTGTCCCAATAGAAAATGCACTAATTCGCGAGTGACCAAGGAGGGCTCGGGAATCAGGTTTTGGTAATTACACAATTGAGAAAAAAATGTATTTTTCTTTAGTTCGGCTAGAATTGCACAATAACTCTTAAAAAGGAATTTTCATGTATACATGAATAGGAGTATAATGATGAATGAAACAGATATATATGATGAGATGGAATGACAATTGTAGGTAAACAAGCAAAATAGATCTTACTTAATTATTACAAAATCAAAACAATTGAAATAAAGAAGATCTTTCCTCTAGCCCTTATGGGTACTAGGAAAAGCACACATTCCCCAACTAAACTAATATAAGATCATAAATAAAAGATTAATATAAATAAATCAAAATAAAAAGAAAACAAGAATATTGATAAAAAGATTTTGGAGTTGATGCCCTTCATAATGACAGCCTGCATATCCTATCGAATAGAAATCAAATCCCACGCAGTTCTTCCTTCTTGCGAAGGAAGGGTTCTCAAAAGAGTGTTGGTTTGTTTATTAATTTAATTCTGATTCTTAAATTAATAAATTTTAGATCTTTTCTATTTTAGAACTAAATATAATTCTAGATCTGAGTTTAGAATTTTGAGAATAGAAAAGGGGATTATACCTTTGCATTCCTTGATTTTTGGACGAATGGAATAAGCCTTGCTCCAGATCTTAACTCCACCTTGAATTCAAAAGACTTGGAATCTGAATCTAAAAGCAACAAGTATATCAATATCAGAGAGAATTTCTGCCTTAGAATGTGTGTGAAATAACCTGAATGAGGCCCTATTTATAAAGCTGCTGATAGGGGCGCCGATGGTACGGACGGTGGCATCAGCATGTCGTCGGCGACATCAGCAACATGTCGAGTGTTCGGTGGCACGTTGAGCATGCCTCCTTATTGCCGGCATGAATTTCGTGACGCCTAGAGCAGCGACGCACCTCTTGCCGCTGGCCGGCTGGTTTGATATGTTTCCTACTCTTCATCTGTTTTGAATCTGTTTTAGTTTTGATTCGAGCTCGGTTTGATCCTGTAGGTTCATAACTGAAAGACGGTCGATTAGAGGTGTAATTTTAAGGGTTCATAACTGCCTCCCTTATCTAATTTGGCCAGACAGAGGCCGAATCTAATAAGTGTGAACTAGAAGGCCTAAGACATTGTTTTGAGCATTCTGAATATCCCTTTCAGTATTGGGAGTTATGCAAGAGCTTCATGTATGATTTTTGGCTATTTTGACTCTGTTTGGACTGTTTTCCAATTTTTAAGTTATTTTTGAATTTTTAGTTTTTCTGTAATTCCAAGAGATTCTAAACTTCGATCGAGACCCCGTCTATTTGGGGAGATGGATAAAAATCATGCGAATTCACTGCTTTAGATGGAACTGGATTCTGATTTAAAATGAGCCTATTATGGTTAAACCATGTGAACTGGACCTGCGAATCAAAAAAAGTTAAAAGATGTTATGAGGGGGGGGCCCACCTCTACTCTTATATAAACCTTCTTTCCTTCACATTCTTCATAAACTCATTTTCGCTCTCTCTCTTCTCTCTCGCTCTAGCTTTCATTTCTCTTCTCTAAATATTTTTCTTTCTCTCTCTTTTTTACTCTCTCAATATGGAGGCCTTTAATCAGCTAACAATGGGTGCTCAGAACCCGGAGACATTGCTGAAGGAGCCAGATCGCCATGTCAGCTACACTAGATCTCTTTAGGTATGTTTTTCTTTCCCTACATAGTCAATAATAATTCTGATAATTATCAATAAATTTTTTTTACAAAAATTACAAAGAATACAATTGAGGCCTACAGGAGGCCATAGTGTCATAGAGCTGGTCCGCCTTTATCTGAGTAAAAAGGAGGCTATCCATCTGCGCCATGAGTCATTTGGCTTGCTCAGGTTGCTGGAGCTAGACATCAAGCAGTCGGTTAATACCATTATGGTCCGGGCATTAGCAGAGTGCTGGTGGGATACTACAAACACATTCCACCTTTCCTGCGGTGAGATGATAGTCACTCCCCTCAAGTGGAGCATGCGTACTGGTATGCATTTCAGATCTCATCCTCTTGAGTTTTATTCTTCATGGATCGAGTGCTCGTTTGTAGAGATGATCGCTCTGATTGGGGCTGATCCCCCTCGTGGGAACCTTAATGTCCCACATTCCTAGCTTCATCAGGCCTTGATGACCATGGATCAGACTCTAGGTCAATATAGTGTTGATCAGGGTGCTAGACTTTGCACCTTGATTATCTTGAGCTGTACCTTTCTGCATAACAACAAGAACAGCATTAATTTAAATGTCCTGCGATCATTGGAGAATCTGGATGAGATCGGCGAGTTTGACTGGGGAGGTGCAGCCCTTTGTGCTATGTATCATGAGCTGTGCAGCATTTCCCGTGGCACACTTTGCGGCCATGGTGGTACCTCCATTGTGCTCGAGGTGAGTATTATGCTCTGGTATTTTGTTATATGATCTCTACCTAGTGACTGACAAAATTTTGTTTCTTGTAATATTGGGCTTATGAGCACTTTTCGATGCTGGCTCCACCATTGAGAGAGCCTACTGTTATTGACCCCCCTACGGACATCTTTGGAGGGCGTCCAATAGAAATTCCTTCATGGCACTATCATTTGATCATTGCAGATAGATCTTTGCTACTTTAACCGTAGACTAGGTATTCCTTTGTTGATCTTAACCTGAATCTTACTGTTTATCTTCTATTGCTTATATTATAATCCATTTGCAGGTGAGAAGGTCGCCCTTTACTAGGTTCGCAGAGTGGATTCCTGACCAGATCAGGCCTAGTATGGACTTGTCCTCTTGTCGACTCTTACTCTATTGTGAGTCTTTGAGGATGTTCTACTTGAGAAAGAGGGTGAGGGCACAGGTTACAGGAGAGAGAGTTATGCCACAGCCCCCTCCGGCAGATATGAGGTATGGGCTGGCTATCCTGGGAGAGGATGGTTGGGCTGCTAGAGTTTTCTGTCTGGATTACCTATTGCCTGACATGAACTATGATGAGTTCTGCGAGGCATCCTTGATGCGGGGCTCACCTCCCTTAGATACATTATGGGGACCATCACATCAGGGATCTAGCTCAGCAACTTCCTGAGGGCCTCCTTCTAGAGCTAAGAGTTTCGTCTCTCCATAGGTCGGCAGTACTATTCCGGTTGGCAGCATAGGTCCTAGGGTTGGACCTTCAAGTGTTATGGCTGGCCCCTCAAGTTTTGCAGCTGATCCTTTTGGGATTGGTCCTTCAGGGGCTAGTGGCTCAGCTCCAACCCCAACTCTAGATGCTTTAGTGGGAGGTCCGACTAATCCAGTTCCCTTGCCTGCTGGTCTTAACTATTTGCCAGCTCATCTTAATAATGTTTCTTATGACGGCTGATCACGACGTTGCCATCTTCCTGAAGATCGACCAGCCTTCTTCCCTATTATTCCTGAGGCTGTTACAGAGGTAAAATTTTTTTTGCATAACTGGTACTTTTAGCCCTTTCTCTGTCTTGTAATGATTCTCATATATTTTCTTGATTCTCTAGGTTCCCATGGAGTTCGTTTGCTATCATTATAATCTCTTGGGACGATATGCATTTGCTTTGAGCTCCTTTCTGCATGATAGGGATTTGTTGGAGGAGAGTCACGAGGATGAGATGTCCAGGCGAGGACGTTGCAGACCCAGGCATGGTTGTTAGTGACCTATTTTATCAGCTTATACTTTTCATGTATACATATACTGAGGATGATGCACTCTTTTAGATGTATGCATGATATTTTGGATATATGCATTATTTATGTTTATGTGACATCTTGGATGTATGATATGTATGACATATGCATGTTTTGAATGAAATGGGTGTATGGTATGGATGCAGATATTCGACTGAATAGGATTCCATTGGGCTATTCCTTATGTTTTTCTCTCATTTCTGCTCTAATTTTGAAAAAAATGAATTATTTTAAGTTTGAAATTTTGAGAAATCATGGTAAAAACTATTGGAGGACAAATGGCACAAGGAGGCATAGGATGTTGGGGCGGCATGATCAGCGTGCTGCAGGTCTGGCGGCACGATTTTTGTGCCACCGTCTCAGGCGACATACTCAGCTTGCCATTGGTAGCGGATCAGGCAGGTAGAATTTCACCTATTTAAGTAGATTTTGTCTGTTTTCCAGTCCATACCATTGGTTTTTGAGCCTCTAAAAGTCATTTTCAATCATATTTTTTCTTTCCATTCATTTTATTATTTTTATTCCTCACAATAGAGCCCTATTTCAGCCATTTAATGTTCTTATGGTGCAAGAACCTTATCAAAGTGGAGAGGATTAACCTGGGAAAGTATGGGGTAAGCACTATGCCCACCTTAAGAGACATAAAAATTGATTGGAAATTTTTGCGCGCATGCATGCGCTTTTGGGATCCAACTACCTATGTCTTCAGATTTGGGGCATCTATGGAGGAGATGTGTCCTACATTTAAGGAGTTTTCTGTGTTGCTCGGATCTGATTTAGAAGCCATACTGGCTACTCCTGTTGAGAAAGTAGGATATTTTAAATCTTTTAGAGGACTTTTTGACTTGAGTACAGAGACGGCTAGTCCCATAGTAGTGGATGATTGGATAGATCTGACTACTGTGATAGCAAAATTCTATAATCCTAGGGATTTTGAGGATGATGGGTGGTTCATTTGAGGATACGGGCTCTATCCTTATGTTTGACTACCGAATATATTTTTGTGAGCCCTACTGGTTGGGGGGATATTAGAGTTACTGAGCTGATTTCACAAATGGAGGAAGGGAGATCTATCGCGGCTATAGTGTTGGCTGAGACCATCACGAGTTTGGACAGGTCTTGCACTTCTGATGGCCCATGGTCAATCAGCCCATTATTCTCCAGGTTGAATTCTAGCTTCTAAATTTCATTTCAACTACTTTCTGTGTTTTCTTATGCTTATCTTTTTTGCACTTTTCAGATTTGGCTGAGAGACCATCTCTGGATAGTGGGACCTCCCACCAAGGTGGATTATTCTGCTTCTTAGTATAGGACTCAAACCATTGTGATTAAATAGAATTCAAAGAAAGAGTGGACAAAATGGTTGATAGAGCTGGATTTTTATGACCTGCTATGGAGGTGTGAATGATACAAGATCAGGAGTTTCATGACCATAAGCTTTGGCTACAAGATGGTCTACTTGCTGGGGTTAAGGATGGTGACATTTTACCAAGCTACTAGGGTTATGCACCAAATGGGACATAGTCAGGGTGTGCCCCCAGATGGTGCTCTGTTTGCATCTGTTCTAATTACTAAGACCATTGCTCAAGCTGTTAGAAATGGATGGGTAAGGGGTTTTCATGCTGTTCGCCCTACTGACCAAGGTGATAAATCCTTGCAGTATATTGACTGGTGGATAGCCAACTCGTGGAAATCAGAGAAGTCTAGAAGGGCTGCTATACTTGAGGAGATAGAGCAAGAATCATGATTACTGTTTTAGCTTAGGACAAATTTTGATTATGTCTTTATTTTCTTTTGATGTTCCAAAAATTTAAATGAGACAAATAAGACATCATTTTTTTATTATCTCTTTTGTTGCTCTAACTTTTGCTTAAGTCGCCCTTTTCAGGTTTTCAACTTAGCGAGCTTGTTTTCATTTTTTCCTATATGTATTTTTGTGACACAATTAAGACTCGAGTGAATGTGAAATGAAAATTTTATTGATGAATTGGACCAAACCCGCAAGGGCTACCTACGTATCTCCTTACAATGATTCATGATTTTTATTCTTTTTCCTCTTTATAGAGAATCAGGTCCACGTAGTTCTAACTTTGAGGAAAAATGTGAATGTTGAGCATGATTTCACAATAATTGCAAATGCTATGCATGAATTACAAGGATGCTTATTCAAAGTATCTCTTGAGTTGATCCAGATTGCATGGGCTAGCAAATTTTATGCTATCCAAGTTCGTCAAGATTGTTGCTCCACTAGATAAGATCTTTTTTATCACAAACGGACCACTTTAGTTAGGTCTAAATTTTCCCCTTGGATCATGAACAGGTGCCCTTATTTCTTTCAAGACAAGGTGACCCTCTTGTAATCCTCTGTCCCTGACTCTCTTATCGAAGTGCCTAGCTAGTTTCTGTTGATAACCTTGCATCTAATATAAGGCATCCATTCTCTTTTCATCGATGGCCAGAAGTTGGCTATGGTAGCCTTTTGTCCATTCTACTTCATCCAACTAACTCTCCCTCATAATGCGAGCTGACTTGACTTCTACCTCGATTGGCAGGACAGCTTCCATCCCATACACCAAAGAGTAAGGTGTAGCACCGGTTAGAGTATGTACTGTTGTTCTATATCCCCATAAGGCATATGGCAAATGTAGGTGCCAATCCTTATGGTTGTCAACCATCTTCTGCAGTATATTCTTAAGAGTCTTATTTGCCACTTCAACTGTGCTGTTTGTTTGAGGTCTGTATGGAGAAGATTTGTGGCGTTGAATTTTCTCCTTCTTTAATAGCTGAGTAACCTCCTTTTGGAAGTGAGATCCATCATCAGTGATGATCTCAAAAGGGACCCCATACTTACAAAGGATGTTGGTACGAATAAATTGAGCTACTCGTTTGGAATCCAATATCTGGTAAGGTGCAGCTTCAAACCATTTGGAGAAATAATCAATAGCCACCAGAATGAACTCATGCTTGCTGGAAGACTTCGGGCTTATCTTGCCAATGACGTCCAAGCCCCAAGTTGCAAATGGCCAAGGCGTGGTGATAGGAGATAGAGGTATAGGAGGTTTCTTCTGAAGTTTGGTGTAGATCTGACACTTATGGCACTTTTGAACATATCTTGCGCAATCTTGATTCATAGTAAGCTAGAAGTAACCCTGATTCATGATCTTGCAGGCCAAAGCAATTATGTTCATGTGTGGACCTTCGTTACCACCATGCATCTGTTCCATGATCTGTTGGGCTTCTATTTCATTGACACATCTCAGATGGATGTTATCCCAAACCCATTTATAGAGTACTTTCCCATTTGGAATGAAACCCTTAGACAATTGTCTTAAAGTCCTCTTTTCTATTTTAGAGGCTCCTTTAGGATAGAGTCCATTCTTGATGTAATTGAAGATATCCCAAAACCATGGTTTGCTATCAACCGCTTGAATTTTCAAATAATGAGTTACGCAACCTGGCTCATGCTTAACTTCAATTGTAATAGGTCTGATTATGAAGCCATCGCTTATATCAAGCATTGAGGCAAGTGTTGCCAAAGCATTAGCAAATCTGTTCTTCATCCTTGGAAGATAATGGAAAGACAATTCATAGAAATTGGCTGCTAGTTCATTTAGGCGTTTATGGTAAGGAACCAAACGCTCTTCTCTGATCTTCCACTTCCCAAAGGCTTGGAAAACTATCAGATTTGAATCCCCATAAATCTCAACACATTTAATTCTGAGCCTTATTGCTGCCTCAAGACCGCAGATGCATGCCTCATACTTTGCTTTATTATTTGTTACCTCGAAGTTTAGTTTGATGGCTATGGGTAGGTTTTCCCCACTCGGTGTAATGAACACAATGACAGTACCATACCCTTTGTTGTTAGATGTCCCATCAAAGTAGAGCTTCCAAATTTCACTGTCAATTGTCAGGATGTCTTCATCAGGAAATTCAGGCTCAACCCAATGATCATCTATTGGAGCTGCAGCTAACTGATTAGGCATTATGCTACCTTTAACTGCTTTCCATTGTACATATTTTAGATCATATGTAGCTAATATAGCCATCCACCTTGCCATCTTACTGTCAAGAACCGGCTTCTCTATAAGGAATTTCAAAGGGCTATTGTCAGTAAGAACATGAGTTGTAAAAGAGCAGAGGTAGTGTTGCAGCTTGTGGCAGACCCATACCAAAGCAAGACATAGCTTTTCTGTAAAACTGTACTTGAGCTCATACGATAACATCCTTTTGCTCAAGTAATAGATGGTATTTTTCTTGCTGGAGTCAGGAGCATTTTGGGCAAGCATTGCCCCCATTACTTCATCGGTTACTGACAGATAAAGTAACAAAGGCTTTTCAAACCTTAGTGGCTGTAATACTGGTGGGTTTAGTAAGTATTACTTGATCTGGTCAAAAGCTTTCTAACAGTCATCATTCCATTGCTTGGAGGCTCCTTTTTTGAGTAGCTTGAAGATAGGCCCACATGCATTAGCCAACTAATTGATGAATCGACTAATGTATTATAGCTGTCCAAGGAAACCTTTGATCTCCTTTTCTGTTTTTGGAGGTGGCGTTTCCAGGATTGCCTTTGATTTAGCAGGGTTTACTTCTATACCCTTTTTGCTGACCATGTGGCCTAGGAATACTCCAGATGAGGCTCCGAAGACACATTTGGCATGATTGAGCTTGAGATTGTATTGGTGAAGTCTAAGGAAGAATCGCCTTAGTGCCTCTAAATGTTCTTTAATAGTGGTGCCTTTTATTACCATGTCATCCATATAAACTTCAATCTCTTTATGCATCATGTCATGGAAAAATGGTAGTTGCCATCCTCTGGCATGTTGCCCTAGCATTTTTAAGCCCAATTGGCATAACCTGATAGTAATAGGTGCCCCATTCAGTAATAAATGCTGTCTTCTCTTTGTTAGGAGGATGAACCATTATCTGATTGTACCCTGCAACTAGGTTGGTTAAAGAAACCAATTCAGAACTTGCCATGTGGTCTACCAATAGATCAATATGAGGCAAAGGAAAATCATCCTTGGGACAAGCTTTATTCAAATCCCTATAATCCACACACATTCTGACTTTACCATCTTTCTTAGGAGCTGGCACAATGTTAGCAAGCCAAGATGGATAGTTGATGGGCTCAATGAAGTTGTGGTCTAGTAGCTTGGTAATTTTTTCTTTAATTGGTATAGACCATTCCATCTTGAGTCTTCTTAATTTCTGTTTAATGAGCTTTACACCTGCGTGAACTGAGATTTTATGAACTGCTATGCTTGGATCCAACCCTGTCATGTCTTTCGGTTGCCATGCAAAATAGTCTTGAAATTCTCTGATCATCTTTTCAACATGATCCCTATTTATGTATGCAGATGCAATGAATGTAATTTTTGGGATGTCATGAGTGCCAACATTAATTGGCTCTTTAATTGTGTTGTCTTTTATTTCATTTTTACTTGATGTCTCATTTAAGTTAGATTTAAAAGTTGGAACATCAAAGAAAAATGGAGACATAGGGTGGTAAGAGGAAAGAGTAGACTTTTTATTGAATTCAAATGGGGATATGTCCCAGTCTACATCAAACTGAAAAGTTAGACCCTCAAGGTCAGTTACATCATTATCAATAGAAGAAATAGAAGAGACAGACTCAGATTCAGAAGATGAGTCTATCTCAGACTGAGACTTTGATTCAGATTGGGACTCTGGTATAGATTCTAGTTCGGATTCTAGTTCAAAAGGATAAAAGGGGCTCTCCTCAAAGGACTAACTTTGTAGCTCAGTCTCGGTGGGCTGGATTAAGGTGGAAGGGTTAGTTTTCTCCTCCTCAACAGTGAGCATGAACACTTCATCAAAAAGACTAGCCTCCATGTTCTCTTCCCAATCTTGAATAAGCATATAGATTGGTTCACAGTCTTCTATCTTGAGCCTGACATCATAAAAGATTTCAAACTTGAGGATCAATTTTTCGGTAATAGGGCAGAACCAAGGCTCAGAAAAGTTATAGTAAGGAACTGTGTCGCCTTCTTTTACAAAATAGCCATTTAGAGTTTTAAAGTAAGGGCACATGGGCCAGTCATAAACCTCACCTCTTTTAAGGGTAGCTATTATGTCTTTAGCTTGATTTTCCATTTCTGCAAGATCTTCATCAGTGGGCTCATACCCTAGCCCAAATGGTGGCGTTGCGACTGGATAGTCCAAGAAAGACTTCAAGCCCTATTGGCTCCTTCCTAAACTTAAATGAGGAAAGTAATTCATTTTGTGGAGCATGTTAGCAACAGTAATATTCCCGAAGGGGTCAAAATCAAATGGAATGAATTCTTTACCCTCTTCACCCTCAATGTATTGAATGAAGAGAAACTAGAGAGTGGATAAGTGGATAGCTCAGGCTGAATCTCAAGAATGGGAACAGAGCTTGGGATGTCTGGTCTTCCATGCATGTCCCCTTTAACAGTCATGACCCCATTTCTGAAAGGGAACTTGACTTTCTAGTGTAGGGAGGAAGGGATAGCTTTTGCTTAATGGATCCAGGGCCTTCCAAGTAATAAGTTAAAACATGGAGGTACATCAATCACTTGAAAAGGAATGGTAAAAGATGTCAGCCTAATAGTCACATCTATGATAGCCACCCCAAGGACTTCTCTCTTAGTATTGTCATACGTCCTTACTATCTGATCTGAAGGGGTAAAATCAGTAACCTCAAATCCTAAGCAGCTTGCTACCTTCAGAGGGCATACATTTAAGGCTGAACCATTATCAATTAGAACCATTGGCACAGTCTTTCCCCAAGTTACCACTATAATGTAAAGGGCATTATTGTGGCTAGAGTCTCCTTCTGGAATGTCAGTTTCTCCAAAAGTGATGGACACCCCTTCAGCAATAGAGGTAATAGAAGCAATAAGGTTTTCAGGTGTGATATCAATTAGAGCCTACACTGATTCAATACCTTGCAAAGAGCTTGGCGGTGAGGATATGAGGACTGGATCAAACTCCAAACTGAAATATTAGCTTGTGTTTTCTTAAGTTGTTTGAGAATGGGATCTTCATCTGGTTCAAGAATCCCTTTCAATTTGTTGGCATGCATAGGAATGGGTTAAATAGGTTGAGTGTTTGGGCTTGGTTGGCTCTGGATAACTCTGCCACTTCTAGTGATGGCATCAATTTCTTCAACTAGGTTAGTGAGGTCTAAGACACAGTAATAATCGGGATTTGACTCAATCAAGGAGTCACGATCAAGTCCCTCATAAATATTTATGGTATTGACTGTGTGGTTGGGTAAAGGGTTAGTGTTGATATTGGGTCGGGCTTTTAGTGGTATTAGGTCATTAGAATCAATAAGGTCCTAAATTCTGTGTCTAAGGGCCTTGCACGCATCTATTTTATGCCTAGGTCCTTGATGATAATCACATCTCTCGTTTGGGTTGTAATTTTTTAGTAGTGAATTCGGGACCAGTTTTGGCTCAAGAGGTTTCACCATGTTTCCCTTAAGTAGCTTCTTAAGGATAATATCCATAGGCACACCCCCCTAGATAAGAAAACTACCTCCTTTCAATCCTGATAGGCTTTTTGATAGACAAAGCATTAACCCCCCCCCCCTTTTCTGATTCATTAAGGAAGTCACATTACCCTGATGAGTTGGCTTTTTATACCTTGACCTTGATACGGTCTCTTCTTTAATCTGACCATTTTGAATCAAGTCTACAATTTTTGAAGTAGTAGCAATAAGGGCTTTGAAGGAAGGCAAGTATTGAGTCTGTAGCCTTTCTTGGTAAACTGGCAGAAGATTCTTGATAATGATGTCAATTTGTTCATTTTTAGGAGGCCGATTTACCATCTGAGAAACCTTTTTCCTCCACCTCATAAGGAACGAAGAGAAGGATTCCTTTGCATACTGCTTGGTGGTCTCAAGGTCTCTTCTGGTGGTAGTGGTCTCATCTCCAGTAACAGACATCTTGTCAACCTTTGGATAGAGAGATAAAGCTGGATCAGTTTCTAGCTTAGGTATGGAACAAAGATCATGGAATATATTAGCTTTTGATAGGGATCATGGGTTTATGATTGGGACTAGCAGTGTTTGAGTGAGATTAAAACTCTCCAAATTTGTAAGGTCTATGCATGCATGCTTGTATGCATGAATAGAAAAGGTTTCATGATAATGACATACCAAGTTCTAGTATTATGGTACATACAATCCTGAAGGAAGGTTCTATGAGTCATTACAGAAGAGGTTAAGGTGGTTTGAAAGGAACCCATCATACTAGAGATGCGATATACCTAACCACATGTGAGACAAGGAGCCTCGAGTGGGTCCAATGGTACGTGCATACTCGTTACACCTCTAAAAGGATTAGAGGATACGTCAGAGGCTGGCTGATTTCACTATCGGCAAGTAGACCTAAGGGAGGTTGCCCACTCGGTGTTACTTTCTATCCTTTGTTTTCTTAGGAAGCTAGGGTTTTTGGACAAGGAGTTCGATATAGTGATGCATGGAAGAGTTATTTTGCATTTAAAGCCAAACTCAGTATTTTACCAAGAGTAATCCACTTTATCTTTTATTTGAAAAAGATTTTGGTCCCCAGTGGAGTCGCCAACTGTGAGGCCTTGCCTGAGCACTGGTTTGATCCGCTGAGGAATCGAAATGCTCTTCGGGAGAAACTCCATGATTGGAACTCGCTGTGAGTTCAGAAAATTAATTTTTGTATTTTGAAAGTTGAAAAATGAGTCGCCACTTCAATTTATTAATTTTAATTAGGAAAATTAAAGAGAACCCAAATTGATTGACTCTAAAAATGATTTGATTTTATCCCAATGGAAAATGCACCAATCTGCGAGTGACCAAGGAGGGCTCGAGGATTAGGTTTTGGTAATTACACAATTGAAAAAAAAAATGTATTTTTCTTTAGTTCGGCTAAAATTGCAAAATAACTCTTAAAAAGGAATTTTCATGTATGCATGAACATGAGTATAATGATGAATGAAACATATATATATGATGAGATGGAATGACAATTGTAGGCAAACAAGCAAAATAGATCTTACTTAATTATTACAAAATCAAAACAATTGAAATAAAGAGGATCTTTCCTCTAACCATTATGGGTACTAGGAAAAGCATACATTTCCCAACTAAACTAATACAAGATCATAAATAAAAGATTAATATAAATAAATCAAAATAAAAAGAAAACAAGAATATTGATAAAAAGATTTTGGAGTTGATACTCTTCAGAATGGTAGCCTGCGTATCCTATTGAATAGAATCAAACCCCACGCAGTTCTTTCTTCTTGCGAAGGAGGAGTTCTGGAAAAGAGTGTTGGTTTGTTTATTAATTTAATTCTGATTCTTAAATTAATAAATTTTAGATCTTTTATGTTTTAGACCTAAATATAATTCTAGATCTAAGTTTAGAATTTTGAGAATGGAAAAGGGGATTATACCTTTGCTTTCCTTGATTTTCAGACGAATGGAATGAGCCTTGCTCCGGATCTCAACTCCACCTTGAATTCAAAAGACTTGGAATCTAAATCTAACAGCAACAAGTATATCAATATCATAGAGAATTTCTGCCTTGGAATGTGTGTGAAATGAACTTGAATGAGGCCTTATTTATAGAGTTACTGAGGGAGGCATCGGCGGTATGGACAGTGGCATCAGCATGTCGCCGGCAGCACGGGCGACACCAATGACATGCCGGGTGTTCGGTGGCACATTGAGCATGCTGCCTTACTGCCAGCATGAATTATGTGCTGCCAATGAGGTGGCATGCCAGAGTGGCGACGTGCCTCTTGCACGCTGGCCAGCTGGTTTGACTTGTTTCTTGCTTTTCATCCGTCTCAGATCCGTTTCAGTTTTGATTCAAGCTTAGTTTGATCCTGTGGATTTGTAACTGAAAGATAGTCGACTGGAGGTGTAATTTTGAGGTTCACACCTACTAGAGCATTCATATACCTAACCACATGTGAGGCAAAGAGTCTCACGTAGGTTTAACAGTGCTGATTGCTTATTACACTACCGAAATGATTGGGGATTCATCACTGGGTGGAATGTTTTTGCTATCTCCCAACATACTCAAATAGAGTTATCGAGCCAATGCTACTTACCATCCAAAAGTTTTCCTAAAGCTAAGATTAGGCAAGGAACCTTTATTATGCAAAGTGATGTATGAAAGTCAAATTATACTTAATGAGCCAAATAGAGATTATTTTGAAAAAATTTTCCTTAACCAAATAGTAATTCACTTATTTTCCTTTTATCTTTAAAAAAAAGGTGGCAACCAGTCTCTAGTGGAGTCGCCAGCTGTGAGGCTTTGCCCAAGCACCAGCTCAATCCACTAGAGAGAACCAGGATGCTCATTCAGGTTTAGACTCACGATGGAACCCTCAGGTTCAAATTTGGTTGATTTTTGAAAATAATTTTAGGAGTCGCCATCTTAATTTTATTTAGTTGGGAAAACATTAAGGAAAAAAAATCCAAATTGACTCTAATTTATTAATCTTTAATTTGCCCATGGATAAAATCACTAGCATCGAACTAGATTGAGCTCGAGGATTAAGTTTTTGGTTTTAAATAATCACGATTTGACACTTAAGTTTAATTTGACTAAAAAAATGATTTTATGAATGACATTTATTGATTATAATAAAATGCATGAATATGACATAATATGAATGCATGGTGCATGTATATTGATAAAACAACTGAAATAAACATTCATAAACTAAGGAGAGTGTTCCCTATAGTTCTTTAGAGGTTTAGGGGAACCATATAATCACTCTTTAATTCCAAATAATTACATTAATAACTTATCATAATGTCTTCTCTAGTTGTTATGGGATTCTAGGAAGACCACAAATTCCCTTACAAATATTATAAAAAGTAATTACATTTGAGAAAAGTATAAAAACAAAAAAGCTTAAATTGAGAAATTGGATTTAAATTCTAAATATGCCTATGTACCCTATTGAATAGGGATCAAAACCCACATAGTTCATTCCACAATTAAGTGATAAGGTTTACAGAATGATAAAAATGATTTTTGGTTGGGTGATAGAGTTTATAAAAAGACCATGGATTTTGATGGATGAGATGGAAAAAGTGCTTTGCCAGACCGAAATTTTATTTTATCGGACCAGACAATTGGATAAAAATGTTTCGCAAGTGAATTAATTAATTAAAATGATTAATTAATTAAAAATAGTGGATAAGTAAAAAATGAGATTTTTTATTTAATAATAAAAAAGGGTAATTAATTAATTAAAAAGGTTAATTAATTAATTAATTTGTGAGTGATAAAAATGATTTTAGTTAATTAAAATGATTAATTAACTTGGTTTGGGTGAGGAAATTAATTAATTAAAATGATTAATTAATTAATTAGGGAATAATTGGAGGGAGAAGAAGAATAAAAGTTGATAGATAGCAATCGATATTAACTTCAATGTATTTGAAATTAGGAAATGAAAGGGCTATTTATAAGAAAAATGAGAAAGGGGTGATTTAGGAAGTAAAAATGTGAAATGACAAAAAGGATAGGCTAAAAAAATATAAGAAAAAAGATGAATTGAGGGCATTTCAGCCTAAGAAATTATGGCTGGGCTACGTGGAGCTACGTCTCTTGAACGCGGAAGCCGCTTTCTGGTGGCACGGCGAGCCACATTAGAGAAGGCATAGCTTTATGCTGCCCTGGATGCAGAGCTGTGTCAAAAGCTAATGCAGCCTGGCACGCTTGTCCATGCGTCTTTCTGGTCCACTGGCTCTAGGTCAGTTTTTAGGGGTTATAGAACTCAGAAAAATTATCGGTCAGTGTCATTAGGCTTGAAATTAATTTTAGAACATTTGAATAGTCAATCTTGGAGAAAATCTAGTCAATTTTAAAAAAAAGCTGTTTGGTACAGTAGATCCGGTCAGGGTAGGAAAGACATCAGATTATGCCAAGAATACTTCGATCAGTTTTGAAGAGTTTAGAATTAATTCTGGAGGTGTTAAAATCTGGAATTGTTATAGGTGTAGAACTTCAAGGCAGAGGCAAGAAAATTACTCAAGATCGAGAAGGATAATAAACTAATCAAAGAATGATAAAAAAATAGGAGCAAAGGAGTTAAGGTGAGTACTTAATAATATGATGTAATTGTGTTATATTGTTTGCAACCATTATTTGAAATACTATCCTTTGATACATGCCCTAAAGAGACATTGAATATATGTTGCCCACGAATTATGAGCCTTTGAATTCAATATCTTTCTTGTATGATAATTTGAGCATGATGAGCCTCTTACATTAATGCCATGTTGTGCCTAATGATTGATGTACCAACTATTTTCCATTGAATTCCTGATATAGATTTTGAATATGCCTTCCATGAATACCCATGACTAAGTAGAAATCCTCTATGATGTGAGGAAAGACATCAGATCTTATGCACTTGGTATAAACCCATAGGTAGGGTGAGAGTACTTGACCTCTGTTGGGGGGAATGCTTCAATTGCAAGACCTTATCAGTTTTACATAATGGGATGTATATGAGTGAGCAAGGTTAGACTACCACTCTAATATTTATGTGTGGGAAGCTTTCCGCTTCCAAGATATTATTATTTTTGCTAAAATGCATTCTAAAGTTCAATATGGCCAATTTTGATTAACATCTCTCCATTGCTATCTTGAATCAACCTAAGTGATAACCTCTTATATTGCTTGCATGTTATGTTATATTATTTTGTACTCACTTAGCCTATCTCATCTCGTAGTTGTTTATAATTTTCCAAGTTAGGGTGATTCATTAGCAAGGTAAACTCCAAGCTACGCTTCTTCACTTAGGATTTACTAAAAGTGTTATGTTTGTATTGCTTATGTCATTTTGAGGATAAACAATCTAGAGCTCTATAGTGTTTAAAGGCTCAGTATTAAAGTATGTTATGTTGGAAAGTAATGTAAATAATTAATAATATTTGTTATGTGTAAGTACCTATGATAGTAAGTAAGAATGTATAGATAACATTGGTTAATACTTATGAATGATGTTCTATTCATGATCATGAGATGGCACTAGAGTATAATGGTTATAAATCAATGGTTGAAGTAATAATGGGAAAGGATAGAGAATGAATATGGTTTCGATCTTAGGGAAGATTGTAAAATGGAATATGTAAAATGATAATAAGATAAAGGGTGGGTTTAGGTGACCTTATGTCTCCCTAAACTCTAAGACAGTCATAGCCTAGAAATTGGGTCGTGACACATAGTCACTCTCAAGATCCAAGAAAGGTTTAATTGGAAGGCTTGTTGCTAACAAATCTGGGTCAGAGATGCGTGATCCATACCACATCTCGACAGGGGGTCAGCTGGAACAATCCTCTCCCCTATAATCTAGCCGCAAACTCTCTCGCTGAGGTAAAATATGGAATCAGTGCAAAAACGTGGAAGGAGGCAGCGAGAAGACAAAGCCACACCAGACTCAGGGTGTGGAGTGATGAGTCAGAGTTTGTCAGCAAAAGGTAACCACTGAACTTGTGAGAAGAGGGAGAAAGATAGAATATTAGAGGTTATGATAAGGTCAGTATGTCAAGCATATGTACATACTTGTGATGGTACTAAACAGGAGAAGAAATCTTGAATATGGCAAACATTGTATCTCTCTTGATGATGGCGATTCTGTGCTCGCCAAAGATAGCCAATTGGGATATGATTTACTGTATGATCCCTCAAAGCAAGAGTAAGAAAAGGAAAGTGCTCATAAGCCCAATACTGCACAAAGGAAAATAATCAGAAGACATAGGAATGGTAGGTATAAGACAGAAATAGAAGGAGAAGAGCATACCTCCCAAATGATATCAGTCCCACCTAGAGTAGCAAACACACCTCGAGACAAGTCAGACATCTCTCGTTCATACACCCTAGTTAAAGTCCCCAATAATGGATAAATCCTCTAGTGAGGGCAAAATATTTAGATCAATGGTATCCCTCATTTTGTGGCAGAATAAGCAGTCTAATATCATCAAAATCAGCAGGTGGACAGCCTGCTCGTCTGAAAGGACTCCTGCATCATAAGTATAAATGTCAATTTGCCCTTGGAGCTAAGAATAGAGGAGATGTGGATCGCTTTATGGAGGGGCCATGCCCAATAAGTCAACCATAGTCTCTGATGAGATAAATGTCCAAGCAGGATAAAGCTCTAACGCTCGAGGTTGAAATGGCAGACCGACTAACATCATTAAGTCTAAGGGGGTCATAGTCATCTCCCAGCATAGAAGGTGAAGTGTCTGTGGTGTCCCACTACCTCTCTGCCAATGCTCACAGCTTTTGGGTATAATTTAGGGACAAAAATCTCAGCAAGCCAGATGGCTCAATCAACTCTTAGACCTGGAGATGAGTCTCTAGGTAAGTGGAGACAGCAGACAGGTTTGATCTACCACCTCTCAATCTAATAGTCAGTCTTTGTAAAAAAAAAATGAAATTAAAAAAAAAGAAAAAAATTGAAATTGAAAAAAAAAATTATTTTACATGCACATATTTTATATGAACTAACATTAAAATAGGAAAGGAAGGGCAAAACAGTAAATACCTCTATGATGTCGGTACTAGACACATAGTGCTCCAACTCTTATAGCAAGTCTTCCAGGTTGGAATCATGCCTTGGGACTTGGTAGCTCCTTGTATGGTGACTACTAGAGGGGGAACCTATTTTAGAAAGAAGTCAGAGAGAATAGGTTTTAGAGATAGAGAAAATTTAACAAATGAGAGAAGTTGTAAAAAGTGGAAGGGGGCACGCCTTTATATAGTACCTCCTGCATAGTATCTTTTTAAACTAGAATGCAGTAGCGAACCTGTTTCAAGTCAGAATTCAAAACCGCGAGTTTCTATATGTTCGCAATAGTCTCCTCCAAGTATTTGATAACTGTTATTCAAGAATCAGCATATAGAAGATTTTTATAATTACAGACAGATATTTTGCTCCTACTAGAAAAGATTGATTATTTTGTCAATCCCACTAGACAAGGTGATCATGCCTACCAGATAGGACCAATGCTTTGCTATTCCTACTAGATAGGAATATTATAGTTAGATCCTATAAGATAGGATCGTCATGGTCATTTCTACCAAACATGATCAATACTTTGTCATTCCTACTAGATAGGAATATTATTTTTAGATCCTACCAGACAGAGACACTGCTTTTAAGATCTTACCAGACAGGGTCATCATCATCATCATCATCACTGCCTACTAGACAGGATCATCTTCATCAGACAAGAACATAGCTTCGAGTTTCTACCAGACAGAAGCTGCTTTTTCTTTTTTAGCTCTCCCAAATATACCGAGGCATTTTCCTTATTCTATTGTTCACACTCATCAGAATTACCTACCAAACAGAGCAATCCTAATGAGGGGGTAGCTGTGAACCCTCAATTCTGCACCTCTCATAATTCTAAATTTTTAGTCAGGAAAATAATCAACCGAGACTCCTAAATTATCTTTAGATCATTCGGGACTTAGTACGGAGGTTAACGCAAGTGAAATCATGAAAAATGGATAAGAAATGAGTGAAAACAAGGTTGAACTAGTGGAATCACATAAGTCTAAGCGGTGCTACAGAGCCTTCTGCGACATCCTAAGCAATTTCCCATCTTTTCACAATCCCACATCAAATATTGACAGCCTCTATGCTCTAGCCATCCCTCTATATATAGAGGACCTTCCTACACTTTAAAACACACAAACTTAGAGGCTTGAAAAGCACTAAGTTCAACTAAATTGCTTGCATTTGCTCTTTGCTTTGCAAAATAAGTTAGGGGATTTCTCCTTGATTCTTAATCAACTAGTTAAAGGCTTTTCGCTTGCCTATTCGAGATAAGTTCATTGCCCAAGGCTCATGTTGGGGGGTTTCTCCTTGATTCCTACCTGACTAGTTTTAGGCTTTCTGCCCACTTGTTTAAGGTAAGTTTATTGCCCAACGCTCGTGTCCCTTATGTGGAGAAGGTGGAACTGCAATATGGTCATCCGCTCTATCTGCCCTACATCTCCAAGTCACTAAAACGTAAGGTAATCTTCTTTTCCTTTCTATTTAGTTAAAGTTCATTGCCTCTTTTAGTTAGTTAATTAAATTGATTCACTTAAGTTATTAGCTAATCAACTCAGTAGTCAATTAAGTTAATTAATCAAAACATGATAAAGTGGCTAGGCTAAACTAACTCTTTCTCGAAAAGGGAGAATTGAGTGGGTTCTGATTCTCATTCAAAGGGATATGTAGGTATGCTTGGTTTAAGCATCAAATCCAATTAAAACTAACCAAATCTCTCCCTATCACCTTTTTCGCTTATTTTTGTTTCCTTTATTTTGTTATTAGGTTTAGTTTGGGGAATGTGTGACTTCCTTAGAACCCATAAGGGCTAGAGGAGGTATCTCCTATGTTTGGAATTTTATTTGTAATGTTAACTTTCTTTTAGACTAATACTTGTATTTATTATTGAATATATGGAATGAATGATCATATATATTATAAATTGTTCATGCATTTTAAACTGTTCATGAAATATATTTTAAGTTACTTTTATATTATTTGGTAAACATGTTTTGTTAAACCGAAAACCTAGTTCCTGAATTCTCTTTAGTTTCAAGGCTAGTTTTCTTTTTTCCTTTGGGTAATAATAGGAGTCAAATTGGTTTTTTCTTATATTTTCCCAAAATAAAATTAAGATGGTGACTCTAAAAAAAATTTCAAATCTATCAAAGATAAGCCCGAGGGCTTCCTTGTGAGTTCTCTTCCAAATGAGTATTTTGATTCCCTTTAGCGGATTGAATCAGTGCTCGGATGAGACCTCACAATTATATATGTTAATTAATAGTTATGCAATGGATTGAATAATAAAGTTAAGCATAATTGCATAATGACTGTAATTGACTTTAAATTGCTTAATTTGAATAGTCCAAATGATCGATTATAGATTGACTGAATTGAATATGGGAGAATTTTGTTATTAATTGAATCAACAGAGGAAATAAGATTAGAATTAGAAGTAGTTGAGATTCTAGGGAATATGTGTAGTTGTAGTAGTTATGCTGCCAATTTTTCATTTGATTGCTAGTGCTTATGGTTATAGGGTTTAGGTGACCTTAAGTCTGCCTATACCCTAGGAGCGTCACATCTCGAAGATGGGGTGTGACAATAAGATATGAGTTTGTCTTTACTCATACAAAACTAGAATGTAAGTTCATCTAAATGAACATATGAGGCTATAAAAAATGGTAGTCAGGACCAAGAATGAGGACATAAAATTGAAAATGTGCCAAGACAAAGCAAAAGAGCAAGAGTAAAAAATCTTTTGATTTAGATTTTCTAAGTTATTTGCTTGAAACTAAACCACAAATTTACGAAGAAGTAGTAAGCTTTACGAAGGCGTTTTATGGAAAGAGGCTATTAAAAGTGAAGTGGATTCCATCATACAAAATCATACTTTGGAATTTATGGGTTTAACTCTAAGATGTAAACCATTAGGATCCAAGTGGATCTTCAAAAGGAAGATGAAAACAGACAGATTGATTGATAAGTATAAGGCTAGATTATAATTAAAGATTACAAACAAAAGGAAAGCCTAGATTACTTTGATACATATTCTCCTGTAACAAGGATAAATTTCATTAGGATGATAATTGCTATTGCAACATTGTGTAATCTTGAAATACATCAAATGGATATAAAAACTGTTTTCCTAAATGGAGAATTGGATGAGCATGGCACAACCTAAAGGCTTCATTGTCCCAATACAAAAGAAGAAGGTGTGTAGATTGGTTAAGTCATTATATGGCTTAAAGCAAGCACCAAAACAATGGCATGAAAATTTTGATAGTGCTATGCTAACAAATGGATTTAACATCAATAAGTATGATAAGTGTGTTTATGTTATGATAATTGTGTTTATGTTAAATACATGTTTGTATCAAAGACACTAGTAATGGTTAAGTCATTTTGTGTTTGTATGTTGATGACATGCTCATTGTTAGAAGTAATAAAAAAATGATCAAGTCAACCAAGAATATGTTGAATTCAAAGTTTCACATGAAGCAGAGTTGTTATATCATAGACTTTAGTCCATATATGATTGTGGACCTAGGATCCAAAATGTTAATTATGATATACGTAGTGAAATAGTAAAAAGTACTAGCTGGTGTAGTTAGTTAACACATTAATCTCATCTCCTTAAGGTTACAAGTTTGAATTCCAAGTAGAAGCTTTTTTTTTTTTTTTTTTTTTTTAGTTTTTTTTGTAATATTTACAATTAAAATTATATTAATGGTTGAATTTTTTATTTGTTTAATTGTTCTAATTAAATTTATATTAATTTCCATAATAAAAAATTACATTAATGGTTGAATTTTTTTTTTATAAATATTTATTTATTTCTATGAAATTATCAGTGCGATTTTTTATTTATATTGAATTTGATAAAACTAATAGAGTTATTAAATATTATTTTATATTTATTTAAGTAAATTATTTAATGCATCAAATAAAATTCACTTTTTATAAGTTTATATAAAATTAATAATATATATTATTATTTATTTAAATTAATTATAAAATAATATTTTTAATTTTTTATGATTTTAAAATTTTGTTGTAATATTTATATTATTAAAATAATATCTAAAAGTTTTTTTATGATTAGAAACTAATCTATCAAAATTCATAAATCATAGAGAATAAATTTATCAGTTATAAAGTATATAATCATAAGATATGGAGTATGAATTTATCACTTGTAAAGAATATATTTTATCTGTTATTAGTATAACTAGTGGATCTACAGTTTATAAATGATGAACCTACATCATATATTTGATGAACCTATAAGTAATACCTAATAAACTTATTATTTATAAATAATGAACATGATTATTATACAAACTATATTTGACTTTTAATTTTCAATGAACCTACACTTTACTACTAATGAATCTATAGTTTCTGTTTAATAAACTTATAACTTATCATATATGAATTTACATGATAGTGGATTACAAATACTAGTATAACTGATGAATCTACAATTTACAAATGATGAACCTATGTCATATCTTTGATAAATTTATAAATAATATCTAATGAACCTGTTACTTATAAGTGGTGAACCTAATTATTATACAAACTATATTTGACTAGTAATTTTTAATGAACCTACACTCTTACTAATGAATCTATAGTTTTTGTTTAATAAACCTACAACTTATTATATATGAATCTGTATGACTATGAATCACAAATACCAGTGATAAATCTATAGTTTACAAATAATGAACCTACACCATATATTTGATAAACATATAAGTAATACCTAATGAACCTGTTGCTTATAAGTAGTGAATATAATTATTATACAAACTATATTTGATAGGTAATTTTTAATGAACCTACACTCTACTACTAATGAATTTACAATTTATGTTTAATAAACTTATAGCTTACCATATATGAATTTACATGATAGTAAATCACAAATATCGATATAAATGATGAATCTATAGTTTACAAATGATAAACTTACACTATATTTGTGATGAATTTATAAGTAATATCTAATGAACATATTGCTTATAAGTGCTAAACATTATTATTATATAGATTATATTTGATAGTAAATTTTCAATTATTATACACTATACTACTGATAATTTAATTTAGCATTTACAGGTACAAAAATCATAAATTTATAAACTAAAAAGAAAATAATTTGTGAAAATTGATTATATAATCAAGTTAATAATTTTTGCAAGGGCTTAATAATAATAATAATAATTATTATTATTATTATTATTATTATTATTGTTATTATTAATATATATTATTATTATTTAAAAAATATTTATTTTTGAAAATTGATTGTCATAAATAAGATAAATATGATATTTTATAAAAATGTAAAAATTATTCTTAAAAACCATTTTAAAAAATTACACATAAAAATGTTAAAATTTATAAATAAAAATTACATTGAAAAATTAATGATATTAAAATTAATTATTATTATAAAAATCAAATAAAAATAATTAATAAATAATTAATAATTAATAAATAAAAATCAAATAATTATCCTTAAAAAATAATCAAAGAAAAAAAAAGAATAACTAAAAAAACAAAGAATAAATAAAAAAAAATAGAGAGAGTTTGATTCCCTCGGCTCAAACATGCAACGTGATGGTTGCAAGACTAATATGTTAACCAGTTACACCAACTTATCATTTCCATTTTTTGACTCCATATATAATTCTTAATATATACAATGGGATCATGATACTACATGGTCCTAGGTCTATGTCATAATTTGCCTATGAAGGATATGGGACTAGCAGATATGATCTTAGGAATAAAAATTTCAAAAAGGTTAGATGGACTCACATTAAGTCAAATACATTATGTTGACAAAATACTTGATAAATTCAGTAAAAATGATTTAGGTATGGCTAGAATTTCATTATACTTGAGTCTCCATCTATCTAAAAATAGAGGTAAGAGTGTATGAGATTGCCTATCACTCTACCATATTCCACTTGAATATTATATTTATTGCAAATATTTCAAGTGGAATATGGTAGAGTGATAGGCAATCTCATATACTTAATGAGTTGTACAAGACCAGATATTGCTTACATGGTAAGTAAAATTAGTCAGTACACGAGTAATCCAGGAACTAAACACTGGAAGGGAATAGTAAGTGTACTTAGGTACCTACAATAGACTCATGATTATGGGCTACATTATCCCAGATATCCAGTTGTCCTAGAAGGCTATAGTGATGCAAATTGAATATTTGATATAAAAGACTCAAAGTCTACTAGTGGATATGTGTTTACTCTAGTAGGTGCAAATGTGGCTTAGAAATCCTCTAAGCAAGTTGTTATCGCTAGACCTACAATGCAATTTGAGTTTATTGCCTTAGATAAGTGTGGTAAAGAAGCCAAATGGCTTCATTTCTTAGAGGATATTCCAAAGTGGGAAAGGCCTGTGCCACCAATATGCATTCATTATGATAGACAATTTGCAATTAGAAGTGATATGAACCCCAAATGACCTGTTTTAAGGCCCATTATGTTTACGCTTGGAAGCGATTCCCTTGGAAAGCCAAATCAAGTTTACAAGGAAAAAAAACACCAACTAAATGACAAACTTGTGTCAATGATCTTTATTATGTTGTGAACAAGCAAAGTAATTAGTTTTGAAAGTTTAGGTTTGATTATAGGAAGAATTGAATTTTGAGAATAAATCTCACAAGCATAAAAGCTTCATTTTTTAGGGAAAACAACTACTTCTTTATTGATAGAATAGCTAAGTATTTATAGTGACTTAGCTAGGTTACAAAACCCTAAAGACTACTTATTGTACAAGGAAAATTGATTCCTAAACAAGAAAACAAACTAATCTCATTTTTGGGCTTAAACCTAATATAGATAGGCCCAAAATTCACTAATTACATATCAAACTTAATTTAATTAAATATGGGCTTATAACTTATTGATAGGAGCGCAAAATAATGAAATTCTGACAAAAATAAGAAGTACAAATTTTTAGATAGAATGAAAACCATCTACATGGTTTTATGAAAGGTTAGTTACACAGCAATGTAACTCATTTTGGTTTTGCCATTTTTGATTCTTCTATAATAGATCATGTTTGAAGCTTGAACTTCCAAGTTTGGCATTTTTCCAACTCCCTTGATGGAATTTATCAATGTTGAAGCTTTCTTGAATATAATTGGATCCATATGTAAAGCTCATGATCCAAATTTCCTTAATTAGCTTATGAAAAACTTTAAGCAACCTTATTTTCCTCTTCAGAGATCCATCAAATGGTTGGATTGCACTTAATTGTAAGCTATCTTGATAGAAAGAATAACCTTGAAGAATCTCATTGAAATCTATATCATGCATATATTTATAAGCTTCTTGAAAGGCATCTTGATTCTCATCATTCCCTCCCTCCTTAAAATTGTTCGTCTTTGAGTCTTGACTTGAACACTTAGAAATAGGGAATGCATTGCTTGTACCATCTTCTTATTCTTGTTCATCTTCATGTACATCTAACTCAACCACACCTTTTTTTTTCTTTAAGATTTCTAGATGAGTATCGATTGCTAAAATTTCTTCATGAACAACAACAATTTCTTCTTCTTCATTACTAGCATAAATTCAATCAACTTCACATGTAGCTTGAATAGTTCTAGCTATGATGACTTCAACCTTTTTATCTTTATTCCTCATTTTCTCAAATGGTTCATCATTGTTCTCTCCACCTTTGGATTATTATTACCTTTTTGTCAGAGCATTGAAAACCTAAATGACCTAATTCCAGACACTTATAACATGTAACAAGATGAGCATGATGACCTTTATATTTAGGTTGTAACATGTTTAATAAGGAAGAATTTGACACAAAATTAAAAGAAACTAGAAATGAATTATGGGAAAAGACAAACAAAACAACTAAATGAGATGAAGACACAAACAAAATGAAATAAGAAATGGAAAATTTTAGGAATTCTAATCCTAGTTGAATTAGGAATAGAAAACCTAGATGGACTCAAATACACAATACTAAAAATTGAAATAAAATAGGAATCCTAAACATAGTAGGATTAGGGAGGTAAAAATTCTAATCCTAGTAGAATTTTGACTCTTGAGTTGAAAAGTCAATTCCTACTTCAATCCTAATTTAATTCAATTAAAATAACTCTTCCCAATTCAATCTTGATAGGTAATTGATTTTTACTTTTAATTTTTTCCTTATCTAACTCACACAAGGAAGTTAATTTAGCCTATATAAATAATTTTTTCTCTTCTCTATGGCTGCTTTTTCTCTCCTTTATTTTTGGATGAATTTTGCTCTTTTTTCTTTATTTATTCAACAAATAATCTAATCAAACCCAATAATTGAAAATTTAAATAAAAATAGATCTAAATTGAAGAAAACACAAAACAACGAAAATAAGCTTCTAGAAGCAAGCAGATTTAAGGAGAAGACATCATTGAATTTTTGAATGGTAAGTTGATTTTTTTTTTGTTGTTTTATAATTGTAAACAATAGATTAAAACTAAACAAATAGAAATGAAACAATAGAAAACAAATAAAAAGGAATGAACAAAGACAAATTTAAGTGAATACAAGCAAACAGATTGCAATTTTTTTTTAATTTAAAATTTTAATTTTAAATAAAAAAGATAATTTATGACCTAACTAAGTAAGAAAACATAAAATAAAAAGAAATAGAGAGAAATGAAGGTAAACGGAAAGACATGGAAACAAGAAAAATGAACAAAAAACAAAAAGGATAGATATAATATGATTTAAAGCCTAAGCTTTGATACCAAACTAATACAAACCCCAAACAACCTGCTTTGAGACCTAATATCTTTACACTTAGAAGTGATTTCTTTGAAAAGCCAAATCAAGATATAAGGAAAAAAAACTCAACTCAATGATGAACTTGTGTCAAGGAACCTTGGAATGTTGTGAACAAGCAAAGTAATTAGCTTTTAAAGTTTGTGTTTGATTCTAAAAAAAGAACTAAATTTTGAGAATAAATCTCACTAGCAAAAAAGCTCAATTCTTGAGGGAAAACAACTACTTTTTATCAATAGAATAGTTAAGTATTTATAGTGACTTAGCTAGGTTACAAAACCCTGAAACTATTTATTTTACAAGGAAAACTAATTTATAAACAAGAAAACAAACTAATCTCATTTTTAGCTTTAAACCTAATATAAATAGGCCCAAAACTCACTAATTATATATCCAAACTTAATTTAATTGAATATGGGCTTATAAATTATTGATAAGACTCCAAAATAATAGAAACTTAAGTAAAATAATGAAATTCGGACAAAAATAAATGTAAACTCTTAATTTTGTACCCTTATTATCTAGTCACATCCTAACACTCACTAATTTTAGTGTGCTATGCAAAGTTGGAGGGGTTCGAGGACAACATCACTAAAAAAAAATTTAGCCTTTGAGTACATTGCTATCCAGATGCTTCATTTTCTAACATGGACCAACCTCAATCTCTAGAAGAAAAAAAAAGAAAAAAAAAAAGAGAAAGAGGATAGGCTTATATCCCACAAGTATATCCATGTGTGGTTTGCGTTGATCCATGCCTTGGTCCCATGGCTACCGTACACACCTGGGGTGGATTCACGTAGACACCTCTCAGATCTGCACCAGGGTCTATGTTGATTGCCCAATGTTCCCCCCTATCCAATCATGAAATTTTGAATTTGCCCTTCCTTTCAGCCCATTTTTCAGCCATTTTGGGTCTTTTACCCCACTCCATTTATCCATAAATACTACACTCCCTATACCATTTTCCTTAATCCTTAAGCACTTGTTGATAGCTATCCATTTGCTCATTTCTTCTTCCCCCTCCAATCACTCTCTTTAATTAATTAATTAATCCTTTTAATTAATTAATCCTTTTAATTACTTAATTACTCCACCTTAACCTAAGTTAATTAATCCTTTTAACTAACTAATCATCTTTTTAAAATTAATCATTAAATTAATTAACTAATTAATCACTTTAAGAGAAAAAAAATCAAATTAATCTTATTCTTGAAATTATTCCACCCTTCATCCTAATTAATTAATTATTCATTTTAATTAATTAATCCATCCATTTCATCACATTAATTGGCTAATTAATCATTTTAATCAATCAATTAATCCCTCAATCAATCCAATAATCTAGTTCTGATAAAATGGAACTTTGATCAAGCAAAACACTTCGTCCATCTCATCAGCCAAAAATAAAGTATTTTCATTCAATCTCTAAACCAAAATTAATTTAATCAATCTATAATTCATCATGGAATGAATATGTGAGTTTTGATCCCTATTCCATAGGATACGTGGGCACATACAGAATTTAAATCCAAATCATAAATTGCAAATCTAAACAATTCTCTTTTCCCTTTTCATGTTCAAATGTAATTATTAATATCTAAGTTTTGTAAGGGAATTTATGGTCTTCTTGGTACCCATAAGGGTTAGAAAAGACATCTCATTTTAATTAATGTATTTAGTTAATTTAATTAATTTGGGAATTAAGGAGCAGTTATGTGGTTCCTTTAGAAATCCATAAGGACTATAGGGAACACTCTCTTTAATTTGTAGATGGATTTACTTAATTGTTCTTTTAATTTTCCATGCATTTATATTATGCCACGTATTCATATTATGCCATGATCATGCATTTTACTTATAATTATTATTTCATACTTGTTATTCGTGAAATCAATTTTTTTAAGTCGAATTAAACTTAAGAGCCAAATTTAAATTATTTAATAAAAAACCTAGTTTCCGAGCTCAACTTGGTTCAAAGACTAGTGATTCTATCATTGGGCAAATTAATTAACTAAAATTAATGAATTGGAGTCACAAATGAGTTTTTCCTTATTTTCCCCATTTTTAAAAATAAATTAGGGTGATGACTCCTGAAATCTCTTTTCAAAATCAAAAATCAATTTTCCAAATGATAGTTGTTTTAATCATGAGCACTGAAGTTCATTCCATAACCTTCTTAAAAATCTTCTATCTTTCCTTAAGGCATTTGAGTGAGGGAGGGATGTTCAAGTGAGGTCTCATGGTTAGCAATTCTACCGGGGATTGGTTGCCACCCTTTTTAATAAAAATGGAAAGCAAATAAGAGGATTACTATTTTGTTAAGGAAAAATTTTCAAAAATAATCTCCATTTGACTTATCAAGTATAATTTGACTTTCATATATCGTTTTGCATAAAAAAGGCTCATTGCCTAACCATAGATTTAGGAAAACTTTTGGATGGCAACTCTCTTTGAGTATTTTTGGAGATAGCGAAAGTGGTCCACCTCGCATTGAATCCCCAATCATTTCGGTGGTGTAATAAGAAATCAATACTATTTGACCCACACAAGACACTTTGACTCACATATGGTTAGGTATATCAATGCTCTAGTAGGATTAGACCTGTAACTAAACTACTTTTCACCCTTGTACATATAGTTGCCTTAGACATTGACCCTAGATTCCATGCATTGTAATAATAAAGACTTTGTGTATATTCCAATGAAACCTTTTTTTAGCATGCATCATGATATGACCATGCATAACTTTTCACCCTTGTGCATATAGTTGCCTTAGACTTTGACCCTAGGTTCCATGCACTGTAATAATAAAGACTTTGTGCATATTCTAATGAAACCTTTTTTTAGCATGCATCATGACATGACCATGCATACATATTGTAAACCCCGAGTCTGGGTTATACCTTAAGCCAAATCGAGCATCAATCTTCAAACCTTAAACAATTTTTGGGCCCTAAGACTTTTTGCCTATTACCTTCTTCAAGCCTGAAACCTTTGTCACATCACCTACCACAAACACGTGGCCTATCATTACCTTGTGCCCAAAACCTTTGGTGCCTAATCTCTTTGATGCCCAAACCTAAGCTCAAGGCATTTAGCCCACCTTTTGGCCTAAGATCCTAAAACCCAAACACCATTACCCTTGTTCAAACACTCTAAGATACCAAACCTTCATAAAGTCCAAAACATTTTGGGCCCTAACCTAAGACTTAATCCTTAAGCCCAATACCTTTGGCCTAATGAGCACTCCTTATCCAAATACCCCAAACCTTAACTATTTGGCCCAAAATGCCTTAGGAAGCCTTTTTCTCAAAATCTTCATACTTTCATCACCTTTTACCTTTCTTTTTTTCCTTGAAGGTACCAATGGCCAGCCCAATCAATATGGACACCATGAATACCCTTCTCTCTGACCTTCTCAAGAAGTAAGAGTAAGAGGAGAATATTTAAGCCATTCTCAGCTAAGAGGAGAATATTCAAGCCATTCTCAGCTTTTCCCTCAGCACTTAACAAGCTAATTTCAACAAGGCTTTAGTTGCCTAACCAACTAAGATCAATAAAACCCTAACTCCAAAACAAATCAACTTCAACAAAGTATTAGCCCATCTCGCCAAACCCCTATGCTCCTAAAAGCAGTCCATAGATTTAAATTCCTCGATCACACCTTATGCTTCCTATATTAATCTGCTGAACATCACATCTCCCCATTCTGCTAACTAAGCTAAGTCAAGACTAATTATTTCAAGTTTTGCCATACCCCATCTTGATTCATCCAATATTGTAGTTCTTCCCATGATCAGTCAGCTTGGCATCTCCCCTTTTTCAACCAACACTACATTTGGTGCTAGTGCTGCATCTTCTATCATTGGCCTTACCGCTAGAAAAGAAGTGTCTGAAAATCCTAGATAGCTAATCCCAAACACATATGCCAACCCAAACCCTATTATGAACCTGACTAATAATGGAGGAGTTCCAAAAGTTTCATACCACCAAACACCAAAGTTAACCTTCCTCTTTCCTTGAATCCTTTTCGGGGAATGGAAACCTCTATCAACCGAATGTTAAAAGGCCTTCAAACTATAACACCACTATACTCTAGCAAGCTCATACAGTTGGGAAGAAATGCAAGAATAATGAACTTTGTGCCTCTACTTCTATTATCTCTATCAAACAAATAAGTAGAGAGCCAGCTACCATCACTAACCAACAACATAATCAGAAAGAAGAAATTTCACTAATTTAAGTATTCCCTTAAGCATGATTTATAATATGACCCTTGAAGCTGACTTGGTTAAACCTCTAGAGTCAAAAAGACCTCTAGCCATCTATCTAAAACTATAGACCTAATAAATATTACAAGTACTACTAAAGAGCTGGGCATAAAACTAACATGTGCAAGAGCAAAAGGCATCGAATCCAAGATCTCATTGATGATAGGGATATCCTCCCTCTAGAACTAGAACCTAATATGCCTACCAACCTCGGTTCATATCTCGATCCTAACTAGAGCCTATAGCAGCATACTAAAGAGTACTAGTACTTTACATTGAAGCATCCTTTACAGTCCCTGGTTTCCACCTAGCATAAGTAGTTAAGGCCCTTATGAGTTCATATCCCTTGCTAGTTTACCTAGTAGCTTTTACAGTTTCACCCTCAACTCCTAGGTAAGATCGAGACCTAGAGATGGATGATCATTAATGGGATAAAGCGACCTAAAAAAAGTTAAGTAGGAATATACTTTATGAAATTCATCCACCTTACCTAGTGACTAGCACTTTAAGGAGAACACTGGCCTAGTGAATATGCCCTTGTTTTGAGTCCTACAATCAAGTTGAGTCCAATAAATTTTAAGTCCTCATCTAAGTTTGAGTTTGAGTCTTTCAAGTCTCTTTATATTGAATTTTATTTTAGTTTGAGTATGTCAAGTCTTGTGCTTCTTTCTCTTCTTTTGAGTCCTTAATTGTCCAAAGTCAGAGTTAGAGTCTGTAATTGACTTTCCTAGTTTACCTTTTAATATAAAGTTTGAATTTTTCTTATATCTTATACGAATTTGACTTGAATGATACATTCAAAATAATAATAATAACAATAAAGAAATTGAAAAAAAAAGTTAAAAAAAATACATGTATTACACCATAGCATCATTTTTATTTAAATATTGAAGATGGAATAGCTTTTAGAACTTAGCTACAAGGTTATTGTGTGCATCAAGGCGATCCTTTCTTCAGCTGAGCCTAGCTAGCTGTCAAGTCCAAAATCCACAATTAGGCATAAGAATATCTTAATAGCTATAGATTACTTCACCAAAAGGATTGAAGAAGGGCCATGTCAAATTATGAATTTTAAGGAGTAGTTATTTTGCCAAAATGGGGAAAAGCTTGATGAAAGTCTGCAAAGTAGGTAAACAGCTAATAAGTTTGTCATGCCTATTTTTTTTCACAAATATTAGACTTTTATCCATACTATAATAAGAACTACATGGATTTGATTCTCTTTAATAAAAAAAAAGTAATGGAAATAATGCAAGGGATACATAGGCAACCTAATCTGGGTACGGTCCAAATCATAGTAAGAATATCTTTTGTTTTATAAGGCATCATGCCCTTATGTTCTTTGTGTAATGCATTAATTGCATCCCCACTTGGTGCCTCTATATGAAAAAGGGGAAGAAGAAGAAGAAGAAGAAGGAAAAGAAAAAAAAAAAAAAAAGAAATGGCTTGTTAAGCTGAAAACTTGAAAGGGTGGCTTAGGCAGAAATTAGAGCAATCTCATCGAGTTGAAAACCTAAAAAGGTGACTTGGGCAGAAGCTACAGCTAAAAAAAGATATGTCATTCAAATTGGATCCCATTGAGTCATGTCATTATCCATCTGATTGATTTTATTCAGTTTGTCTGAATAATTCATCCTTTTTTATCTATTGCATGAGTAGTCAAAAATTTTTATCTTTCTTAGGTTCTTTTTCCTTTGTGCCATCCCTTTTCTTTCTTTATTCATTAAGTCAAATATCAAATCATCGTGAATAAAAGTTGCACTTACCCATCACTGAGAGCATGTCTAATCTTTCAAGTAACCTTTATTTAGTCCATCATCCCTTGTCAAGGGCATGATCTCTAAATCGTGTCTTTCTATTAAAGTGCTTGAGTCACTAAAAGGCCAAAGTCAGATGGTTTGGTTTTCCCTTATTCTTAAAAGGCTTTCTCATCCTCTATGCGAATCTAACTAAACCTAAAAAACATTATACCTAAGAGTCTTCCAAGCCTAAATAAAGTATTCTTTCCTTTCCATGAATCATTATAACAAAACCACAAAGCCCTAGCTTTTTAATGAACTCAAGACATTCAAAGGGTCTCACCATAGACCAAAATCAAGGTATGCCCCTCTTATTTACCTAAAGAAAGTCCGATCTCCAAAATCCAAGTGAACCTTCCAAACTTATCCAAGTCATTTATCCTTGTAACTAAAGCCCTATCATACCAAGGCCATAACTAAAGCCAAGATTAACTAAATCCTAATACCTACTAACTCGATTATTCAACCCTCTTGACAAAACCAAAACCAAACCCTAAAAGAAGTCCAAAGCCTAGACTACCTAATTAATTGCCCAAGCAACCAAACCAGGCTAGGAGCATGAAAGGAAATAGGGCCATATGGAGTGAACCATAAATCTTTGTCATCTGTGCTAACCTATAAATCCCTTCATAGCCACAAGCTTCCAAAATCAAACTAGGAGTAAACCATCAACACGTTATCACCAAAATCAATCATTCCTATAAAGTCTTGGGACTACTAAATAGAAAAATTCCCTTTTGAACCTAAAATAAGCCACTTGCTTGCTAAAGCCATTACAAAGCAACCTAGCTATCCTTTGCCATGACAAGCCCCAACATATGTGAAAATAGCCAAATTGCTACCCTCCAAACTGGGGCATCTTCCTAAAATCACCTTTTTAGATAACCAATCATTGGTTCAAGGCATCTAGCTTGTATAAACACCTTTCTGCCTAGGGTCTAGATTACCTATCATTATCATCACTTAAAAAAATTATAGAATTGTTAGGCCTTCCTATGACAACTTTAGGAATCCACTAAAAAATCAATCAAAATAATCATCTTATAACCTGCAACCCACTTTTAGGAGTCACTATTGTATGCAAATTGCATTTATGACATGCAAAAAGAGCAAACCCATGAATCCATCCTCCTGAGTCCATATATTCATCCCTTATGTGCATCATAAAAAATCATCTATAGCACATAAATCATCTATAGTGCAGGGGTTAAACAAAATGTCCATAAATCCTAAAGCATGCATACATAAATATGCATCATCTGTGCATACACATCCATGCATATCATCCATAATCATGCACCATCATATATATACTATGTTAATGGCCTCTCCTCCTTTATATATGCCAAATGTCATTCGCTAAGCAATATCAAGAAAAGACTGGAGATAGTCAACCCTATCCAATAGATGGTCACACTCTATTCAACGGACCACCTCATGAGTTTGCCATGCATAATCCCAGATAATCTATAGGAGAAAGAAAAAATCATTTTTACGAAGCACTAGTTTTGAAAGTAAAAGGTAGGTCCCATTAGTGACATGTAAGTTAAATTCTCATTGTATCAAGTCAAACAAACCCCTATTCACTTTTCACTTTTAAAGCCCTATCAAGTTAAATGGCAATCCTATAAAATCTAACTGATGAAGTACAACTTTTAGAGTCCCTTTAATCTTAGCAAAGTTTCTTCAAGCTTTCCAAAGGCCCAACCCTTCATATTAAGAATCCTAAGTTTCCTCGGTGCAACCAAAATCTTCTCAAAATCTCTTAAGCTAACTCGCCAAAGGCTGAGACTCTCTTCTTACCAAAATCTTTTTAGAATTTCTTGAGCTGACTTGCTATAGATTGAGGCTCTTCTCTTATCAAAATCTTTTTAGAATCTCTTGAGCATACTCGCTGTAAGCTGAGGCTCTCCTCTCACAAAAATCTTATCATAATCTTTCGAGTTAACTCACTATAGACCGAACTCTCCTCTTACCAACATCTTTTTAGAATCTCTTGAACTGACTCACCATAAGTCGAGGCTCTCCTCTCACTAAAATCTTGTCAGAATCTCTTGAGCTGACTCGCTATAGGCTAAGGCTCTCCTCTTACCAAAATCTTATCAAAGCCTCTCGAGATGACTTGCCATAGGATGAGGCTTTCTTCTTACTAATGTCTTTTTAGAATCTATTAAGCCAACTTGTCATAAGTCAAGACTCTCCTCTTACCAATATCATTTGATGATTTTTTGATCTACTTGCCATAGACTGAGACTCTCCTCTTACCAAAATAATTTGAACTGCTATAGACTGAGGCTCTCTTTTTACTAAAATCTCTTAAGTTGACTTGCTATAGATTGAGACTCTCCTCTTAGCAAAATCATTAGAGCCGACTCACCATAGACTAAAGCTCTCCTCTTACCAAAATCTTTTCAAAATGCTTAAGCTGACTCACCAAAGATGGAGGCTCTCCTTTTACCAAAACCTCTCAAGTTAATTCACTATAGACTGAGGCTCTCCTCTTACCAAAATCTCTCAAGCTAACTCGCTATAAGCCAAGGCTTTCTTCTCGCCAAAATCATTTTAAAATCTTTTAAGTCGACTTGCTATAGGTGAATGCTTTCCTTTCACTAAATTATCTTATCCAAAATCCATCAACACTTACAAATGTCCAGAAACGGTCACTTAAACATCCATGTGCCTCTTTTTTCCACCCTTTCCACCCATAAATATCTAGAAATAGTCACCTAGACATCCATGTGGCTCCTTTTTCCACCTTTTTTACCAAAATGTATCAATTCCAACCATAAATGTCTAAAAATGATCACCTAGACATCTATATGGTTCCTTTCCATCCCCTTTATTTTAAGTCAATCATGTCCTTCACCTAGAAAAATCTAAATCCTTACTTAGACATCAATCAAGTACCCTTTTTTCATCCTTATTTACCTTAAGGTCAACTATATTCTTTACCCAAAAATGTCTAATCTAGACATCTCTTTGGTTCCTTTCCTACATTTTCATTCGAATAAATCATATCTATCAATTCATCTAAAAATATCTAGCCACAGCCTAAATATCCCTTTAGTTCCTTTCTGCTTCCATTGGTCAGTCACACTTTTCACCCATAAATGTTTAGGAATGATTGCTTAAACATTTCTGTGGTTCTTTTTGTCATCTACCTTTCTTTCAAAATGAAAACCACTTCTCTTATTGAAATATGTCCAATCACCGACCTAGACTTTTTTTTGGTTCCTTATGCCATCCCAACTATCGGTTTCACTATCATCAAAATTTTCTTATAGAAAAAACAAATTTGGTGAGGAGGAAGCTATGTAACCTTAATTTTGCACCCTTATCATCCAGTTGCTGCTTAAATCCTAGAAAATTTAGTGTGCTATGTAGAGCTGGTAGGGTTCCTTTGAAAAAAAAGAAATTTTAGCCTTCATATACATTGCTATCCAGATATTCCATTTTTCAACATGGATCAACCTCAATCTCTTAAAAAAAAAAAAAGAGGGCAACCTTTCCGCGGCTGTCGCATGCACTAAGGTTTGCACGGATTGCTAATGGTCCCCCTGTCTAGCCTTGAAATTCCAAATTTGCCCTTCCTTTTAATTTACTTTTAAGCCCTTTTTGGTTTTTTTATCCCACTCCCTTTGCCTGTAAATACCTCATTCTCCGTATCATTTTCCTTACCCATTGAGCACTTATTGATAGCCATCTATTTGCTCCTTTCTTTTTCTACCTCTAATCACTTTCTTTAATTAATTAATTAATTACTCCTCCTTAACCTAAGTTAACTAATCTTTTTAATTAACTAATCATCTTTTTAAAATTAATCATTAAATTAATAAATTAATTAATCCATCCATTTCATCACATTAATTGGTTAATTAATCATTTTAATCAATTAATTAATCCCTGAATCAATCCAAACATCAATCCTGATAAACGAAACTTTGGTTTAGCAAAACACTTCGCTCATCTCATTTGCTAAAAACAATGGTATTTTCATTCAACCTCCAAACCAAAATTGATCCAATCAATGTTTAATTCATCATAAAATGAACTATGTGTGTTTTATTCCTTATTCCATATAGTATATAGGTATGTTTGGAATTTAAATCCAAACCACAAATCCAAATCCAAACTATTCTCTTTTCCCTTTTCATTTTTAAATGTAATTATTAATATCCTGTCATATCCAATTTTTAGAGACATGATAGTTTTAGAACATGGGGAGACATAAGATCACCCACGCTTGTAGAATCCACTCAAATATACACAAATATTGCTTAAGATCCTATTAACCCTCATACATTAACTTGATTAAACCTTTTGTAAGAAAACCTTAAGTCACTCAAGAGTAGTTAAAATATACTTTAACATAATCCATAAGGAAATAACATTTATAACTCCAAATAATTCATCAAATAAATAAAATTCAAAATAAACTCAAAAATAAAAACTCCTAGAGCATCTAGAGACTTATCACATTGAAGCATGAAAATGAAAGACTCAGACAAGGAAATTCCCCAAGAGAAGTAGATTGCTTGAGCCAACACCTTGCCCCTTCAAACTTGCTTGCCTAGAACCATACAAGGAAAATGGGTGAGATAGATGATCTCAATGAGTAAACAATAGGGCTTATACAATAACACATATCCTTTAGAAAGGGCTCATAGCTCATAATTCATATTTTATGATTCAAAATTCATAGCTCATAGTTCATAGTTTGCAATTTAAAGAGGTTCGTAGAAATCAC
>CANTUT010000244.1:0-180000 GCA_947687605.1 Reutealis trisperma | reverse complement strand
GATTTATAGGGAAGTGTTTGGATAGAGGTAAAAGTATTTAACCCTTCTTCAATTCAAGGTTTGACCCAAACTTAAAATAAATGCATATATTCTTTTGTATACAATGAATGCATGTGAAAAAATATTTCATGAGGATGCAAAGGTATAAGATTTTAATTATGGTTCTTACAACCTAAGGTCAGGATCTAGATTCAGTACATGAGAAGGTAAAGGTGGCTTGGATAAGGTACCTGTCACACTAGAGTAATGATATGCCTAACTACATGTGAGTCAAAGAACCTCTCATAGATCCAACAATACATATTTCTTGTTACACCTTTGAAAGGATCAATGGATTCATAACAGGATGTATGATTTCATTATCGATGAATAGACCCAAGGTGGGATGCTCACTAATGCTACTTTCTATCTTTTGTTTTCCAAAGGAACTAGGGTTTTGGATAAGGAGCACAATGTAATGATGCATGAAAAGGTATTTTATATTGAAAGATAAACTTTTGTTTTTGTTTACCAAAAGTAGTCCACTTTTATCTTTATTTGAAAAATATTTGGGAGTCTCTAGTAAAGTCGCCAACTGTGAGGCCTTGCCAGAGCACTGGTTTGATCGCTAAGGGATTGAAATACTTTTTGGGAGAAACATTATGATTGGAACTCTCTATAAGTTTAGAAAATTGCATTCTGTAAATTTTTATTGCAAAAGGAGTCACCATTTTAATTTTATTTTATCTTATTTGGGAAAATTAAAGGAAAAACTTAATTTGGTTTACTCCATAATTATACAATTCATATCAAGGAAAAGCAATAGTCCTTGAATGACCAGAGAGGGCTCGGAGATTAGGTTTTGGTTAAAAATAATTCAAGAAAAATTCTCTTTCTTTAGTTTGGCCTAAACACAAAATAGCTTTTGTAAAAAAAAAAAAAAAGATTTTTTTTTTTTTTTTTTTATGTATGCATGAATAGATATAACATGATGTATGAAATAGATATAAATTATATAATGCATGGCAAATATTAAACGATAGGAATGATAAAGCAAAATAAAAGAAATCTACTTAAATCTATTATAAATCAAAATGATAAAATTAGGGGATATTTCCTCTATCTCTTATGCGATCTAGGAAAGACACACATTTTCCAAAGTTAATATAGACAACTATAGTAGGTAACAGTAACAATCTAAACAATTGTAATAAAGAAAATAAAGAATAATAGAAAAGAAAATTAAAGTTTTGATTTTTATTTAAGAAAAAAAATAGCCCTAACTATGTGAAGAAGGTGATAGAGAGAAACAATTGTTAAGTTTAATGGAGTTGATGCCTTAGAGATGGCATGCCTCTGTATCCCTTTGAATGAGAATCAAACTCCATGTAGTTCTTCCTTTTTGTGAAGGAGGAGTTTTTAAGCCATAGCCTTTATTATCATATTTTTGATAGATTTAAAAGTTTAGAGATTTATTAATTAGATCAGGTTTTAATTAACAAAAAATTAAATCTTTTCATATTTAGATCTTAGAGAAAACTAGAAGAGAGAGAATTCTAATATTAAAATCAAAATTGGAAAGGAAAAAGGAAAGAACCTTATTATTGGTTTTAAATGATGAGGAATGCAAGGAATGAGTTTGGCATTGGATCTAAGTTCCATATTAGCCTCGAATAGCACAAACTCTTCTTTTATAAAAAGAACGCTTGAACAACACAAACTCTTTTTGAAGGAAAGAACTTTAATCACACCCTTGCTTAAATAGCCCATACTTTTCTTAATAGAAAGGACTTGAATTACATTCTTACTTGACTAGGAGGCTTAGAAATAGTGTTTTTGTAGCTTTAAAGGGAGGGTAGAATTATATCATAATGTGTGGGAACTATTGGGAGGTGTAGGGTATTTATAGTGGGAGTCTGGGGACTGAATCTTGCCAATTTTTGGTGTGAGATTTAGAAAAATCGCACTATGGCAAATGGACCCAACTTGTGGCAACTGCAGAGGAGACTATAGTGACTGTACGACCCATTGTCACAACCAATTGTTGACTGCAAGGACCCCTATAGCAACGACAATTCTAGCTGCAGTTATTATAGCTGGCTGCCAGTTGTTGTAGCTAGCCCTTGGGCTACTATACTCCATCTTTTGGCCTGTTTTCACCCACTTCTTATATGATTTAGATCTGAATTGATTCTATGATGTCGAACATCCAGAGGTGCAAATTTGGGGTTCATAATAAGTTGAGAAATGCATGAGCAATATGATGAAAGTCCTTTCTTCATATGATCATTGAACTCCATTCCTTTGCTCACCTCCTAAGTATTTATTATTTCGTTAGTATCATGTTAACTTCACTTTTTGTAAGTAACATATTCATATTATATTTCTTTGTAAGATCTACCAAAAAGTGAAATAAAGCATAGCCATTTAGACCATAACCTAGGGGTGTGCAAAATCGAACTGGACTAAATAACCGAACCGAACCGATCCTATTCGGTTTGGTTCTTATTTTTGGAATTTTACAAATTTTGGTTTAAAACTGAAAAAACCGAATAAACCAACTTTAATATGTATATATATATATTTTATGTTAATTTAAATCATACAATCACTTGTAGCTCAGTGGTTAAAACTCTATTTTAGTTGCTTACCAACCTGGGTCGAATCCCAATATTGTTTTTTTATAAATATTCTCAAGTTTCATATTAAAAAATAATGTTTGGTGTTGCTAGGATTCAATCCTAGACTTAACACAATGTTTGAAGTGCATATTGCCACCAGGCCATTAAAGCTTGCTTGGTTTTGATTTTGACATAATTAATTATATAGTAAATTTGGTTAAACCAAAAACCTACCAAAAATTGAACTTTCACTTCAGTTCGGTTTCAGTTTCTAAAATGGGGAGCATTTGGTTTGGTTCAGTTCGATTTGAATCGAATGCTCAACCTTACCAAAGCCTTTCTTATATAAGCGAGACCATTTAGACCAAAGCTATAGTACAAATTGATTATAATAAAAAATATAATATTGTAATTGAGGCCATTCATTAAAGCTAATATGTAAGCTAATATATTGTAATGGATGAAGATCATTCGAATCAGAGTCATCCAATTGTAATTGAAGCATTGGGCCAATTTTATAAATAAAATATTATTAAAAATATTTTCTTTAAATGTTTTTATTATTATATGTATAAGTATATTGCATGATAAAATTGATAGAATGCCCAACTAATAAGGGTATTCATTAGAGCAAGTGCACTGGTGACTCAATTGATTGGGTTTGTAAATTAATCAAACATATTCATGCAGGCATACAATTATTTTTTTAGGTATATAATAGCCCATGATTATTATGAAGAGTCTATAAGTTCACTTCAATGTGCTTTAGATGGTTTACTTATACCGTGATAGTATATGATGGTGTTATAAATGATGGAGGCTCTTAGGTTTGCGGTTTGTCACTCCAATTGAATCTTTGATGGTTAAAGGAAAGTGAAATTTGTGGTGTCGTGGAAATTTATACCAGACTCATAAAGCAAGTTTCTATCAATTTAAGGAAAGAAATGTTTTATGAAAATGTTTTCCTTATTTATAATATTATGATATTATGGTAACATGATTTTCTATAAGCACTATGATATTTTAATATTCCTATTCATCATGCATTCTTATGATTTTTATTGAGTTAACATCTCACGACATCGTTTGTGGATATCAAGAATTAGCTTAAAAGTTTTCAGGCAGGCTTGTATATGTATATGTATAAGAGCAAGAGTATTAAGACCCTCAAATCTAGCAAAGAGACTTTAGCAATTTATGTTGAGGAGAGTCATTCGGAGATAAAGATAAAGCATATATTAGAATGTTAAGTTTAAATTGTATTAGTTCATGGTGAACTATATTAAAGCCATAATAGAATGTAAAGGAAGTATTTATATAATGAAATAGTTCAAATGAATAAAGTTTTGCCCACTACAATCTTTTGATCAGTTGAACATGAAGTTTAAGAGATGCGATCCCAGGCACTTAAGAGTTCTATAAGGTGATCAGTGGCCTTATACCTATTTATACCCTAGTAGCAACGTGCCTCGGTTAAAGGTATTGCTAAGAGGATTTCCCTAGCAAACATGTGAAAAGATGTAAACCGAGGACGTGGCTTAACAATATAGCAAAATGCTATCTATAAATGATGATTAATTAAAAATAAAAAAAATAAAGTATAAGGTAAAAGTGAAACACAAAAATTGAATATGATAATCTTAGTTCTTGAGATAATTATAGATTTTTTAATAATATAATATAATATAGTTATATAAAAATGACAATCAATATCTAAAATTCTAATTTAAGATAATTAAAAGCAAAAGAAATTGAAGTGCTACCTTTCATTAGCATGATATATAATTAAATTAAACTATAAAAACATATACTTGGCTTCAATTTAAATGAAAAGGATGTATGAAAAATCCATAAATTTTTAAAATTCGATAGATAATGTAAAGTTTTAATGAAAGAATTCTTTTTATAAAAAATTATAAAACAAATCTAAATTCTACTATAATAAGATTTTTTTTTATGCTGCTACAGTAATAACAGCAAGAACAACAACAACAACAATAATAATAATAATAGATGTTTAATTTAAAGAATATGAAAAATTACTAAAGAGGTTTTTATTTATGAACATGTTCACCTCTTTGTAAATTTATATATTATAAATGAATAGATTATAGATGGATATAGTAGTTTTATTACGTAGGCTATTTGACAGACAACTAAACAAATTCATATTTAATTAATTATAACAATACAGCCTATTTAGCAAACACTACGTGATTATTGGTTGGTTCATCAATATACTGATGGACCTTTTTTTAAGGTATGTGATTAGAGTTGGATTGACCATATGAGTTTTAGACTGGATCTTTTAGATTCGACCTAAATGATGGAAGCCTACAAAGGTGAAACAAATGTTAAGAAGCTCCAGGCCTTGTGCCTGGCAAAGGGCTTCTAACTCTCAAGTCAATACAACATTCACCGGTGACGTGAGAAGAAAGGGCTCTTCTCTGTCAAAGGATTTTTAAATGAGAGAAGGAGATGAGAAAGACATAGAGTTCAAGCTACTTGAACTATATGTTGATCCTTCTTTTTTGTAGGGCTCATAGATGGGACAAGTGTATGTGACCCTTATAGAGGAGAGAGAATATCCTTTGACACAGTATACTCCTAATTGGCATGGTTGGTATAAAGGTAGTGGGCACATGGATTGAGGTTTTGTCCCTTGGGATGTGGTTGGTGACTGTAGTGTTAAAGTCCAAGGGCATGCTGCCTTATTAAAGGCCTTTTTTGACACATGATAGTGATGTTTATACTATGAAAGCCACATAAAATAGCTTGTTAAGTGGGTAACTTGGGGTTGAAGCAAGAGATGAGAGTCTTCGTAGAGGTGAAGCGAAGGCTTTGCCTCTCAGGGAGGGCAGGCTACCTTCTCTAAACTTGCCTAAGAAGGGCTTTGGTCAACCTAAAGGGGCTAGAGAGCTTGAGCGAGACTGCACTTTGGACTTCCTCTCATTTACTGGGGCAAAGGTCGAGAATGAAGCCTCAAATAAAACATTTCTTCCCTTGTTTAGCTTTACTAAGAGGAGAGCCTTCATGTTCACATTATAGAATTCATATAGGCGAAGACATGTCCTTTAATGAATGGGCTTTGTATGTTTGAGGTGCTCTAATTGGCTGAAAACCTTCGCTTGGCTGGAGCGATTTTATTAGTTTAGAGAGCTTTACCTTGGCATCCTATATAGGGTAGGTAAATTGTCTCAGAATCATTTAATGCATGGATGGCTGACAGAACCATGCATCAAATGTGCATCTCTTCATTTGCGCACATTTCCATGTGTCTCTACAACTGATATGATTTTCTAGGGGATTTTTAAATTTAAACCACCTTTCAATTCTCCATAATTATCAAGGAGGCCTTCTCCTATATATACCTCTCAACTTCTCACTTTAAAGCTTATATTTGTTTTTTTTTTTTTTTTGCTTTCTCTGAGTTATTCCTTCTTATTCTCTTGCTATTTCTGCACTTTCCTCTTCCCTTCATTCTCTTCAATTTCATTTCTCCTCTCAAGAATGGCACCAAGGAAAGAGGTTGTTCTTAGGAGAGACTAAGTCACTTTTGCTTAATACTAGAAGATCCTAGAGGAGGAATAGGGGCCGACCGCACCCATTGGTAAGACTACTGAGTTCCTCTCCTTTAGCGAGAATTTGGATAACATCAACTAATCCCTATTTTAACATCTTGAAGTTCATGAAAGGATCTACTCCAGTGATTCAAAGGCTACTTTTCTTAAGGATAATGGCCATTATGTTATCTTCTATCACCAATTGGCTCTTTCTACCTATCAAAATCAAAATAGAGTGCTTTAAGCATTTCTAGGTGAGTCCCATGATACTAACTCCCAATATGATAAAGGACATGCATCTTTCTAAGGCTTTATGCTTTGGCTATGGCATTAACCCACTACTTGTCTCTTCTAATGCTTCTTCAGGGTTTAGAGTGATCAAAGGTCACTTAGCATATATATGACGTCAATAAAGCCCCTTCGAGGCCTGTTCATTGGTAAGAAGAATGAGGTGAAATATTGGAAGACCAAGTTTGGCCTTATTGAGGTCATTGATGGCTAAGGTGACAAGTCTTCTGGTTTTGGATTTTGTCGCCATTTCTTGCTGCCATCCAAAGGCCTTGGGGACTGGCCAAAAAGGCTAACTAATGATGATAAGAGAGACTTAAGGACCTTCATTTATCAGGGCTATATGTATTATGCTGATGAGATGGGATCTTCCATACACATACAGAATGTTGATGGAGATCTTACACCCATGGTTCTTTTGATAGATGTTCAAGGTATGTTTTTGCTGACCCTTTTTATCTAGCAAAGCGATATGGTATTTTGGGTGTATAACTCATTTTTGTTTTGTTTATGTTTTGCAGTGAAAATGAAGAATCATGAACACTATCAGGACATTTTACAAGTGATTGGGGGAGTGTCGCCTAAAATTTACACGTCTAATACTGAGCTTCCTATATTAGATCCTTACACAAGGATGCTAAGGCTTCGGGTTATAGCATATTATAATCCTTCTCTAGTTGGACTTCCTGAGAGAGGACCAGCAAAGTAGGCACCAATAAATTAAGATCATTTAGTAAGGCTAGTAGAGTAAACTCAAGTGAGTGTGACTAACATAAGGATGGTTCGTGGTATCAGAAAGAGACTTATCAAAGTCTCTAATCTTACTATTCCTATTATACTGAGGATAGTATCTTTGACTTGTGCATTCGCCATGCCTGTCTCAAGGCCTGTTATTGCCTAGAGGGAAATTACGAATTTTGAATCTAGACTACCTCCTCCCTCTGCTGCTCCTCCAATTTTTAGAAGGGAGAAAGGAGTGCATTATCCAAACCTCCAAAAGTTGAAAAAGATGGGGCCTCTTTTGACCAATATCCTTGATACTTTCGCCCATAACTCTAGAGGGGTTGAACAATGAGAAAACTTGGAGAAGTAGTTGGAGGACATCACTGACGATGCTAAATTCGATGCTAAACTGGCTTTGTTAGTGAAGAACTTCAACTTGCTCGAGATCGAGCTAGGGGCAGGTAATCTTCCTACCTTTCCTTCTCTACCTTCCCTCATTTATTATCCTAAGATGAAGCTTTGGAGTGTCTGTCTTATGTGGTTAATGAGTACTAAGCTTGGAAGGCCCTCTACTACTACGGAGGTAATGTCTTTGGAGAAATTTATAAAAGAGAGAAGAACTTCACTGCCCAACTTGGCTACTCTCCTGGCTCTTTATCCTTCACCCACTAAGATCATGATCAAAGGCAAGACTATTTTTTTTAGAGGCAATTCCTCCTTCACTTTATTTGTTTACTTCATTACTTTATTATTTTTTACTCTTAATGTTTATCTTCTTTTATTTTAGGTCTTGTAAGGGCTGCTACTGCTTTGCCCTTAGCAAGTCCTACAATGAAGGAACCTTTTGTAGTAGTTACCACTTTAAAATTTCTAGCAATGCCGATTAAGGATGTTTCTTCAACTATAGTGTGACCCTTTATAGAGGTTCAAGATGTTACTACAAAGGTGGCTCCTCCAGCAGCATTGAATGTGGGAGCTCAAGACTGTAACCCAGCTAAGTCCTTCTCCTCCTAAGCCTTTTAAGAAAATATTAATAATAAAAGAATTCCTTCAAAAGAAGAGACCAACAAGTGTCTTTTCTCCTCCTCCTCAAGATGCACCCATGATAGAGGACTCAACAATGCTCCTTCCAGCTTCGTAATTCATAGATGTTGAAGATTCGGGCCCTCTAGCAAAGAAGTAGGGAATTGAGGATCTTGTGGAGTGTGTCCAGGAGAGCTTGGAGGGATTGAGGCCTCTTTTACCCCTCTGCCAGGGACTTTGGCTCCTTTGACATTCCTCTACCCTATCCCCACTTTGCTATTTAGGTCTGCTTCTGAGACATCGGTGAAGCATGAGGCTATGCTGAAAAAGTTAAATTTGGCTATTTTTTCACTCTAGCTTTTAAGGTGTTGAAATGGTCTTTTGCTTCATTTCATTCTTTTCCTCTTATTGTTTTTGTTTTGCAGGCAGCTCTAGACGCCAAGGTTCTGTGCAAGATCCTAGCCTCCTAAAGGATAATTATAATGCTATAAGGCAAGTTGTAGAGGAGAGGTGAGAGTTATGTTTAAAGCTAGAGTCAAAGCTATAGACAATTAGGTTAGCTCTTGAGTAGGAGCGACAAAGGAATGCCTTAATCGAGGAGCTAAAGAAGCAAAGGGCCAAGTTGGAAGCCCAATTAAAAGCGAACAATGATGCTTGCCAAAAAGCTGAAGAAGAAATAAGGGCCCTCTAAGTTATGATAGCTGGTAAAGACAAAGCCATTGCCAATTTGGATACCCAACTAGAAAGGTTAATGAAGAGTAATAAGGAGCTCAGTAAAGAGGTGAAGGAGATTCTGATCCTTCACCAATATCTTAAAAGGTTAAATAAGAGCTTCGAGTTACTAAGTTCGGGCATAAACAAGTGTCTAAAAGAGCAAGAGATACAGATAAGAGGAGGAGACAAGCTGAAGAGGGCAGAAAGAGAGCTATTAGAGACTTCATGTAGTCAAAGAGCTTTGACAACATTATAACCTACTGCACTTACAAAACTACCACTGAGTACTATAGTAGTGCCCTGCGAGATGTAGAGGTCCACTTTCCTAGAGTTTTGTAAGCAGTGGCTAAGTAAGAAGCTGTTAAAGAGCCTCCTACTCTTGATCTTTTTGAACTTTAAGAAATTACCCTTGAGGAGGGCGAGAATTTTCCCACACTTGAGGACTTTCCTTTTTAGAAGAAGGAAGCAACTTTGCCAACTTCTCCTATCTCTGAGTCCTCCAGTAAGGGCAAAGGAGGTAAAGATGAAGGAGTTAGGGGTATTGGCGAACCTCAACTTGTTGATTCATTTCTGCTATCATGCTTTCTAGTTCGCAAGGCGACCTTCCATCAGTTATTGGCAGTGCTTCTATTACAATTGTTCCTTTTGACGAAGGCCTTCCTGCTAATCCTCTTGCATAGGGCTTCTTCTTTGCCATATTTTTATTGTCTTTTACTTCTTCTTTTTTTTTTTTTTTGATGTAATCTAAATACACCTTTTGTATGTACTCTTTTACATAAAATGGAATAAGATTACTTTTGTATATTGTTGAGTTGCAGTTACAATTTTATTGGATGACTTATGTGTTTGTTGCTGGACTTTTCCTTGCTTTATTTTTGCATTTAAATGTGAGGAGAATGTGAGGCCTTGCCCCAAGCACTGGTCTGATTCGCTGAGGGGAATCAAAATGCTCTTTGAGAGAAACACCATGATTGAAAATCACTGTGAGTTTAGAAAATTGATTTTGCAATTTGTTGTTTGTGAAAGAGAGTCACAACTTTAATTTACTTATTTTAATTGGAAAAATTAAATAAAACCCAAATTGATTGACTCCAAAAATGTTTGGATTTATCCCAATAGAAAAGCACTAATTCATGAGTGACCAAAGAGGGTTTGAACATCAAGTTTTGGTAATTACGCAATTAAGAAAATATGATTTTCTTCAGTTTAGCTAAAAGTTGCAAAATAACTCTTAAGAAGGCAATTTTTATGTATGCATAAACAAGAATAAAATGATCAATGTAACAGTTATATATGATAGAATGAAATGAAATGACAATTGTAAATGAATAAGTAAATAATAAATCCTACTTAATTATTAGAAAACCAAAACGGAATAACATAAAGAGAATATTTTCTCTAGCCCTTATGGGTACTAAGAAAACCACACATTTCTTAATTAAGCTAATACAAAATCAGAAATAAAGCATTAATATAAATGAATCAAAGTAAAATAGAAAAAAAGTTATTAAAAAGGTTTTGGAGTTGATGCCTTTCAGAATGGCAACTTGCGTATCCTATTGAATAGGAATCAAACCTTACGCAGTTCTTCCTTCTTGCGAAGAAGAGGTTTTGGGAAAAAAAATTATTGATTTGGTTTTTTAATTTAATTCTGATCTTTAAATTAATAAATTTTAGATCTTTTCGTATTTAAATCTAAAGAGAATTCTAGATCTAAGAAAGAATGAATTATACTTTGCTTTCCTTGATCTTCGGATGAATGGGGCGAGCTTAACTTTAGATCTAAGCTCCACTTTGGATTTGAAAACCCTGAAGTTGAACCTTAAATAGAAAAGGTTAGCAAAACAAAGTAATAATTGCAAATCAAAAGAACTTGAATAACATATTTTAGTATCAAATATCAAAGGGAATTCTAGCACAAACTATACAACAATATAAGTGAGTTTCTGCCTCTGAATTCCTCCCAAATAGCTGAAATGAGGGCTCTATTTATAAAGTAGTTAGAAGGATGCCACAAGATTTTGGCGGCGGCACTAGCTGTGCTCCAGCTAGTCTAGCAGCACTAATGGTACGCCTGTTGGCGTGCTGCCCATACTGCTAGTAAGTTGGGCATGCTACCCTACTGCCAACAAGCCAGGCATGCCTCCTGATGCGATGGCATGCCTAGTGTGCCACTAACTCGCTGGTTCAACTAGGTTTCGCACTATTTTGGCTGATTTTGGTCCATTTATGATCCGATTTAAATCCAGTTTGATTTTATGGGTTTGTAACTAAAAGTAGTTGACTGGAGGTGAAAGATTCAGGAAATTTATTTTTCAACAGGGTGCTGCCCCTTTGACCTCTGCCCGTTAACCGACTAGCAGGACTGCTGTATGCGTAGCACACTAATCTTAACAAGTGTCAAGCTACGGCCGAATCCCAATGATGCAATTTTGAGGGTTCACAAGAAGTGCATTTAAGGCTCATTCTGCTTCCTAAGTGAGTGAGAGAGGCCCTCTCGAACATTGTATTGAATGTCCTTTAGGACTCTTTTATCTTGAAGAATTTCTCCTAGGCAATTTACCCTAGAATTTTTTCTTTAGTTTCATTATATCACCTAGGCCTTCGCTAGGATCCTCTGCTTGGGTTCACTAGGGCTCTTACCTTCCCCTTAAGGAAAGCCCATCTCCCTATTTATGAGGTTTATTATACCTATAATCTTAGTAGGTCTTTTTGTCTAGATTCACCAGGGCTCTTGCCCCCTTTTGTAAAGAGCCCTTTTTGCGATTTGCGAGGCATTTCTTATTTATGAGCATATGCTTGAACTCTATTGCCTTTTGCACCCTTCATAATGTCCATGTAGAGCTTCACCCTTCAGACTAAGCTTTATTAGTTAGGATTTAGCCTAAAGTACTTGTGACTATTGGCTTGTTGCCTCTACTTTCCTCTTTTGGGCTTATCCCAATAAGCTTCTCAATTTCATTGAAATCATTCACACAATTCTGATTGCAAAATCTTTTTCTTTTATTGATAATACATCTTTCGGTGTTGATTATTTCAAGTGTGAGGAACTTCATCACTTTCCATTGTTGCAAGTTTATCTGTGCTTAGACCAATGACTTTTAGACTTTAAAGGGTCCCTCCTATGTTTGTGCAAGCTTTCCTATGCCTTCGCATTTTTTCATGGCTTATAGAAACCTCAAAACCAAGTCTCATTCACTAAACATCCAATTTTTAACTTTTTAGTGAAAAATAGTTGGTAGCCTGTTATTTGTAAGCTGTCATTTGGATGCTTGCCATGTCTCTGAGTTCTTTAAGAAGGTCTAAGTCTATTTTTCTAGCTTGGCCATTATCTTCATCTCTGCAGTAGTTGACTCCACTACTAGGTAAACTAATATCCGCAGGAATCACTGCTTCTATTACATAAGTCAAGCTGAAAGGTGTCTCTCCAGTCAGTTGTCTTGGGGTCATTTGATAGGCTCATAGGACATGGTGTAATTTGTCTGCCTAGCTTCAACCATATCCATCTAGCCTCTGCTTTAGTCCTTGTAGAATCATTCGATTGGGCGCTTTTATCTAGCCATTTGTCTGTGGATGAGCCACTGATTAGAAGTTCCACTTGATTTGGAGCCTTAAGCAAAAGGCTCTCTTATTGGCATTGTCGAATTGCTTCATGTTGTCACTACTGAGCTGGTATGGAACTCCAAACATGCACGTAACATTTCTCTATAAAAAATCAATAGCTTTGTTAGCACTAATGGTGGCTCTGGCCTCAGCTTCGACCCACTTAATGAAGTACTCCACTGCCACTATAAGGGATTCCCTTTGTCTTGATGCAATGGGAAAGTGTCCCACTATGTCCATTTCCTATTTGGAAAAGGTCCATAAACTTGATATAGGCATTTTTTTCTGTTGCAAGGATATGTTTCCCATTATCAAACTTCTGGTATGAAGGTATTTCTTGATGAATGCCATAGTGTCATTCTTCATTTTGGGTTAGTAGTATTCATGTCTAATCACCTTCATTGCTAATGCCTTCCCCTTATATGCATCCTATAAGAAACGTCGTGTATTTCCTTGGCGACATATTTAGCTTCGTTTGGTCTTAGGCATCTCAACCAACAAACAGAGTAGGCTCACTTGTATAAGATTCCATTGTTTAGGGAAAAGTGGGCACTTCTCCTTTTAACTTTCTTTGTTCCTTTCAACTCTTATGGGAGCCCGCCTTTCTCTAAGTATGTCTGCATAGAATTTTACCAATATGGCTTTTCATCTATCTCCATCACTTTATCTTCTTTATATATGCTAAGGAAGGCCAAAGTCCCAAAGAATATTCTTTACAGGAGTTCGACAGGATGGGTAGTTACCAGTTTGCTGAGGTTGTCAGCTCTGTAATTTTCTTCCCTTAGATCTTTTTGAACTACAGCTTTACCCCCTATCTTTCATTGTTTGGATGATGACCTTCATCTTCTACAAGTACTTAGCCATGTTGGAACTCCCTTTCAATCTACCTATCACTAGCTATGAGTTGTTGTACATAGTCAATTCTTCCAGGTAGAGGCAAGCCATAAAGATTAGGCCTTGGATCATGGCGTCATATTCTGTTATATTATTAGTGGCTTTGAATTCCAACCCAAGAGCATATTCTAGCAGGAGCCTTTGGGCACTCTCCAGCACGATACCTATGCCATTGCCTTCTTTGCTACTTGCCCCATCTACAAATAACTTATAGCTGAGCTTTGATTTTGGAAACATTTGCTTGGCCTCACATGCTTTTTCTATATATTTTTCTTCTAGTCTTTACTCAGGGATGAAGGAGCATTCAGAGATGAAATATACTAATACTTAAGCCTTTATAGCTGACCTCGCTTTATATTGTAGCCCATATTACTAAAGTTCTACTGACTAATAAAACATTCTTCTAGACATTTCTGGCTATGTAGTACTTTATGTAAAGGTTGATTTATGACTATCATTCCCCAATGGGCTTGTAAGTACACTTTGCATTTCTTCGTTGAAAGCAATAGGGCATACGCTAGCTTTTCTATTGGCATATAATTCAGCTCTATCCCTTAGAGGACTTTACTAAAATAATATATTGGCTTCTAAATTGACCTTTCCTTGATCAATATAGAGCGTATTGCTTTATTTAAAGCAAATAGGTAGATTAGCACTTCTTCACTAGTAAAGGTCTAGTCAAAATATGTTTTCAACTCAAAAAGGCCTTCAGCTCTTTGAAAGTAGCTTAACACTCCTCTGTCCATTCAAACGCTGATGATTTTCTCAATTTCTTGAAGAAAGGGAGGTAATTCTTTGCTAATTAGGACATAAATCTATTTAACACAATAATTCACCCCTTCAGTCTTTGCACTTCTTTAACATTTCTGGGAGCTACTACGTCCAAGATAGTTTTTACTTTGTTTGGGTGGGACTCGATCCCCTTTTCCTAACCATACATCCTAAAAATTTGCCTCACACTTCTCTGGATTGAGCTTTATCCTATATTTGTTCATCACACTCAATACTTCGGCCAAATCATAAAGGTGGTCTTCAAAACTTCTGCTTTTCACTATCATATCATCTACATATGCCTCTAGGTTCTTACCGAACTGTTCTTTGAACATCTTATTTACTAGCCATTGATATATAGCTCCAACATTCTTTAAACCGAAGGGCATTGATATATAGTAGTAGATACCTTTTTATATGATGAATGAGGTCTTCTTCTCATCATTTGGATGCATTTTCATATGATGATGCCCATGCTTTGCATCAAAAGAAGACAAAAATCCATACCCCACTGTCAAGCCTACCAGTTTGTCTATCATAGGTAAAAGGAAGGAGTCCTTAGGCCATGCCTTATTCAAGTCTATAAAGTGAGTACACATTTTTTAAGAGCCATTCATCTTTTTGACTAGCACCACATTCGTTAACCATTCTAGATATTGCACTTCTCTTATGAACCTTACTTTCATCAGCTTGTCTGTCTCCTACTCAATCACTGCTTGGCACTCTGGACTGAAGCATCTCTTTTTCTATTTGATTAGTCTATAAGCAAGATCTACATTTAGCTGGTGAGTTATTACTTCAGGGCTTCCCCTATCTCTATCAAAGACTAAGCAAAACTAGTTATATTTTCCTTTAAAAATTGACAGGCACATGCCTTTTGCTCTTCTCCTAGGGAAGAGTTCATTAACAAAAATTTTTCTGGCTCTTCTTCTTTCATTAGAAACTTCTCTAGCTTCTTCAATGGCTTAGATTGTTGCTTTGGGAGATCAGTAGTGGCTTTGACTATAGCTATTTCTTTGACTTGTACTATAGTGGAGTCTTTCTTTGCCCTTTTCCTTTCCTGCCTGGTCTCTTATTGCTCTTATATGTTGTACACATAAAATTCTCCTCCATCAAGTTTAAGGATTATCATCCTTAAGTGTCTTATGTTAATGAAGACATTAAGGTCATACAACAAGGGTTTTCTAAGCAAAACATTGTAGGTTAATGTCACTCAAATTATTATGAATGTAACCATAACTGTCATACTATTTGAGGGTGCCTATTGTAAATGGCAACTTCGCCATTCCTACTGATGAGACTTTTGTTCCATTTAGGGTATGGACTAGATTACTCACCTTTTCTAAGCTATCTTCATTAAATCTCATCTTCGCATAAGCTTTCGCTATCAACATATTGACTAAACTACCTTCATCAACCAATGTTCATTTCACTACATAATTGACTATTACAGTTTGAATGACCAGAAGGTCTGTATGTGGGATGCGAAAGGTACTCCTATTTGGCCTAACTGCCTTAGCCTTTAACCCATTGCAGTATATGTACTCAGACTCTTCTCTTCTCTTTGCCAAAGCCTTCGCCTTGTTGTTACTTACTGGTGCCTCATCTAGTCCCTAGTAATGCAATGGATGAATCTTGCTACCATCATTCAGTCTTTCTAGCTATTTCCCTTTCTCCCCACTAGGACCTACCATTGTCTCTCTTTATAAATTTGCCCAAGTATCTTTGCTTTATTAATCTCTCTATCTCTTCTATCAACTACCTACAATCATTTGTATTATAACCATGGGCATTATGAAAGAGGTAGTGCTTGCTTTGGTCTCTCCTTTCTAGTGGAGCAAGCATAGGCCTAGGGCGAGCCCAAATGTTTTGATTCTTGAATGTAGTGAACACCTCCGCTGGGTGTGAACCCTTAAAATTGCAACCTTAGGATTCAGCCACAGCTTAACACTTATTAAGATTAGTGCACTATACATATGGCAATCCTGCTAGCCAGTTAGTAGGCAGGGGTCAAGGAGACAGTGCTCCATTAAAAAATAAATTTCTTGAATCTTTCACCTCCAGTCAACTGCTTTTCAGTTATGAACTCATAGAATCAAACCAAGCTCAAAACAAATATGAAATAGACCAGAAATGATAAAAAAGTGCGAAAACAGGTTGAACCAGTGGAATTGCAGTGCGCTAAGTGTGCCACCGCTTTGGGCGGCACAAAAGACGTGCCAGCGGCATGGATGACATGTTCAACATGTCGCCCGGTCGGTTGGCGAGTTGCAAGTGCCATTGTCGGCTTTCGGCGGCACCCTTTCAGCTACTCTATAAAAATGGCCTCTTTCAAGCTCATTTCAGCATGGTTTTTGAGGCAGAAACTTTCTTATATTGCTTTACCTATTGTGCTGAAATTCTTTTTGAAATTTGATACTAAAATCTGTCATTTCAAATTGTTTTGATTTGCATTTATTATACTGTTTTGCTAACCTTTTGCTGTTAAGATTCAAATTCAGGTTTCCAAATCCAAGGTGGAGCTTAGATTCAAAGCTAAACTTGTTCTGTTCATCCGAAAATCAATAAAAGCGAAAGTATAATTCCTTTCATCTCAGATATAGAATTCTCTTTAGGTCTAAAACAGAAAAGATCTAAAATTTATTAATTTAAAGATCAAAATTAAATTAATAAACCAAATTAACATTTTTTCCTAAACCCCTCTTTTGCAAGAAGGAAAAACTGTATGGGGTTTGATTTTTATTTAATAGGATGCATAAGCTGCCATTTTGAAAAGGCATCAACTCCAAAATCTTTTTAATAACATTTTCCCCTTTTTACTTTGATTTATTTATACTCGCATCTTATTTCAATTCTGTATCTTTTATGTCTTTAATTTAGTTAACGAATGTGTACTTTTCCTAGTACCCATAAGGGCTATAGGAAAGATCCTCTTATTTCATTCGTTTTGATTTGTAATAATTAAGTAAGATTTATTTTGCTTATTTATAATTGTCATTTCATCATATATAACTGTTTCATTCATTGTTCTACTCCTATTCATGCATACACGAAAATTCCTTTCTTAAAAGTTCTTTTGCAACTTTTAGCCAAACTGAAGAAAATCATATTTTCTTAAATGTGTAATTACCAAAACCTGATCCCTGAGGCCTTTTTGGTCACTCGCAGATTAGTATTCTTTTCCATTGGGATAAATCAAAATATTTTAGAGTCAATCAATTTGGGTTTTCTTTAATTTTCCCAAATAAAATAAGAAAATTAAAGTGGCGACTTCCTTTCACTAATTCCAAATCGCACAAATCAAATTTCTGAACTCACAGCAAGTTTCAATCGTGGAATTTCTCTCAAAGAGCATTTTGATTCCTCAACGGATCGAATTGGTGCTCGGGCGAGGCCTCACACTGGGCTAGCATTTAAGGGAGTAAATTTACTAGGTCAAAGGTAGGTAGTGCTATATGTCTCAACCTCTATTGTTTCTTTGCCTTTCAAATGACTTTTCAGCTTCTTCTTTCTCTTTAAACTTTAACTCATTCTTCGGCTTTGCCTCAGCTTTAGAGGCAGTCTCAGTTTTTCTCCTTTTTGAGAATTGATTAAGAGCAAGTGCACCATCATGTCTAATATATTTTTGCACAAGACCCATTGCATATTCTAGGGTGTGAGAAGAGTGTGTGCATAATGCTTTGAAATAGTTTATATGACAAGTCCCGTTCTATAGGGCTTCGACTGCCCTGGCTTGGTCAAGTTGAGTAACTTTTAGTACTTCTTTTTTAAATTGAGCCATATAATCACTCTAGGACTCATTTTCCTTTTGCATCATCGACTCTAGATACTGCGTCTATCTCTCCACTAGGATGCTGAAGGCAAAGAGGTGTATGAAAGCGATGGCCAACTCTAGGAAAAAGGAGATGCTCCCTTCTTCTAGGCCATCAAACTAACGGGTTGCAGCTCCTTCTAGTGGGCCTCTGAAAGCTCTACATAATGCTTCATCATCAATGGCTTGGAGTTCTACCGTATGCTTATTGTCTAAGATATGGACTTTAGAGTTTAACTCACCATTATATGTCCTGAGGGATAGGGGCTTAAACTTATTGGGCATGTGATAATCCTGAATGGACTTGGTGAAAGGAGACTTTAGTGCTAGTTAAGCGCTTTATCGATGCCTTTTTCATTTTGACCTTGTTTTATTTCATCTATGAATTGTTGCATGGCTTCCCTCACATATTTTTCCTTCCTTCTGCTATTAATTTCTTCACCTCTTTAATCTTTTTAATGTAAAGAAGAGCCACATTTTGATCAATCAATCCTTTGCCCCCTTTTTCCAGACTATCTATCAAGATCCCCTTTACTCTTCGATTTACCTCTCCGTCCTTCATTCCCCCTGCTGTTATTTTGCTCAGCATCACTCCTTTCATGATGACATAGGTGGTGGCCATCTCTAACTCATTTTTGATTATTTACATAAGAGTCCCTGCTACATTATGTGCATGTCCTAGTCTAGGAGGTGGTCCTTCAGAATCCTCCTTTTCACCTTTAGAGGTATCTTCCTTGTCCCTTCTTACCACTTAGGATCTTGACCCTTTTCCTCTATCTCCAACCATATTCTGACTAGTCGCTACTCTAGGAGTGAATTGAGGTTGGTCTCTATAGGTCAACCGTCTTGCTAGTTCCTTCATAGGGGTCGTCCTAGGGACGATGGTTACATTTTGGTTCAAAGATGTCAATTAGTGAGGGGTCACTTGGATGAAGGAGGAAAAGGTGTTTATGAACTTCACTATAAGGGCTAAATCAGGGTTTGCAAAGTCTAAAGTGGCTCCATTTGGTCTTGCTGAAGATTGTTGAGTGAGAATGTTACTGAGGAGTTAAAAAGAGGTGTTCAAATCCATAATTTGTGGGATTTAAGTGTTTGTAGGGAGATAGGTTGAAAGTTGAGAGGTTGAGAGATTATAGATGTCATGCTCTTAAGGGTTAGTCATCTTTTCTAATAAGAGTTTAGGTGAGTTTTCTTAACTATATTTTGAATGTTCTTCCTAGGTAAGTTGATGTGTTAAGTTTGCTTAAGAAGCAAGAAATGGTGTTTTTGGCCTAGAAAGGAAACCAAGTTTCGCTATCCTCAGAGGAAGAAGAGAATGATGTATGATAGGAGATCAACCAACGTTTCTAGCAGATGTCGTCAATTTGATCGGAGCTAGATTGACCAAATGAGTTTTAGGCTGGATCTCTTAGATTAGGCCTGAATGATGGAAGCCTATAAAGATGAAACAAAGGCCAAGAGCCACTAGGCCATGTGCGTTGCAAAGGGCCTCCGAAGCTTAAGTCAATACAACATTTACTGGTGATCAGAGAAGGAAGGTTTCTCTTCTCTGCTCAGAGGATTTTTAGTGAGAAAATGAGATGAGAAAGATACAGAGTTCAAGCTACATGAATTATGTATTGATCATTCTCTTTTTTAGGGCTCATGGATGGGACAGGTGTTTATGACCCTTATAGAGGAGAGAGAATGTTTTTTGACACAATATGCTTTTGATTGGCGTGGTTGGTATAAAGATAGTGGGTGCATAGACTAAGGTCTTGCCCCTTGGCACATGGTTGATGACTGATAGTGTCAGGATCCAAGAGCGTGCTGCCTCATCAAAGACCTTTTCTGACATTTAATAGTGACTTTTGTACTATGAAATCCTAACCACACAAAATAGCTTGTTGAGTAGGTAACTTAGTGCTGAAGTAAGAATGAGAGTCTCCGTGGAGATGAAGTGAAGGCTTCGCCTCTCAGGGAGGGTAAGCTATCTTCTCTGGGCTTGCCTGAGATGGGCTTTAATCAACCTAAAAGGGCTAGAAGGCTTGAGCGAGACTGGATTTGAGACTTCCTTTAAGCTTAATAATCCTTAGGCTATTTTTGTCCCTCATTAGTATGAATTTCCTTTTTTTTTTAATAACATTTTTGAATATTATATGTGTTTTTCCATTGGTTAACATTCATGATATCAATGGTTTTAGATGTAATTATGAAGGTTAAGTGAATTATCAAGTAGCGTGTTTGGGGTATGAACTTTTGATTTCATCAAATAAACATGATTTTTTTTGTCAATCTTATTATTGTAATAAATACTTTTTAAATTTTTTAAATTATTTTTTGAAATTGTTATATATATATATATATATATATATATATATATATATATATATATATATATATATATTTAAATATATATACACACGAATACACACAACGATAAAGAAATACCACTATACATTTCAAAATTATGATAATTTTAAAAAGGATACTAACTTTTTCATTATACACCTACTTTATATTATTAATGTGTGAAGCCGAAGTTTTAGCTCACTCTATTATTTTATAAATTATTTTATTATTTTTATAAAGATGTGATTTATTAATGGCATGTGATTGTATTTTTTAAAAAAATTTATTAAATCCTAATTGTTTGACTCTTTGTTGTAATCATACTTTGAAGTAAACAATATTAATTATTCCATTGAGATATAATTAACTTCAATACGAAAATATTTATTAATATTAAAATGTAAAATAACTCTAGGATGTACTTTCATATTTCATTGGTATTTTTTTTTTTACATGGATCATGATTATATATATATATATATATATATTATGACGGTGGATGACTAGTTTTTATAATTAATCATTAAACTAAAAAAAATTTAAGAAAAAAGTTTATAAAAGATTATTTATTTAAAAAAAAAAAAAAGCGATATTGTGGGGCCTCTGTCCTTTCTAACAGTTTAACCAAACATTGGCCATGCTGGAACACTGGCGCGCATTAGAACCTTGAAAACCCATATGCAGTTAATAGAAAAACCGAAAAAACGGAGTTATTTCTGGAACTATCCAGACTCTCTAACAGTTCAGAATTTTCTAGACTATACTACATTGATCTGCTAATACTCTCCAACTCAATTGCTATAAAAGCCCCTAATTTTATTCATCATGGATATAGAAAATTCTGTCTCTGCGTTAGCCAAGTTCAAAACTTGTTTTTCTTTGCTTTATTAATATCAAAAACCCAGAAAAACCCTTTAATTTTTTTTTTTAAGGAGAAATGGATGAGGATTTCGAGTTCCCAACTGCTAGCAATGACAACATGATGGAGGAAGGAGAGGATGCAATGGACATTCCAGAGGATGCTCCAGTGGCTTCAATAATCAAAGTTGGTGAAGAGATAGAGATTGGCAAGAATGGGCTTAAGAAGAAGCTAGTTAAAGAAGGTCAAGGATGGGAGACTCCTGGTATTGGGGATGAAGTTGAAGGTATATTTATAAAATTTAATTTTTTTAATTCTATCATTGTTTTTTAATTTTATAATTTTATTTATCCAATAAGTTTTAAATATTTTTTTTTTCTGAATAATTTGCTATTAAACAATTTGGTTGTTTTTGTTCATGGTTTGGTTCATTGCGACATTGATAGGTAATTGAATTCATTTATTTGTTTGATTTTTTTTTCCTTTTCCTTCCAGTGCACTATACCGGTACGTTGCTTGATGGGACCAAGTTCGATTCAAGTCGTGAAAGGGGGACGCCATTCAAATTCAAGCTTGGTCAAGGTATTTATCTTCTTCCATTCTTGAATGTAATGTTTAAGAAACTGATTGCCAATGGGGTTTTGATATAGTTGTAATGCTAAAGTTTGATTTTTAATCTACCAATGCTGGATTTTTGTAAATTTGTAATTTACGATACTTGAAGAGTTTATATTTATTCTGTTTTGGATCAAATTGATATGGGGGAAAAATGAAGAAAAAAGAGGAGCATAGTGATTAGTTGGGGTTGAAAAATTATTGGGCTTGTAATGGATTTCAACATAAAAAAATAAATAAATAAAATTGTGACAAAAAAATGCTTCTCATAATTTCCCAAAGATAGCAGATTCTGAATGCTATTTTCAATTTTTTGAGTCCAACAATGTATTTAACCAACATGAAATTTCATCAAATTCTAAATGCCATGGGCATCTTTGTAAGTTCTCACCTCCTTTTGTGAATCATCATCTCATGTGGATGGAGTATACCTTTGGGTAATTTGTTAATAGATGGCAAGTCATTAAGAAATCTAATATGAGTCGCCTTTCTTTATATAGGAATAGTTTGTGTTAATAATTCAGTTGTCTAAATGCAATCTTATTGCAGGACAAGTGATTAAGGGATGGGATGAGGGAATTAAGACTATGATGAAGGGTGAGAATGCCATTTTCACTATACCTCCGGAATTGGGATATGGCGAATCTGGATCCCCTCCAACTATTCCTCCTAATGCTACGCTTCAATTTGATGTGGAGTTGTTGTCTTGGACAAGTGTGAAGGACATCTGTAAAGATGGAGGAATCTTCAAGAAAATACTTGTTGAAGGAGAGAAATGGGATAATCCCAAAGATCTGGATGAAGTTCTTGGTATGCTGTCTATTTGTTATTGCTTGTGCAGCAGTTAAAAAGCTCAGAGTATGTTTAGTGAGTTATTATTAAATGAAATAATGTAATCCAGTCTATTTATATAAACATTACTCATAGGTTACATTATATTAAATTCTGTTAATTTTCCCTAACGCCTAGTGAATTCATTTTAATACTGTGTTTTTTCATGATTTTTAATGCAGTAAAATATGAAGCTCGGCTTGAAGATGGAACGGTTATCTCGAAGTCCGATGGAGTTCACTTCACTGTTGAAGATGGTTTGTTTCTTCCCTCTCAAATGTATGATTTCTTTTTCTCTACCCATTGTTGAAGAAAGTTAATTATTACTTTGATGCTTGTGCAGGCTATTTCTGTCCAGCTCTGGCAAAAGCTGTGAAAACAATGAAAAAGGGGGAGAGAGTCCTGTTGACAGTGAAGCCACAATGTTAGTTCAGTTCGTTTTTCATCCATTGCTTATCCGATTAATATAGTACTGAATTTAAATTGGGTTTTACAGATGGATTTGGGGAGAATGGCAGGCCAGCACTTGGCAGTGAAGGTGCTGTTCCTCCAAATGCTACCCTTCAGATAATGCTCGAATTAGTTTCTTGGAAGACTGTAACTGATGTTACCAAGGACGAGAAGGTTCTTAAAAAAATCCTGAAAGAAGGAGAAGGATACGAAAGGCCAAATGATGGAACTGTTGTTCAAGGTAATAACATTTCAGAAATAGTATTCTTTAGTAAGTTTTTGACTAGACATGCCAGTGGCACGTAATTTCTTACAATAATCTATTACTCTACAGTGAAACTTATTGGGAAGTTGCATGATGGAACTATTTTTGTGAAGAAGGGTCATGATGAGGAGCCACCGTTAGAGTTTAAGATCGATGAAGGTATTATATTTTGTACATTACTTGGGTGCTTTTGGGTGCTTTACTGAAACTATCTGTGCTAATGGCATTTTATTTGTACAGAACAAGTTATTGATGGACTAGATAAAGCTGTAAAGAACATGAAGAAAGGGGAAGTTGCACTAGTAACGATTCAGCCAGAATATGCATTTGGTGAATCTGAATCACAACAAGATTTGGCTATTATTCCACCCAACTCAACTGTATATTATGAAGTTGAAATGATCTCTTTCACCAAGGTTGGTATTTTATGCTTGCCTTCTTACAATATGTTTTTGTCAATGATTTCAAGTTTGATAATCTCTTAAATAATTGGTTGCAGGAAAAAGAATCATGGGAAATGAACGCACAAGAAAAGATTGAAGCAGCAGGGAGAAAGAAGGGAGAAGGAAATGCACTGTTCAAAGCTGGAAAGTATGAAAGAGCCTCAAGGAGATATGAGAAGGTATATTTCTCTACATACAGTTCTAATTCAATTATTGCACATATGTTTGTTCGTTTGACTAGTTATTCATGGTGTAACAGGCTGTCAACTTTATTGAGTATGACTCCTCTTTTAGTGATGAAGAGAAGCAGCAGACTAAGGCACTTAAAATTACTTGTAAGCTTAACAATGCGGCATGCAAGCTAAAGCTGAAAGATTACAAGCAAGCTGAGAAGCTGTGCAACAAGGTTCAAGCTCTTTCAGCATATGCGACGCTAAAGTTTTCTGTTTATTCAAGCTAATGTATGCTAACATGGGGATGGGATTTGATTATGCAGGTGCTGGAATTAGATAGTAGGAATGTGAAAGCCTTGTATAGGAGGGCACAAGCATATATACAACTTGTTGATTTGGACTTGGCAGAGATGGACATCAAAAAGGCCCTTGAGATTGATCCTGATAATCGGTGAGTTATAAGTTATTATTTGGTAAAAACATCTCTGTTGTAAAAGAATTTAACTTTTACCTCCTCGTTTATCATTGGATCGATGGAAAATTACCCAATTTTCTTTGTTTCTTTTTTAATCTTTTTAAATATCCTTTCATCAGGGATGTGAAACTGGAGTACAAAATTTTGAAAGAAAAAGTTAGAGAGTACAACAAGAAGGATGCACAATTTTACAGCAACATATTTGCAAAGATGAACAAGTTTGAGCAAGCAAAATCAAGTGTGAGTTGTCCGACTCCATAACTTTTTATAACAGAAATTTGCCGGTGTGGTCTACCAATACTGATTTTTTCTCCAATGTGCGTCCCATTTTGCTGAGGAAATGCAGAATGCAGCAGCCAAGGAGGACCCTATGCAGATGCCTATAGATAGCAAGGCATGATAGTGAGGTAGCTAGCTCGTGCTTCCGTACAAGAGAATTATGTGTGTGTTTTATCTATTGATTAAGGCATTGGATAAATAGTGGAGTGGGTTTCGTATTTATGGAAATTGAATTATGAGATAGTCGTGCTCTAAACTCTTGTACTGCTTCAGGCAAAGCATGTGATAAAGAAAATCATTTTGTAAATCTTGAGGTGTCAGCTTAAATTTGCGTTGTGTTCCTTGATTTTATGTTCTTCCAATTTCTCCTTGGTCTCATGAACAAATAGGAAGCCTTATAAGATGAACATTCATTGCTGTGAGTGACAATGCAGTCAGATGTGAAAGTCTAATGTCTTGTGGAGTGGTTGGGCTTTTGAATATGTTTATGTTTACTTTTTAAAGCTAGTTACAATTCTAGTCCAATTTTGAAACAATTTTTTATAATAATGTGTTTGTATTATTTTGACATAATTTTTTCATTGAAAATTCCAACATCTAATCGAAGTTAAATTTTTTTAGAAAATGCGTAGGATAACTAAAAATTGCATTTCAAGCGTCCTATAAGTAGTTGAGTGACGGGGACAATTTTTCTATTTTGAAGATTTTCTTTCCGTCTCATTGTGCTGTGACAACAGTTTGGCAGATTGAAGCTTTGAATAGGCCATTTTTATTTCACTTTGCTACATCCTTGGATGAAATAAAAAAAAAAAAAAAAAAAACCTTCTGCAACTCATTCTTAATCCTATACTCCCCTTTCATTTCACGTTTTAAACCCCAAATAAAAAATAACTAACAAATCATAAACTAGATAACCTTTATAGTAGAAGCCAAATTCCGGAAATTGACACAAAATTGATGACTGCAGCGTAGACATTTGTTTAAAAAAGGAAAAAAGAAAATTGATTTAGTGGAATATATATATATATATATATATTCCAAAAATAGGTAGGATTTGAAGTACTTCCCAAATTAGGGAAGTTAGGAAATAATTACCTAATAGAAGTGAAATTTTTGTTGATGGAGGAGTGAAAGTTATTTTCCGCCTGTTTACACTATAAATTTGCAACCTAGTATTATTGAAACGTATGGCCCATTTACAAAATTTAACTCATTTATGAAATAAATTAATTTATTTATTAAACAAATTAATTTATGAAAGTGGACATGATTTGAGGTATAAGTGGAGAAATTCAAGGGAGCAAAAGTAAAATGTGCAAGTTAGTGGCTAATGGAAGTTATTTTTGCTGCATACAAAAGGGAAGCCACATTATAGATAGAGAGGATGAACACGGACATCAAGGAGGACAGCAGCCAAAGACTACAACAAAAATAAGCATTTCTCAAGCATTTTCAATCTTTTTCAAATAATTTTCTTTGTTCATACCTTAATTCTCAACATTTCCTTTTTTAGTCTCTTAATCCACTGATAAGATTTTAATTTCTATATTTTTGTCAATATTTCCCTTTAATGCTATTTCAATTAATGCAATCCAAAACTAGTTCCATTTAAATTTACTGTTCATAAGTTCATCCAATTTCCCAATTCTCATAATTTTCCAATTTTATTTACTGGCATTGAATCCAAGTGAACTATAGTTAAGAAAGCTTGGAGATCTACATTTCATTCTGATTTTAGGAGTTAATAAGCGCAAGATTTCAGTTCATGTACCTTGCACGCGTGGCACGCTTGAATTCTCAAATTTTCCACCAATATAATTTTGGCATGCCTAGTGGGACGAGTTCAAAATGCCAAGGAAGAATACTGGAAAAGAAATCCAGGTGTCTCAGAATGCCAATGTCGCTGCTGATAAAGCAGGACAAGAAGGATATATTCCCCACATAGTGGAACAAATTGAGAGAAATTTAGTGCCTTAAGAGACTCAGCACCACAATGAGGCACTTAATCAAGTAGGACCTGCTGTTGGACAAGGTAATAGACTACTGACTACAAACAGCACTGACACTAGCATGCAGTTGTTGACAGAACAAGTTAGGCTACATTGTGAGAATCAGAAAAATATGATGGAGACTCAGATGAAAGTTGCTGAGGAACAGGCTAAGGGTCTGCAGAGTATAACTTCCATATTAGCCAACTTGGCAAAGAAAGTGAATTCAAATGTAGAGCAGAGTGTAGGCCAGAATACTGCACCAAAGCCTACCAAACAGAACAACACTAAAGAAGAATAAGGAGGATCTTCTATTGGTTCTTTAGAAGGGAATGGCAATCAAGGCAATGTGGCCTCCCAAATGATACATGATGAACAATATCTTCCACCACATAGGAGGGAGGAGAATGTTATCCCCAGAGGTACTCCACTTAATGGCTGCCACAATGGTAGGCCAGGAATTCTTCAACAAGTTTTTGCTAATACAAATCCTGTTAATCAATCTTTGCTGCATGAACCTAACGATGGACTACCTTTTCAAAGAGGCTCGGGGGGTTTTTGAGATAATGGTTCGAGGAGGTAACAGAGGAAATCAAAACGTCCCTCTTAGATAAGTTTTTCCAGTACCTCAGGTTGACAGGGATGCATTGAGAGAAGCTGTGCAAGAGTTGTATGGCCTTGGATTGAGACAAATGGGCATACTATAATTCTACAAACCTTACCCAGAAGCTATTGATAGGGAAAACCCTTACCCAAGGGGGTACAAAATTTCAGATTTTGCCTTATTTTCAGGCCCTGGAGTATGTGGTCAGATTCACTATACAGTGCAGTGAACTGGCTAATTTTGAAAACTTTGCTAATTATAAGTTTAGATTTTTTCCTAATTTTCTGACAGGTACGACATTTACTTGGTATGCCACATTACCTAGAAATTCCATTATGAACTGACAGGAGATGGAAAGACAGTTTCACACACAATTTTTTAGGGCATAACCAGAAGTTTGCATTGCGAAGTTGTCTAGGATAACCTAAAGAGCTGGAGAATCAACAGACCAATATATTGCTAGATTCAAGAAAATAAGGAATCGCTGCAAGATTTATCTCTTTGAAATAGAGTTTGTGAAGATGGCTTAGAGGGGGCTGGACATTGAGCTTCGTAAGAAATTTCAGAGAATGGAATTTCAAGACTTTTATGAGTTAGCAGCAAAGGTTGCAGAATATGAAGAGCTCTTAAGGGAAGAAAATCACAAGAAGAGGTCAAATATGGGACTTATTACTAGGAGTTGAATGGAGAAGTGGCAGTGGCTAATTTAGCCATTAATTGATCATGTGTCTGCCCTTCGTTAGTAAAGAAAATTCCAGATGTATGGAAGAAAGCTTATGCTACAAATGCTGCTCCTTAATACATGTTTGAAGTGTCAAAAGTAGAGGAAATTCTTGATTTCCCGCTAAAGGAAAATTTTATTAAACTGCCTCCACATCATAAATTGCCTTTTAAGGGGGAACTGAAGGGTCACAATTCATTCAATCATACTACTAATAATTGCTGGTCTTTCAGGAATTTGGTTCAAGATAGAATCAATAAAGGGATTTTGAAGTTCCCTAAAAAGAAGGAGGCTATGTTGATAGATGAAGATCTTTTTCCTCATATGGCACCCATTAATGCAGCTACTTTTAACTTAAGGACTTTCCTCAATTTGTAAGCTGAAGAGAAAAGGAGGAAAAAAGCATAAATCAAGCCTGGTAAGGTATATCAGAAAGTCTGGGTTCCTAAGAGAGTTTTAATGGAAAAGTAGGAGATGAAAGTAGAAAAGAGATTGCCTGCAAGATTTCTAAGAGTTCAACGTGTACCTCAGAAACATGTTACCCTTGCACCTAAATTTTAGAGAAATCAACCAAGATTTGTCACACCTCTAGTTGTGTTGCCAAGCAATCAATGGCACAAAGTTCAACATAAAAAGTTCCCTCAACCTTTGACCAAAACTCAAAAGAGAAGATTGTTAAGGCAAAGAGCTGCAAAAAGATGGAAAAAAGAGGTGGAAAGTCAAACAGAAAAGAATTGACCAAAATCCAAGTATGGCAAAAAAGTTACTGAAGATGTGGATTTCACAAATGATGAAGATGACTTGCTATTTTTTGCAGAAAATTCTAACAAAGTTCCTCAAGATGAAGATGCTGAATCCATGGTAGAAGAGACTTTTGTACTTCGAAGAATTCCTATCTCATTTGGTTGTGCTACTGCCTCTATTACTCTACTTTTTAGCTTTAAGTCAAAGGAAGCTAAAGAAGAAGATATGATTGAAATTATAAGAGAAAAGAAAAAGCATCAAGGTACATCATCTGTAGAACAAGAAGGAAAGAGTAGCATCACCATTCAAGCTACTTATCCAAACAAATCAAAAAGAGTGATTTTTGATAAGCCATCTGGGGAAATGACCAAACATATTAGGCCATTGTACGTGAAAGCTCACATGAATGGAAAGCCAGTGTCTAGAGTATTGGTGGATAATGGGTCGGCAGTAAATGTGCTGCCACTTAGAATGCTAAGTGCTTTGGGAAGATCAGAGGATGACTTGATAGCAACAGAAGTATCAATGTTTGCATTCACAGGGGAGGTAACTAAGACACTTGGTGTTTTACCTATTGAGATTACTATTAGTAGTAAAACTTCCTTGTTAGCTTTCTTTATTGTTAATTCATTTGCAAGTTATAATGTTTTGCTAGGGAGAGATTGGATACATGCCAATTGGTGTGTACCATCTTCCTTTCGCCAGTTTCTATTGTTTTGGAAAGGTGATGATGTAGAGGTGGTGTGGGTAGATAGACAACCTTTCTTAACTTGCAGTGATTCAGTTGAGGCCAGGTACTAAAACATGGATTTTAGCCCAATTAAGTTCACAGGAAGAAATAAAAAGAGAGATCCAAAAGCCATCTATGTGGCAAAAGAAGAAATCGTGCAACATGCCAAAACTCTCTTCAAACAACAACTATTATGCCATACAGGCTAATGTCTCAACCAATCATTAAAGAAATCCATAATATAATTGCTTTGCATGATTTTAAGGAGGTAGATGTGTCACAACCCCACTTTAAGAGCTATGACAATCTTAGGACACGGGAAGACATAAGGTCACCCACACTCGTAAAATCCTTAACTTATGTAAAATTACTTATGAAATACCCATATCTTATTCAATTAAGTAACAACTTATAAAATTTGTGGAATAGACCCATAAACTTCTTACATCTTAAAAACAATTCTTATAAACTAAAGTTAAAGGAAAACATTTGAAAATAACCTAACGAAACAAAAACTTAAATAGTTCCAAACTTATAGCCATAAAACATCAATTCTTCCCCCATTTTCAAGAACTTTGCTTATTACCCTCGGAACACTAAACTGAAGTTCATTATGCATATGGATGAAGAGAACTCTACTATCTTCTAGGCAAAGCAACCACTCAAGTGAAGGAACAAGCTTGAGTTTAGTTACCCTGATCAATCTTGCCATCTTGAAATATATAAACATAGAAAAGGGTAAGTAGAAGACTCAGTGAGAGTAGATGCACACATAGGGTAGGCAAGACAATAAACATAAGCTCAATAACATAGCTTGGTTGTAATAATGAAAAATAAACAATAGGGTAACATAAACAACTTATAACTTATATTAACTTAGGAGTAGGGGCTATTGCCTTCTATACTCAACTTATAGCATAAGATTGATCAAGTCCTATGACTAGCAATATTGGACCCCTATTAGCCGAGGTCTGGATACTTTGCCCTATCCATGGGTATACCCTATGCACAAGTCCAATGTTCACCCTACATTGAGAAGGAGTGTTTTTATAGGCTTGAAAAATAAATAATAACATATACATAGCAAGAGTTTAACTTATATTAGGACTCTTATGAAAGAGTCCTACTTAGCTTGAAAAACTTGGTTTAAGGTTTACAACGTTATTACATGTCATAATATAGCTTAATATGAGTTTTGGATTCAAACAATCAACTTAAGAAAAAATCCTACTTAAGGTGGGACTCTTGAGCAAACATAGCTTATGAATCAAAATCAATCAATGGGCATGAAATCATGAGAAAATCATATAGTATCAAAGAAATCATTTCACATTTGCAAAGAAAAGGAGTGTGCATTATAACTCACCTTAGACTCTTGTGCTCCTAATTAACCGAGCTAAGTGGACCGCAGGGCTTGACCTAGTCCCACTATGAATCTTTGGTCAAACAATATCAACCTTTAATATTTTTCCTTATTTTGACCTTTAATCTTGATGATTAATATTTTAATATTATTTAATATATTTATAATATGTTTTAATTCATATTAGGTCATGGTCAAACTTTTGACTTTAACTTCTTAAGGTCAACCCTATACTAAAGGTACCTCCTAATGAAAGTCTTAATATTTGACTTATTCATACTAATTGACTTCATAAATTCTTAATTTACTTATTTAATTTTATAATTATATCCTTAATTTTATATTTATATTTAATTTAATTAGAAATCCAATTCTTAGGTCTAGAGATTACCCCTCAAAAGATTTCAACTCGCCCATCCTTCGATTGCTCGTGTTCTTATTGTCAATTTCAAATTTTATTGCTTAATTATTTAATTAATTTATTTAAATTAGATAATTTTGATTAAAACTAAGCTTAATTAATTTTAATTGGAAAGTACCTAAATTTAAATTGTTCATGAAGGTTTCAAAAATATTTTTGGAATTCCAATTTGGATTTCTCAACGATTCGAACTCGGATTTTATTTCCAACAATTTCTATGTTCTATTGGCTCTAAACCCAATCAAATTTTACTTTTAAAAAAAAATGTGGAATGTGGGAATTAACTCCCTCTCTTGGCCGAATAAAACCTGCAAAAATTTCTTTTTTTAAACATAATCTTCACTAGCAACCCAAAACTTGTTTGCAATTAATTCCATTTACGTTCCTAGGCATAATTCTTCTCTTAATTCAACAAACACATCCCATTCTACCAATTAAACCAAAACAACACCACATGCCATGATTTTTATACATTTTTACTTGCTGTAAAAAAAATAAAATAAAAAATTAAATTGAGAAAATAATTCTTCTCATCTTAATTCACAAAGATAATTCCACTCCCCTTTTACTAGCCTTAGCCAAACCTTCCAAGATTGAACAATAATAATTTTTATTTTTTTTAAAACAGATATAGAAATAATCAGCTCATAAAAATAATTGAAAGAATTTAGAGTAGAGGAATTCTTACCTTGCAAAAATCGTCAATTCTTTGTTGTTAATTCTTAGAATTTTTTAGAGAAAGGGAAGAAGAAAGTTTTGTTTTGTTTTTTTTTTTTCTTTTCTTGACAAAGAATGTGTGTACAGCAATTAAAATGGAGGGCTGGGCGGCTGCTGGTTAGTTAAAAGCATTAGGGTTTTTATTTTTTTTAATTAATATTGCATAAAAAAATATCGATTTTAGGTTTCGGTGTGATTTTCCAAATTTTTGTTAAGAATTTGGAAAAATGTTCAACTGTACTTTGATTTCAAATATTCTTAACTTTCATTTTGTCTATTTATTTTATAACTTTGATCAAATGACCAAAATGCCCCTGATCAGTAGCAGCTGTTAGGGTTATTTTTGGTATTTTTATGGTAACTTTTCCGTTTCTTATTCTTTTTTATTCAAACAAAAAACATTGTATTTTATGTAATATTTGGAACTTATTTTTAGTGTTTTCTTGATTTTTAACTCAGATACCCTTGATTCACTGTCTTTGGTCAAAATGACCAAAATACCCATACTATCAAAACATCTCCTATTACTATCCTAATTTAGTCCTTACATTATTAAAAATCCGAAAAAATATTTTGAATATAAAATAAGTCACATCATATCATACTTAATACACATTAGATCTTATAATTATTATCTTTAGGCAGGATGTTATATTCTCCCCTTCTTATTAAAAATTTATCCTCGAATTTTAGCGGAGACTTACCAGTAGATTAATCAAATAAATGGGGATATCGTTGACATATGACATCCTCGCTTTCCCATGTGCATTCTTCTACGTCATGATTTTGCCATCTGACTTTCACCATGGTTATCTCTTTATTCCTTAGCTTCCTTACTTGTCGGTCCACGATCTCCACTGGCATCTCCTCATAATAATAATCACTATCTAGTAACACATCTTGATACTTTAGTTCATGTGAAGGGCTTGACACATATTTTCTAAGCATTGAGACATGGAATACAGGATGGACATGGTCCATAGCTGGTGGCAATGCTAGTCGATAAGAGACTTCACCTACTCGATCTAGAATTTCAAAAGGCCCTACGTATCTAGGTGATAGCTTGCCTTTCTTGCCAAACCTCATAACTCCTTTCATAGGTGAAACTTTCAAGAACACATGGTCGCCAACTGCAAACTGTACATCTTTCCTCTTAGGATCGGCATAGCTCTTCTATTGACTAAAGGCCATCTTAAGTCTCTCTTTGATGAGTGGCACCTTCTCAGCTGTATCCCTTAATAAGTCAGGCATCTGTACATGCTTACCTCCCACTTCATTCCAGCATATTGGCAACTAACATTTTCAACTATATAATGCCTCATACGGTGCCATGCCAATTGATAAGTGATAACTATTGTTGTAGGGAATCTCTATCAATGGCAAGTGCTTGTCCCAACTTCCACCAAAGTCCATGACACACATCCTTAATATATCTTCGAGTGTTTGGATAGTCCTTTCAAACTGTCCATCAGTCTGGGGATGAAATGCAGTACTGAAATCCAACTTCTTACCCATTGCTTCCTATAACTATTGCCAGAACCTCGATGTGAATTGAGGACCTCTATCCGATATTATAGATATAGGCATCCCATGCAGTCTTGCAATTTCCTTAATATAACATTGTGCATATTATGCCACTGTATAAGTGGTTTTTACATCCAAGAAATGTGTAAACTTGGTGAGAAAATCTACTATCACCCATATAGAATCACAACCCTTTTGAGTTCTTAGCAAGCCAACTACAAAATCCATTGCAATTCGCTCCCATTTCCATTTTGGCAATTGGATCTCTTGAAGTAAATGAAATGGCTTTTGATGTTTCGCCTTAACTTGTTGGTAAGTCAAACATGAAGCTACGTGTTCTGCTACATCCTTTTTAAATCCCAGCCACCAATAAATCGTCTTGATATCTTGATACATCTTAGTTACTCCTGGGTGCATATTGTATGGTGCCAAATTTGCTTCACTCATTATCTTATCTCTTAACTCATCTACATTTGGGACACAATACCTTACTCCATGCTTGAGCGTACCATCTCGAATCACAAATTCCTGATTCTCCACCTTTTCCACTTGTTCTATAAGCTTTACTATGTAAGGGTCCTTTCTTTGTGACTCCTTAATCTTATCTATTAGTCTAAGCTTCACTTGGACGTATGCCACTAGACCACTTTTACTTCCATTCTCCAGTCTCATGCCTTGATCAAAAAGTTCCTTCAACTCCCTCACTAAAGGTCTCCTATTTGCTGATATATAAGCCAAACTCCCCCTAGACTTACGGCTTAATGCATTAGCTACTACATTTGCTTTACCTGGATGGTATAGAATTTGACAATCATAATCCTTAAGTAATTCAACCCATCTCATCTACTTAAAATTCAGATCTCTTTTGTTTTAGGATATATTGGAGACTCTTATGGTCCATATAAATCTCACACTTCTCTCCATATAGATAGTGTCTCAAGATCTTCAAGGCAAATATCACTGCAGCGATCTCTAAATCATAGGTGGGATAATTCATCTCATGTTTCTTAAGTTGTCTTGACACATAGGCTATAACTTTACCATTTTTCATCAAAACACATCCTAACCCAACTTTTGATACATCACAATACACCATAAAATTTCCAGCTCCTTCAGGCAACGCTAACATTGGGGCCGTGATAAGGCATTCCTTAAGCTTCTAGAAACTCTTCTCACATTCATCACTCCATTGGAACTTCACTTGTTTCCTTGTCAACTTCATCAATGGTGCCATAATCCTTGAGAAATCCTTAACGAACCTCCTATAATAACCTACCATACCTAAGAAACTCCTGATTTCTGTGACATTAGCAGGTCTTGGCCAATCAGCTATAGCCTTTATCTTCTTAGGATCTACTTTAATTCCTTCTTTTCCCACCATATGCCCTAAGAAATTTACATGCTCTATCCAGAATTCACACTTTGATAGTTTAGCATAGAGTCGACATTCTCTTAATATTTGCAACACTTACCTTAAATGCTCTTCATGCTCCTCCTTCAACTTAGACTATATCAAGATATCATCAATGAACACTATTACAAATTTGTTGAGGAACGACTTGAAAACTTTATTCATGATATCCATGAAAGCAGTTGGTGCATTTGTAAGGCCAAATGGTAACACCGTAAACTCATAATGGCCATACTGCATCCTAAATGCCGTCTTGTGTATATCTTCTCCCTTGATCCCCAATTAGTGATACCCTAACCTCAAATCTATCTTTGAGAAGTGGCTAGCTCCTTATAGTTGATCAAACAAGTCATCAATTTATGGCAGTCGATACTTGTTCTTAATAGTCACCTTGTTCAATTTGTGATAGTCAATACATAATCTCATCTACTCATCCTTCTTCTTAATGAACAACACTAGTGCACCCCAAGGTGAACTACTTGGTCTTATGAAGCCTTTATTTGATAGGTCTTGCAATTGCACCTTCAATTCCTTCAGTTTTGTTAGTGTTATTCGATAGGGTGGAATAGAGGGTTGTCTGCCTGACAATAGTTCAATAGTGAACTCGATCTCTCTTTCTAGAGGCAATCCAGGTAAATCTTCAGGAAACACATCTAGATAGTCCGTTGCTATAGGAATCTCATTAATTCCATTACCACCTTCCTTACTTATATCTACTACATGTGCCAAATAGGCCTTACATCCCTTCCTTATTAATCTTTTTGCACCAATGGTCGATATCAAGTTCATAGGAATCATCTTCTTGCTACCATAATACATAAACTTATCTCCCTTTTCATCCAAAAACTCTACCTTCTTTCCCTTACAGTCTATCTTGGCATTGTGCCTTGATAGCCAATCCATACCTAATATCACATCTATCTCCAATACCTCTAAGACTCGTAAGTCTACAGACAATAGCCTACCATCAATCTCAACCAAATAACTCCTATAGATTTTATTTACAATTACAGATTCACCTAAAGGGGTAGATATTTCTAAGGGTTCATGCATGATTTCACAGTCAATTCCTAATTTCCTAGCAAAATGCGGTAAAACAAAGGAGTCCGTGGCACCGGTATCAAACAAACACTCAGCATTCATAGACTGAATAGGAATGGTACCTATCACCATGGTATTTGAGTTGTGAGCAACTTGTTGATTTAGGGCATATACTCTACCCTGACTTCTCCTATCTCCAGTTGGTGCATTCTCTTGTGCCACTCCTTTTCCTCTCCCAGCAGGTGGTCTGTTATCCATTCTACCTCTTTGTACAGTCTGTTGAGAGGTTATTAGAGCAGTGTTGGTATTATTCAACTGTGGGCAATTCTTGATAAAATGTCCCATTTGTCGGCTACCGGCAATGGATGCAAGCTCTAGTGGTCCTTCTACACGCGCCCAAATGGTGCTTCCCACATGACTTACATATAGGATATGAGTTTGTCTTTTGTCTAGCTAGTGTTGATGCCACAGAAGCACTAACTGTAGGGCCTCTGCTTTGATTTCCTCCTTTGGACTGTTGAGGAAAATTGGTTACTGCTTGTTGTTCTTAGCCTCCCTTAGAGTAGTTGTTGCCTTTAAAACTGCTACTTTGGCCCTTATTCTTGTTCTTATTTCTATTATCCCTTTCAACTCTCTTAGCTCTTTTCGCCTTATGCCTAGCTTCTATTGGCTTAGCCTTGTCAATTAGTTTATTCATAGTAGTGAAGTTTGTAGCAATGAGAGCATTATATAAGGGTGTGATCAACCCTCGCCTAAATCATTCAACTCGACTTATCTCCATTAGCACTATATGCTTGGCATATTTACTTAATCAATTGAACTCCTTAGAATACTCCACCACACTCATGCCAGGGTGTTGCTTAAGTTGTTCAAATTGTAAAGCTCGATTTTCTCTCTCCCCTTTAGACAAATACTCACCTATAAGTTCCTGCTTAAATTTTTCCCATGTCATGGGGTTTTCACCTTCCATTTGAGGTTCAACCTTTAGGTTATACCACAGCTAAGCATCCTTCTTGAGCTGTAATCCAACTAGCTCTTTGGCCCTAGCTTCAGAACAAGGCAACCTCTTAACCAACTTATCCACCTCATCCCAAAAGTCTTGGGGATCTTCACCTTCCTCCCCATTGAAAGTGGGTGATCTCAATCTCTTGAAATCTTGGATGTTGACCCCTTCATCACCCTTAACTCTTCATTGCCCTCCTTGACCAACTAGAGGTGGTGGTGGTACTCTATTGTACTTGTAGGGGTCCTTGAGATCCTGTTTGAGCCACACTTTTAGTATCAAGCTGCGCCCTAGCAGTAGCTCATGTAACAAATCCCGTAACAACTCAAATTCTATCTCGTGCAGTCTTAGCGGCAACACGTACGTTATCATGCTTTCTCTTAGGTGCCATCTATAGTTATCATAAACTATTTCAAAGTCAATACATTATAATGTCTTAACTTATTCTGATGCTGTCAAATCATACTATTATTGTATACATAGGCTTATCATTCACATATGTGCTCTTATCATTATTGTCAATAACATGCACCAATGAATCAATCCAATAAAGAAAAACTCCTAATGAAAGAATCAACAATAATAAATAAATCAACATCCTACTCTAGGCATGCCATATCATAATCAACTATTTCATCAAGTAAATAAAGACTAAATAATGTCATAACCAATAATGGAATTGCTCCTATGGTGCTCTAGATGCATGTGGTCTAGCTCTAGCAGTGGAGTTTGTAGTTTGCTCAAGTGAATAGCATATAGGAGTGCATGCAAAAGTGGGGCAGAACACTCATCCTCATCCGCATCCTTCACATCTCGAATTTCCATATGAAAGCTACCTATAGGCCTTGTCTTAGGATGCGAGTAATCCCAATTCTAGCATTCTCTGGATCTTGTCTTAGCTGCTCAATGTCTAATTGGGCTCCCATATTTTGATGCATTAACTCAAGATTATGTTTCTTGAGTATCTCCACCTCCTCTTGTAGAGTAATCACTTCTCCTCTACACAGCTCGGGCTATCTAGTCAATGCCTCACGTGGGTCCTCAGGGTCAGGCTATACCTCAATAGGTATCTCCTCCTTGGGGTCCTCCTCAAGGTCCTCATCCACCGAATCATCATCAATCACAATCCTAGGTGAAGGTTCATCATAATCAAGTCTCATCCTCTTAGGTCTAGGTCCTCGTGCAAGGATCTATGAAACAAACACATATCATAAAAAAAAGAAAAGAAAAACATAGCAATACATGGATGATAGCTTAGACATGAGATTAATGCTGAATTTATCCTAATGAAAGACTTTCAATGACGATAAGGAATCCTATTGCTCCAAGATAATCTTAAATACCCATGAAATGTTAAACCAAAGGCTCTGATACCACCTTTGTCATAGCTCGACTTGGGGAGCTATGACGATCCCAGGACACGGGAAGACATAAGGTCACCCACACCCGTAGAATCCCTAACTTATGTAAAATTACTTATGAAATACTCATATCTTATTCAATTAAGTAACAACTTATAAAATTTGTGGAATAGGCCCATAAATTTCTTACATCTTAAAAACAATTCTTATAAACTAAAGTTAAAGGAAAACATTTGAAAATAACCTAACGAAACAAAAACTTAAATAGTTCCAAACTTATAGCCATAAAACATCAATTCTTCCCCTATTTTCGAGTACTTTGCTTATTACCCTCGGAGCACTAAATTAAAGTTCATTATTGTGAACCCTCAAATTTGCACCTTTATGATCCGGTTACAGTTTGACACCTACTAAAAATAGTGCGCTACACATACGGCAGTCCCACTAGCTCGTTAGCGGGGATGGGTCAAAGGGGCAGTGCCCCATTGAAAAATAAATTTCTTGAATCTTTCACCTTCAGTTGACTGCTTTTCAGTCATGAACTCATAGAATCAAAGCAGACTCACATCGAATATGAAACGAACTAGAAACGGCCAAAAATGTGCGAAAACAGGTTAGACCAGTTGTTTGGTGGCACGCCAGGTATGCCGGCGGCTAGGTGGCATGCCTAGCCTGCCAGCAGCAAAGGCGGCATGCCCAATGTGCCGTTTAGCTGCCCGGTGCACTATAGGTGCCGCCGGTGCCGCCTGCATCCTCTTCAGCATCTTTATAAATAGAGCCTCCTTCTAGCTCATTTGGGGGGATTTCCAATGCAGGAACTTTCCTATATTGCTCTACTAATTGTGCTAAAATTATATTCGAAATTTGATTCTAAAATCTATCATTTCAAATTCTTTTAATTTATATTTATTACACTATTTTGCTAACCTTTCATTGTTTAAGGTTCAACTTCAGGGTCCTAAATCCAAAGTGGAGCTTAGACCCAGAGCTACGCTCGCCTCGTTCATCCAAAAATTAAGGAAAGCAAAGGTATAATTCCTTTTGTCCATTTTCAACATTCTAAACTCAGATTTAGAATTCTCTTTAAGTCTAAAATAGAAAAGATCTAAAATTTATTAATTTAAGAATCAGAATTAAATTAATAAACAAACTAACACTTCTTTCCAGAACCCCTCCTTCGCAAGAAGGAAGAACTGCGTGGAGTTCAATTCCTATTCAATAGGATACGCAAGCTGCCATTCTGAAAAGCCATCAACTCCAAAATCTTTTTATTAATATTTTTTCTCTTTTACTTTGATTTATTTATATTAATCCTTTATTTCTGATTTTATATTAGCTTAGTTGAGGGATGTATGCTTTCCCTAGTACCCATAAGGACTAGAAGAAATATCCTCTTATTTTATTCATTATGATCTTGTAATAATTAAGTAGGATTTGTTTTTGCTTATTCATCTATAATTGTCATTCCATCTTATCATATATGTTTCATGCATCATTATATTCCTGTTCATACATACATGAAAATTCCTTTTTCAAGAGTTATTTTGCAAACTTTAGCCAAATTGAAGAGAATCATATTTTCTCAATTGTGTAATTACCAAAACCTGATCCCTGAGCCCTCTTTTGTCACTTGCAGATTAGTGCTTTTCTATTGGGATAAACTCAAAATATTTTTGGAGTCAATCAATTTGGGTTTTTTTTAATTTTCCCAATTAAAATAAGTAAATTAAAGTGGCGACTCACTTTCACAACTTTCAAAATCACAAAAATCATTTTTCTGAACTCACAGTGAGTTTCAATCGTGGAGTTTCTCCCGAAGAGCATTTTAATTCCCTTTAGCGGATCGGACCGATGCTCAGGCGAGGCCTCATAGTTGGCGACTCTACTAGGGACTTATAATCTTTTTCAAATAAAAGATAAAGTGGATTACTTTTGGTAAAATACTGAGTTTGGCTTTAAACGCAAAATAACTCTGTCATGCATCACTAAATCGAACTCCTAGTCCATAAAAACCTAGCTTCTAGGAAAACAAAGGATAGAAAGTAACATCGAGTGGGCAACCTTCCTTAGGTCTACTTGCCGATAGTGAAATCATCCAGCCCACGATGTATCCTCTAATCCTTTTAGAGGTGTAACGAGTATGCACGTACCATTGGACCCACTCAAGGCTCCTTGACTCACATGTGGTTAGGTATATCGAATCTCTAGTGTGATGGATTTCCTTTAAACCATCCTAACCCTTTCATGTAATGACTTATAGAACCTTCCTTTAGGATTGTATTATGTCATTATCATGAAATCTTTTCATTCATGCATGCATGCATCATAGCTTAAACCTTGGGAAGAGTCAAAAACCTATCCAAACATCTTCACACCCAAAGCTCATGGTCCACTTAAGCCCATGGCCAATACCCAAAGTCCATGGTCTACCTTAACCCATGGTCCACCTAAACCCATTGGTTAACAACCAAAACCCAAAACCCATAGTCTACTTAAACCCATGATCAACACCCAAAGCTCATGACCCATGGTTCACCTAAACCCATGGTCAACACCTAAAGCCCATGGTCCACCTAAACCTATAGTCAAAACCTAAAACCCATGGTTCACCTAAACCCATGGTCAACACCCATGGTCCACCTAAACCCATGATCAAAGCCCAAAACTCATGGTTCACCCAAAACCCATGGTCCAGTCGTTTCCAAACCCATGTCAAACTCATGGTAAAAATAAACCCATCTATGGTACCTTCATCCTTATCCATAAACTCTATCTAAGCTAAACACTAACCTAGCTTTCTACTTTCATAGTCTTTACCCAAGCTAAACACTGATCTAGCTTTATCCTTAACAATCCTTACCAAAGCTAAACACTAACCTAGCTTCATTCTCATCTATAATCCTTACCTAAACTAAATGTTGATTTGGTTTCATCTTTTACATAACTATTCAAACCCATGGCCCATCTAAGCCCATGATCTAGTCTAATCAAATGTGTTATCCAACTATCACTAAACCCATAGTCTGCCTAACATCCAAATCCATAGTACATTTATAGCCCAATCAAAAAACCCATGGTCACTTTGTCCTTAAACCCATGGTAAACCATTCATAAATCATAATCCCAAGCTAAATTCTAACTTAGCCACTTGAAGCTAAAATCTGATCTAGCCACCCAAAGATAAAATCTGACCTAGCTCCCTTAGCTAAATACATACCTAGCAACATCATACACCTCTACCCTCATCTTTACCTATACACCGCCAACCTAACCACAAGACACTATCATCCATTATCATTAAACCTAAGATCCTTTGGTTTGTCACACCTCCCCATAACCCCTTTTTCTAAAGTTTGATACTAACCCAGTTCCTTTTCCCTTTCAAAGGTTGACAAAATGTCTATTGCTGGAGATGAAGTCACTGCTACTAGAGCTGATGAAATCTTTAACGAGCTTCTTGCTAAGCTCTCTGAACAATAAGAGACCCTGATGAAGAGACAAGATGCCTATTTTCAATACTTGCTCAAAGCCCAAAGGAGGGCCATTATGGAAGATGTCCGCACCTTGATGGAACAGACCTCCTTGGTCCAAAGCTCAATTGACCCAAAACTACTCCAATTAGACCCAAAACCTGCTCTTTATCCTGTTTATAAATTCACTTTCGGAGCTGATTCCAAAGATATAGAGCTTGTAAACACTGACATGATCCCACCACTACCTATTCCATCACCTGAATCCCTCATAATCAACTCACTCTATCAACCCATAATAGTTCAACCACCAAATTTCACCCCTACTCTCACTTCCTGACTCGTAAATCCTTTCCAAAGGAAGGAAGTCAACCCTGAAATCAAAGTCTTCATGGAAAAAGTGAAGCATATGGAAAAAATGCTGAAGAATCTGAAGAAGAAAGAGAACCTAGTTGATACAGGCTCCCTGAGCTTATTTCCTAATGCAAGAGTTCTGCCAAAGTTTAAGATGCCGAATTTAGATAGATTTGATGGTACTACTTGCACCAAGATCCATTTAAAAATGTACGTGGGGGCGATGCATCCTTTTGGTATCAACAGTGAGCTCCTTGCTCAAATCTTTCATCAAACCCTTACAGATACTGCCCTAAGATGGTTTATTAACTTGGATGATACCCAAAAACATACTTGGGATGATATTTGCAAGGCATTTGTCGAATAATACCACTACAATAGTGAAATGGAGATTATAAGAAGGGATTTAGAAACCACAAAGCAACTTCCAGATGAGTCCTTTGCACAAAGCAACTTCCAGATGAGTCCTTCTCCATGTTCTTTATTAGGTGGAGGGCTAAAGCTGCTTAAATGATAATCAGGCCAATTGAGTAAGAACAAGTAGATATCATTGTCAAAAATCTACTTTCTACCTACAGAGCCCACTTGTTAACACAATACCTACCCACCTGTAGAGCTTTGGTTGCAACTGCATCAAAAGTTGAGGATTGCATCCAAAGTACATCATTTCGAGCTGAATTCCCCACCACCAACCTAAACAGTGATGAGGAATCTAATTATAACTCAACCCCACCTTACCTCAGCCTTAGAAGGCATGTCATAGAGTAGTTTAAGTTCAGCTAATCTGACCTATCTGAGATTGAATTCCAAGTCTAAACCTAAGTCCAAGTCTGAATCTCAAAAGTCTAAGTCTAAATCTGAGTCGGAGTCTGTCTGTAACAACCCACACCCATTCTAGAAATTTTCGTGATAAATTGCTTAATTTAGAACTATTAAGGTTAAATGTGTGCTTTTGTGAAAATTAGTGATCTAAGTGATTGATGAGCATGTGACATATTAAATTAATTTTAATATGCATAATATGAGTTGCTATTGTAAAATAAATGATTTTATATGAAGTGCATTTGCATAAAAGAATTTATTTTAGATAAAATGAATTTTCATGCATAAAAATAATTTTTAAGCATAAAATAATTTTATGAGTATCTTAAAATAATTTTTAAAATAAATATTTTTGGGGGAAATATTACGGAAATAATAAGAAGAATATTCTCTTTATTTTTAATTTTAATCAGCTCAAAATTTAAATAAAAAGCCTAAATATGCAAAAGCTCACTACACTAAAATTCTCCTAACCTAATTCATTAAGGGTATTAGTGGAAATTTCACCCAAACCCTAGTATATATTCTAAATTTCGGCCAAAATAAAGTTCCAGCAGCCATCACCTTAATTTTTCTATATCTTGGCAAAAAAATCCTCTCAAAATATTCCTCTCTACCGAAATTAAGAAAATACCTTTATGTTTCACGATTTCTTGACCGTAATCGTAAGTTTTTCTTCTCTTTCAATTTCTAAACTGATTTCTATGAAATAAATTATGGAAAAATTATTTTGAAGTAGTTGATTACTGATTTTTATATATTTAATTCTGTTTGGGTAAGTTTTTGGGAGAGAAAATCTATTTTCTACCGAAAACACAATTCTTTCCTCGGAATTTCTCCAAAGGTGAATTCTACAACTTAAAATTACAATTTTTATGCATAAACACCACTAGGGGGGTGCGATTTGTGTATTGTTGTTCTCTACTAATTTTTGATCTATTTTCATGAAAAATATTAGATTAAATAATATTTCTGCATATTTCTGCGACGACCGGAAAGTTTCGAAAGATAAAGGAGTTCAAGGTTTTTGTGTTAGAACTTAGAAGTTGGAAAATTCTCTTACTAAATTGATATGTGGCTGCCAATTTGTGTGAGGAAGTACTCTAATATGATATTTGTTTTGTTTAGATGAAAAATAATGATTTGAATCATGTGTTTGTTTATTGCTGTAATGAACGAAAAGCACGAAAACTCATGATTTTTCACCTAAGCCTTTAAACTTAGAATTTTTTTTTATAAATACTATCTATGGCTGCCGAATCATGTATGGATGTGTTCTAAACTGATATTTGCTGTGATTGAATGGAAAATAATAGTTTAAACAACCTGTTTACACATTTCTAAAATGACCGGAAAATACCAAAAACAAGAAAACTCATGATTTTGTGCTCTATAATTTAAAAGTTGAATTTTTATGTATAAACAACACCAAGTGTGGCCAATTCATATGAATTAAAATTCTAAGATGATTTTTGTTGTGTTTACATGAAAAATCTTGGTTCAAACTATGTTTTTACATATTTCTGAAATAGACGGAAAGTGTGAAAAGAAAAAGAATTTAGTTTTACTTTGATGATGCATTCGGCCTACATGAATATTTTTGTCCCAATGTTTATAATTTTTATGTAATGTGTTTTGATGATTATTGACATGTATGTATGTATAATAAATGATAAAATTGCATGTTAGTTAAAGGTATGATCCTAGATAAGCTTAAATACATTTTGGTATACTTAAGATATACTTAAGGTATCTTAACCTTATATTGTGATTAGAATACAAATATGATTGGGAAATATGGAACTAGATGTTATGATGACTTGATAATAAATACAGGGTTTTGAGTTGATGAAGTGACAATTGAATAAAAAGGATCATAAGAGTTAAGCATGACACTTGAAAGGTTAATTGTTAAGTTGACATGTATGGAAGTGTAAAGCATATTAAGATGATTGTTAAAGTGAAATGATATTGAGGTAATAATATTATGATGACCTTAGAAAGGTATTGACATGATTGTAATGTGTTCTCATATGAGCCTATAAAGCCTAAGTGTGCAAGACTTTTAAAGTCAACGTATTATGTGCAAGTGATAAGTACACCTTTATGTAGACTCTAAGTGTATGTGTATGCTATGTGTTCATGGATAGTTATGGGATAGGAGCATTATGAGTAAATAAATACTAAGTATTAAATCAAATATTATGTTAGAGTTTGAAGAGCTTTAGAAGGGCAAAAGGACTACGTTTACTAGGAGCAAAGGAACCCTAAGGTGAGTAAACATCATATTCATTCTACAAGTGTGAGTAAACACTATGTTTATGTTACAAGTGCAAGTAACATTTTGTTATGTTACAAATATATGATATCATGTTATGTGAGCCTTTGACATTTTTGAAACCCAGGTTCCTTCTATTCTAAAATATTATTATATGATTTCTTTGACAAGCTTGGGTTGCCAAAGGACATTTGGTCCAAAACTATTTTGTTTATTTAATGAGAATTTTTTATGATTAACACTCTAACTTATATTCTTTCTGGAATTACACTATCATTGTATCTTTTGTTCGAAAGTTAAACTACTATTGTTATTGGGATACATATTATTGTTGCCTTATGTGATATTGTTAATTATGATTACCATTAGCTCTAGCTATGGTACCTTTAACACTTTATGCAAAATCCTCGTGTCGATGTGGGTAATCATCGGAACCTGTGTACATGGTCTTAAACCGATGATAGGGGTAGTGTATCCACCTCAGCTAGAAGGGGTGGTTCTAGCCGTGGAGCTTGATCAGCTTCATGCCTTATAAGTGATAGGAGTTGAAATTTGGTATAAGGCCACCTCTCCTTTATAAGTTCGAGTGATAGAGCAATAGCCTTCACTCTTTATAAGTTATAAGTGTGATTTCTGCAAACTTGCCAAATTGAACCCTTGCTAAATTGCAACTTGATTCATGAATTATAAATCATGAACTTTATGTATAAGCTATGTGTTTCCTTTTCAAAGGAATATGTGATATGTATATGCCGTATCGTTTACTCATTGAGATCATCTATCTCACCCCTTTTTCCTTGTGTGGTTCCAGGTGAGTAAATATGAGGAGGTAAGGTGATGGCTCAAGCATTCTACTTCGCTTGGGGGATTCCTTGTCCAAGTTATCAATAATACTATTTTATGAAGTCTTTTCATCAGATGCTCTAGGAATATTGATTGACACTCATTTGAGATATATTATTTTCCTTATGGATTTCATGAGTTACTGTAAGAGATTTGGTAAGATCTTAGGCATGATTTATTTATGAGTAAGTGGGTTCTACGGAAGTAGGTGACCTTATATCTCCCCATGTTCTAGGACCATCATATCTCTAAGGTTGGGATGTGATACTGTCGTCTTATTTTTCTTTATTCTCGTCGACCATAGTGGTTCCTTTTGTTATCTTGCAATAAAGTTTTCTTTATAGTAATGCACATACATTTTCTTTTCATCTTCCTTATTTAGTCTATCATGGATGAGCCATAAAAAAATAAAAAATAAAAAAAAAAGAGAGAGAAAAAAAAAATAAAAAAAAAACAAAAAAAAAAAAGAAAAAGAAAAAGAGGAAAAAAAAGATGAACAAACAATCAATTAAACCCACTACAATTAGCATAAATCATAATTTGAGGTGCTCACAAATCAGTTATCGCTTCATTGGCTCCTAATCAAAGAAGGTCAAGTAATAGACCTCTCATCAAATAAATGAAGCACAAAGAGCAAACCAAATGGAATTACCTATTGTACATTAGGTAATCAAACAATGCACCTTAAAAAGCCCAATAAGTTCAGAGAAAACCTTTGTCAAATCCAAAATTCAAAGGTCATATCCCTCAAAGCAAAATGGCTAAACATGGTGGAATGTTTTTCATTAATCTAAGCTTGCTAAGCTAAAAACCTAAAAAGGGCGGCTTAAGCAAAAGTTAGAGCTGAGAGAGAGAGAGAGAGAGAGAGAGAGAGAGAGAAAGTTCATCCAAGTCATCTTCCCTTATGTCTGAAGTTGTCAAATCATCTTCAATCAATTCGTCATCCTTCCTAACTAAAGGTTTATTCTCTAAGGATATACAATCTTCTATGCCCTTATCCTACAATGGGGGCATGTCTTCATAGGTTGGCTTCTATTGTCAATCTATTTCGTTGCTTAGCTCAAAGAGCTAAGGCACAATCCCTCATACATATTTCCAGTCTATCACATTCTTACCTCTCATTTGGAAGCATGATTCCTAATTTATCTTCTTCCACTAGCCCTTTAGCCATTGCTAAGTGCTCTTTGTTTCAACTAGTGCAATTTACAATTAAGTGTCACTCCAAGAGTCTCTTCAATCTCAAATAAACAAGAAAAGCTTGACTTGCTCTTTTCCATGATTCATGCTACAAAAAGCAAAATCATACAACCTCTATGATTCTTTTCAGAAGTTTTAGCCTACCTTCAAATCATTCTTGAATTTTATAAAATTATATTGTTCCATCCTAAGCCTTATTGGCAAATCATACCACATACCACCCATTCCTTGGCATAATCTTAAAATGAGTAGAACCAAAATTCCCAAATCTATAAGGGCTTATCATCTTTAAATCTAGTTTCCTTTGCAAAATCATAAGTTGAGGCATATCTCCCAAAAAGCCTTCATCAAGAAGCCTAAACCAAAAGCCTTCATCAAGAAGTCCAAATCCAAAAGCCTTCATAAAGAAGCCCAAATCCAAAAGCATTCATTAAGAAGCCCAAATCCAAAAGCCTTCATAAAAAAGCTCAAATCCAAAAGTTTCAACCTACCTTCAAATCCAAAAGCCTTCATTAAGAAGCCTAAATCTAAAAAGCCTTCGCCGTGAAGCCCAGACCCAAAAGCCTTCACCATGAAGCCCAAATCCAAAAGTCTTCGCCATGAAGCCCAAATCTAAAAGCCTTCGCCATGAAGCCCAAATCCAAAAGCCTTCTCCATGAAGCCCAGATCCAAAAGCCTTCGCCATGAAGCCCAAAACCAAAAGTCTTCATCATAAAGTCTAAACTAAGAAGCCTTCATCATGGAGCCCACTCCTAAAAGGCCTTCATTTATGAAGCCCATGATCTCCCTTAAAGGCAAAATCAGACTAAGCCTTTCAAATGGATTTCCTAACTAGACCTACCCTCCTTAGCTAAGATCTTTCCCTACAAAGACTAATCCTCAATCGTAACTTTCAATGGATAAACCGAGTCGAGCCACCCATGTTGACATTCCCACACCCCTCGTCTTTTAGACATAACCTTCTCTAAATCTAACACCAAAGCCAAACATACAGCTTTGATCCTAATCCTTCTAACACCAAAGTCGAACAGATAGCTTTGATCCTAACTTTTCTTACATCAAGGCCAAACAAGTAGCTTTGATCCTATTCCTCATAACACCAAAGCCAAGCATATAGTTTTGATCCCGATCCTTTTAACACTAAAGCCAAACAAATAACTTTGATCCTATTCCTCCTAACACTAAAGCTGAATAGATAGCTTTGATCCCAATCCTTCTAATACTAAAGCCAATCCTAACTTTCCCAACCACTAAAGCCAAACAGATAGCTTTGACTATAATCCTCCCAACCACCAAAGCCAAACAAATAGCTTTGATCCTATTCTTCCCAAACATCAAAGCCAAACATATAACTTTGATCATAATCTCCCTAATAGTAGGGCCGAATGTGTGGCTTTGCTACACCAATTTGAATTCCCTAGGTGGACCAAATCTCTAAATCTCAAAATCTAGACAGAACAGATAGCTTTAATTAAAATTCACCAAATCATCTTTACCTCCAATAATTAGGCTGGACATATAGACTTAATTGAAGATCACCATGACCATTCTCACATCCAACGCTAAGGTGAAACCAATAGCCATTGACAAAACCTCATTTATCCTATGGGCCCTCTCCCAAAAGGTTCATATCTTTATACCATATTTGTCCTTCTTCATAAGGTTTAGTTTGCACAAAGCATAAATGTCCTTATGCATGATAAGCACAAGCAGATATTGCAAGCCTAGAGTCTAACAGAGTATAGCCCAGGTTCTGACATGGCATAGCCTAGAATTTGACATGGCAAAAGAACATATAAGCTAAAAATCTGATGTTGCAAGAGCACAAGCCCAAAGTCTGACATGGCATCTCTTCCCAGGGTTCATTGTCATCAAAATTTCCTTTTGCTTAAAGCCAATTCTGATGAGGGGGTATCTGTGAACCCTCAAATTTGCACATTTATGATCCTACTGCAGCTTGACACCTACTAAGAATAGTACGCATACGGCGATCCCGCTAGCCGATTAGCAGGCAGGGGTCAAGGAGGCAGTGCCCCATTGAAAAATAAATTTCTTGAATCTTTCACCTTCAGTCGACTGCTTTTCAGTCACAAACTCATAGAATCAAATCGGGCTCAAATTGAATCTGAAACAGACTAGAAACGGCCAAAAATGTGTGAAAATAGGTTGGACCAGTTATTTGTCGGCGTGCCACCATTTTGGGCGGAACGCTCGACATGATTATGGCTAGGCGGCATGCCCAGCCTGTCGGTGGCAAAAGTGGCACGCCTAACATGCTGCCCAGCCAATCGTCCGCTACAAGTGCCGCCTGTATCGTTGGCAAGCTACTAGTGCCACCGTCGGTGCCACTCGCATCCTCTTCAATAGCTCTATAAATGGAGCCTCCTTCTAGCTCATTTGGGGGGATTTCCAATGCAGGAACTCTCCTATATTACTCTACTAATTGTGATAAAATTTTGTTCGAAATTTGATTCTAAAATATGTCGTTTCAAATTCTTTTAATTTGCATTTATTACACTATTTTGCTAACCTTTCGCTATTTAAGATTCAACTTCAGGGTCCTAAATCCAAAGTGGAGCTTAGATCCAGAGCTAAGCTCGCCCCGTTCATTCGAAAATCAAGGAAAGCAAAGGTATAATTCCTTTTGTCCATTTTCAACATTCTAAATTCAGATCTAGAATTTTCTTTAAGTCTAAAATAGAAAAGATTTAAAATTTATTAATTTAAGAATCAAAATTAAATTAATAAACAAACCAACACTTCTTTCCAGAACCCCTCCTTTGCAAGAAGGAAGAACTGCGTATGGTTTGATTCCTATTCAATAGGATACACAAGCTGCCATTCTGAAAAGGCATCAACTCTAAAATCTTGTTATTAATATTTTTTCTCTTTTACTCTAATTTATTTGTATTAATCCTTTATTTCTGATTCTGCATTAGCTTATTTAAAGGATGTGTGCTTTCCCTAGTACCCATAAGGGCTAGAGGAAAGATCCTCTTATTTTATTCATTTTGATCTTGTAATAATTAAGTATGATTTATTTTTGCTTATTTATCTATAATTGTCATTCCATCTTATCATATATGTTCCATGCATCATTATATTCCTATTTATACATACACGAAAATTCCTTTTTCAAGAGTTATTTTACAAACTTTAGCCAAATTGAAGAGAATCATATTTTCTCAATTGTGTAATTACCAAAACCTGATCCCTGAGCCCTCTTTGATCACTTGCAGATTAGTGCTTTTCTATTGAGACAAAATCAAAATATTTTTGGAGTCAATCAATTTGGGTTTTCTTTAATTTTTCTAATTAAAATAAGTAAATTAAAGTGGCGACTCACTTTCATAACTTCCAAAATCACAAAAATCAATTTTCTAAACTCACAGTGAGTTCCAATCGTGGAGTTTCTTCCGAAGAGCATTTCGATTCCCTTTAGCTTATTGGACTAGTGCTCAAGCGTGGCCTCACAATTATTCATATAGATGAAGAGAACTCTACTATCTTCTAGGCAAAGCAACCACTCAAGTGAAGGAACAAGCTTGAGTTTAGTTACCCTGATTAATCTTGCCATCCTAAAATATATAAACATAGAAAAAGGTGAGTAGAAGACTCAGTGAGAGTAGATGCACTCATAGGGTAGGTAAGACAATAAACATAGGCTCAATAGTATAGCTTGGTTGTAATAATGAGAAATAAACAATAGGGTAGCAGAAACAACTTGTAACTTATATTAACTTAGGAGTAGGGGCTATTGCCTTCTCTACTCAACTTATAGCATAAGACTAATTAGGTCCTATGGCTAGCAATATTGGACCCCTACTAGCCGAGGTCTGGATACTTTGCCCTATCCATGGGTATACCTTGTGTACAAGTCCAATGTTCACCCTACATTGAGAAGGAGTGTTTCTGCAGGCTTGAAAAATAAACAGTAACATATATATAGCAAGAGTTTAACTTATATTAGGACTCTTATGAAAGAGTTCTACTTAGCTTGAAAAACTTGGTTTAAGGTTCACAACGTCATTACATGCCATAATATAGCTTAATATGAGTTTTGGATTCAAACAATCAACTTAAGAAAGAATTTTACTTAAGGTGGGACTCTTGAGCAAACATAGCTTATGAATCAAAATCAATCAATGGGCATGAAATCATGAGAAAATCATATAGTATCAAAGCAATCATTTCACATTTGCAAAGAAAAGGAGTGTGCATTACAACTCACCTTAGACTCTTGTGCTCCTAATTAACCGAGCTAAGTGGACCGCAGGCCTTAAACCTCTTTAACCTCTACAATATAAATCAAATAGTTCTTATTTAATTCATATATTCAATAACTTATCATATTTATGCATATTCTTACTTAACTTAAGTGGTTAACTTGAACTAGAACTCCTAGTCCTACTATGAATCTTTGGTCAAATAATGTCAACCTTTAATATTTTTCCTTATTTTGACCTTTAATCTTGATGATTAATATTTTAATATGTTTTAATTCATCTTATGTCATGGTCAAACTTTTGACTTTGACTTTTTAAGGTCAACCCTATACTAAAGGTACCCCCTAGTGGAAGTCTTAATATTTGACTTATTCATATTAATTGACTTCATAAATTCTTAATTTACTTATTTAATTTTATAATTATATCCTTAATTTGATGTTTATATTTAATTTAATTAGAAACCTAATTCTTAGGTCTAAAGTTTACCCCTCAAAAGATTTCAACTCGCGTATCTTTCAATTGCTCGTGTTCTGGTTGTCAATTTCAAATTTTATTAGTTAATTATTTAATTAATTTATTTAAATTAGATAATTTTAATTAAAACTAAGCTTAATTAACTTTAATTGGAAAGTCCCTAATTTTAAATTGTTCATGAAGGTTTCAAGAACATTTTTTGAAATTCCTATTTGGATTTCTCAACGATTCAAATTTGGATTTTATTTCCAACAATTTCTATGTTCTATTGGCTCTAAACCCAATCAAATTTTACTTTTAAAAAAAATTATGGAACTTTCGAATTAACTCCAACTCTTGGCCAAATAGAACCTGCAAAATTATTATTTTTTAAACATAATCTTCACTAGCAACCCAAAACTTGTTTGCAATCAATTCCATTTACGTTCCTAGGCATAATTCTTCTCTTAGTTCAACAAACACATCCCATTCTACCAATTAAACTAAAACAATACCACTTGCCATGATTTTTATACATTTTTACTTGCTGTAAAAAAAAATAAAAAATTAAATTGAGAAAATAATTCTTCTCACCTTAATTCACAAAGATAATTCTACTCCCCTTTTACTGGCCTTAGCCAAACCTTTTAAGATTGAATAACAATAATTTTAATTTTTTTTAAAAAACAGATACAGAAATAATCAGCTCATAAAAATAATTAAAAGAATTTAGTGTAGATGAATTCTTATCTTGCAAAAATCGTCAATTCTTTGTTGTTAATTCTTAGAATTTTTTTAGAGAAAGAGAAGAAGAAAGTTTTTTTTTTCTTTTTTTCTTTTCTTGACAAAGAATGCATGTACAACAATTGAAATGGAGGGCTGGGTGGCTGCTGGTCTGTTCAAAGCATTAGGATTTTTATTTTTTTATTTTTATTTTTTTAATTAATATTACATAAAAAATACTGATTTTTAGGTTTCAGTGAGATTTTCCAAGTTTTTGTTGAGAATTTAGAAAATGTTCAACTGGACTTTGATTTCAAATATTCTTAATTTTCATTTAGTTTATTTATTTTACAACTTTGGTCAAATATCCAAAATACCTCTTATTAGTGGCAGTTGTCAGGGTTATTTTTGGTATTTTCGTGATAATTTTTCCATTTCTTATTCTTTTTTGTTCAAACAAAAAGCATTGTATTTTATGTAATATTTGGGACTTATTTTTAGTATTTTCTTGATTTTTAACTCAGATACCCCTGGTCCACTGTCTTTGATCAAAATGACTAAAATACCCCTACTGTCAAAACATTTCCTATTACTATCTTAACTTAGTCCTTACATTATTAAACATCCTAAAACATATTTTGAATATAAAATAAGTCACATCATATCATACTTAATGCACATTAGATTTTATAATTGCTATCTTTAGGCAGAGTGTTACAAGATGAGTTAACCGAAATAACCTCCAGAATCAATATGGAATTTTTTAATATTAATAAAGGAGTGATAAATGATTGGAGAAATGGGTTGAAGAATTATTTAGACTGCTCTAGTAAAACTCCATACACAATGCAGGCTCAAAATTTTATACTTTTAGAAGGAGAATTGTATAAAAAGGATTTGGTGGCTTTCTATTGAGGTGCCTTGGATTTCTAGAGGCATTAGAAGTCATGAAACAGGTTCATAAAATGGTATGTAGGTCTCATCAACCTAGAGCCAAAATGAGGTGGCTTATTGAGAGATATGGCTATTTTTGGCCAACTATCCTAAAAGATTGCATTATTACTCTAAAGGCTGCCAACAATGTCCCATTATGTGGGAAATGACTTATAAGAAGTAATGAAGAGGATGAGCTGGCCAACTCAACGGCCACTAGATTAGGTCCCTAAGTCTCAAAAGTTTCACATGTTTTGTGACCTAATATTATATGTAAGGCCATTCGTATAGCCATTTATGTTCGTTTTTTGTACTTTCCTATATAAGTAGGCTATATAGCCACTTGAATTTCAAATAATAAAAAGAGTAGGCCTAATGGTCACTTTCTAAAAATCTATGTTCTATTTTTATAAATTTTGCTTTTCCTTATTTCACTAACTCACATCTCAGCCAGTGACCTATAAAGTATCAACAAAAGCATGAAAATGGATGACATGACTATAAGTGAGTATGTGCGGATGTTCTATGATACATGGCTGCATGATGTAATGGGATGGTTGTGGTAAATCTGTGAAGGTGATGAGTGGAGTGGCTGCCTAAGAATGGAGGCTCAGCCTCTATCAAATCAAAGATAAATGCAAAAGTTCACAATCAAATAAAGTCACAATCTGCATCTAAATACGTTTCATAAGACATATGGAGGCTCAACCCCTCTATATTAATCCACAAGCCACAACACAAAGATCAGAAACATTTGAAAGCTCAAAGTCTTTATATCATTAAAGCCATGCTATTTACAAAAATTATTCAAGTGTCCAAGAGAGGTTCAACCACTATAGGCATAAAAATAGCTAAGGATTCACAAGTTTGAAAGAAAAGTTACCCAAGAGCTAGAATCCAAGCTGACTTGCCAAAAGAAAGCCTATTTCAATGGGAGCATTAGAAAAAACAAGTCAAAGAGGTGATTGAAATAATCAAAGAAAAATTAGTTTCCTTGAATAATTACCTCAATTGCCTCAATAGTGCTAAAAGAAGAAGGTTGTGGATGGAAAGCTCCAATTAGATACAATAAACCCTGAGAGCATCAGAGAGAAAGTGCAGAGAATCAGTACAGGGTTTCAAGGAGCAATATAAAAATTCAAATTCAAATGGAGATACCTCAATTAAATCCTTATCATGAGATATGAAGGAGGCATAAGCTAGAGCTAAAGACCATTGTAGAGGAGATAGAAGCTAGGAGGATGATGAATCTAGGGAGAAAGCTATAGAGAGAAAGAACAAAGTGGATTATTAAAAGATATTGCTACTACCAGAGCTTGATCTATTATTGAGATGTAAGCTAAATTGGCACTACTGGTGTACAAAATCAAAGGAATTAGTGCTAGGTCTCCATGCATGCTAATGTTGTGCAATGGCACCGCTGTGAGGCCTCGCTCGAGCATTAGTCCAATCCGCCGAGGAATCAAAATGCTCTACGGGAGAAACTCCACGATTGGAACTCGCTGTGAGTTCAGAAATTTGATTTTTGTGATCTTGAAGTTGTGAAAGTGAGTCGCCACTTTAATTTACTTGTTTTAATTGGGAAAATTAAAGAAAATCCAAAATGATTGACTCCATAAAATATTTGATTTATCCCAATGGAAAATGCACTAATCTGCGAATGACCAAAGAGTGCTCGGAGATCAGGTTTTGGTAATTACACAATTGAGAAAATATGATTTTCTTTAGTTTGGCTAAAAAGTGCAAAATAACTCTTAAAGAAAAATAATTTTCGTGTATGCATGAACAGAATAAAATGATGCATGAAATAGATATATATGATAAGATGGAATGACAATTATAGATGAATAAGCAAAAAATAAATCATACTTAATTATTACAAGGCCAAAATGAATGAAATAAAGAGGATCTTTCCACTAGCCCTTATGGGTACTAGAAAAATCCAAGTTGAGGAAAAGCACATATTCCTCAACTAAGTTAATACAAAATCAGAAATAAAGGATTAATATAAATAGATCAAAGTAAAAGGGAAAATATTAATAAAAAGATTTTGGAGTTGATGCCTTTTCAAAATGACAGCCTGTATATCCTATTGAATATGAATCAAACCCCACGCAGTTCTTCCTTCTTGTGAAGGAGGGGTTTTAGAAGAAAGTGTTAGTTTGTTTATTAATTTAATTCTAATTCTTAAACTAATAAATTTTAGATCTTTTTTGTTTAGACCTAAAGAGAATTCTATATTTGAGTTTAGAATTTTGAAAATTGACAAAAGGAATTATACCTTTGCTTTCCTTGATTTTCGAATTAACGGGGTGAGCTTAGCTCCTGATCTAAGCTCCACTTTAGATTTAGGACCCTGAAGTTGAACCTTAAACAGCAAAAGGTTAGCAAAACAGTGTAATAAATGCAAATTAAAAGAATTTGAAATGATAGATTTTAGCATCAAATTTTGAACAGAATTTTAGCACAATTAGTAGAGCAATATAGGAGACTTTCTATATTAGAATTCTCCCCCCCCCCCCCCCCCCCCAAATGAGCTGGAAGGAGGCTCTATTTATAGAGCTACTAAAGAGGGTGCCGGCGACATCGGCAGCGGCATCGGCAACTTACCTGCGTCACCCTTAGCACGCCGGCCGGCTGGGGTCCACGTTGGGAGTGCCACCCTTGCCGCCGGTAGGCTGGGCATACTGCCCTACCATCGACATGCTGGGCGTGCCGCCCAAAGCGATGGCGCGCTGCCAAATAACTAGTCCAACTTATTTTCGCACATTTTTTATCGTTTCTAGTCCATTTCAGATTTGATTTGAGCCCAATTTGATTCTATAAGTTTGTGACTAAAAAAAAGTCGACTGGAAGTGAAAGATTTAGGAAATTTAGTTTTCAACAGGGTGCTGTCCCGCACCCTGTAAGGGGCACTGCCCCCTTGATCTCTGCCTGCTAATCGGCTAGCAGGACAGCTGTATGCGTAGCGCACTATTCTTATTAGGTGTCAAGCTGTAGCTGGATCATAAAGGTGCAAATTTGAGGGTTCACAACTGCCCCCTCATTAGAATTGGCTTTAAGCAAAAGGCGATTCTGATGACAGTAAACCTTGGGAAGAGATGCTATGTCGAATTTGGGCTTATGCTCTTGCAACATCAGATTTTTAGCTTATATGTTCTTTTGCCATGTCAGATTCTAGGCTGTGCCATATCAGAACCTAGGCTATATCCTGTCAGACTCTGGGCTTGCAATATTTGCTTATGCTTATCATGCATGAGGACATTTATGCTTTGTGCAAAATGAACCTTATGAAGAAGGACAAACATGTTATGAACTTTTTAGGAGAGGGCCCATAGGATAAATGAGGTTTTGCCAATTGCTATTGGTTTGACCTTGGCGTTGGATATGAGAATGGTCATAGTGATCTTCAATTAAGGTTGTATGTCTAGCCTAATTGTTGGAGGTAAAAATAATTTGGTGAATTTTAATCAAGGCTATCTGTTCTGCTTAGACTTTAAGATTTAGAGATTTTGTCCACCTAGGGAATTCAAATTGGTTTAGTAAGGCCACTTGTTTGGCCTTACTATTGGGGAGATTATGATCAAAGTTATCTATTTGACTTTGATGTTTGGGAAGATTGGAATCAAAGCTATCTGTTTGGCTTTGGTGGTTAGGAGGATTATAATCAAAGCTATCTGTTTGGCTTTGGTGGTTTGGAGGATTAATGTCAAAACTATCTATTCGGTCTTTTTGGTTGGGAAAGTTAGGATCAAAGCTATCTATTTGGCTTTAATATTAAAAGGATTGGGATCAAAAATATCTATTTGGCTTTGGTGTTGGGAGGAATAGGATCAAAGCTATTTGTTTGTGTCAGGAGGAATAGGAGCAAAGCTATTTGTTCGAGCTTGATGTTAGAAAACCTGGGATTAAAGCTATCTGTTCGGTTTTGGTGTTAGAAGATTAGGATCAAAGCTATCTGTTTGGCTTTGGTGTTAGATTTAGAGAAGGTTATGTCTCTGAAAGACGAGGGGTGTGGGAATGTCAATATGGGTGGCTCGACTCGGTTTGCCCATTGAAAGTTATGGTTGAGGGTTAGTCCTTATAGGGAAAGGTCTTGGCTAATGAGGGTAGGTCTGGTTAGGAAATCCATTTAAAAGGCATAGTCTGATTTTGCGTTAAAAGAGATCATGGGCTTCATAAATGAAGGCCTTTTGGGAATGGGCTTCATGGTGAAGGCTTCTTAGTTTAGGCTTTATGATGAAGCCTTTTGGTTTTGGGCTTCACGACGAAGGCTTTTGGATTTAGGCTTTATGGCGAAGACTTTTGGATTTGAGCTTCATGGTGAAGGCTTTTGGGTTTGGGCTTCATGGCAAAGGCTTCTTAGATTTAGGCTTCTTGATGAAGGCTTTTGGATTTAGGCATCATGATGAAGGCTTTTTGGTTTGAAGGTAGGTTGAAACTTCTGGATTTGAGCTTCTTGATGAAATCTTTTGGATTTGGGCTTTTTAAAGAAGGCTTCTGGATTTGGGATTCTTCATGAAAGCTTTTGGATTTGGGCTTCTTCATAAAGGCTTTTGGATTTAGGCTTCTTGATGAAGGCTTTTGGTTTAGGCTTCTTGATGAAGGCTTTTTGGGAGATATGCCTCGACTTATGGTTTTGCCAAGGAAACTAGATTTAAAGATGATAAGCCCTAATAGACTTGGGAATTTTAGTTCTATTCATTTTAAGATTATGCTAAGGAATGGGTGGTATGTGATATGATTTGCCAATGAGACTTGGGATAGAACAATATGATTTCATAAAATTTAAGAATGGTTTGAAGGTAGGTTGAAACTTTTGAAAAGAATCATGGAGGTTGTATGATTTTGCTTTTTGTAGCATGAATCATGGAAAAGAGCAAGTCAAGCTTTTCTTGTTATTTGAGATTAAAGAGACTTTTAGAGTGACACTTAATTGTAAATTGCACTAGTTGAAACAAAGAGCCCTTAGGAATGGCTAAAGGGCTAGTGGAAGAAGATAAATTAGGGATATACTTCCAAATGAGAGATAAGAATGTGATAGACTAGAGATATATATGAGGGATTATGCCTTAGCTCTTTGAGCCAAGCAACAAAATGGATTGACAATAGATGATGACCTAGGAAGACATGCCCCCATTATAGGATAAGGGCATAGAAGATTATATATCCTTAGAGAATAAACCTCTGGTTAGGAAGGATGATGGATTGATTGAAGATGATTCGACAACTTCAAAGATAAGGGAAGATAATTTGGATGAGCTTTCTCTCTCTCTCTCTCTCTCTCTCTCTTTTTCAGCTCTAACTTTTGCCTAAGCCACCCTTTTTGGGTTTTCAGCTTAGCGAGCTTGCATTTAGGAGAAAATATTCCACCATGATTTGGGTTGCTGCTTTGAGGGGCTCTAGTCTTTGAATTCTAGATTTGACAAATGTCTTTTCTGAACTTGTTGCCCTTATTGAGGTGCATTGTTTGATTACCTAATATGTAATAAGTAATTCCATTTGATTTGCTCTTTATGCTTCAATTGTTTAATGAGAGGTCTATTACTTGATCTTCTTTGATTAGGAGCCGATGAAGTGATAACTGATTTGTGAGCACCTCAAATTCTAATTTATGCTAATTATGGTGGGTTTAATTGATTGTTCGTTCATCTCTTTTTTCCTCTTTTTCTTTTTCTCTTTTTTTGTTTTTTGTTTTTTGTTTTTTATTTTGTTCTCTCTCTCTCTTTTTTTTTTTTTTTTTTATTTTTTTTATGGCTCATCCGTGTTGGACTAAACAAGGAAGATGAAAAGAAAATTTATGTGCATTACTATAGAGGAAACTTTATTGCAAGATGATAAAAGGAATAGCTATGGTCAACGAGAATAAAAAAAAATAAGACGACAGACTCTGACTCATATTTGGACTCAGACTTTTGAGATTCAGACTTAGACTTAGGTTTAGACTTTTGATGTAGTTGTAACCAAAGCTCTGAAGGTGGGTAGGTATTGTGTTAACAAGTGGGCTTTATAGGCGGGAAGTAGATTCTTGACAATGATATCTACTTGTTCTTGCTTGATTGGCCTGTTTACCATTTGAGCAGCTTTAGCCCTCCACCTTGTAAGGAACATGGAAAAGGACTCATCTAAAAGTTGCTTTGTGATTTCTAAATCCCTTCTTGTAATGTCCACTTCAATATTGTAGTGGTACTATTCGACAAATGCCTTGCAAATGTCCTCCCAAGTCTGTTTTTGGGTATCATCCAAGTTAATCAACCATCTTAGGGCAGTATCCGTAAAGGTTTGATGAAAGAGTTGAGCAAGGAGCTCATTATTGATACCAAAGGGATGCATTGCCCCCACGTACATTTTTAAATGGATCTTAGGGCAAGTAGTACCATCAAATATGTCCAAATTCGGCATCTTGAACTTTGGCGGAACTCTTGCATTAGGAAATAAGCTCAGGGAGCCTGTATCAACCAGGTTCTTTTTCTTCTTCAGATTCTTTAGCATTTTTTTCATGTGCTTCACTTTTTCCATGAAGGCTTTGATTTTAGGGTTGACTTCCTTCCTTTGAAAGGGATCCGCGGGTCAAAAAATGAGAGTAGGGGTGAAATTTGGTGGTTGAACTATTATGGGTTAATAGAGTGAGTTGTTTTTGAGGAATTCAGGTGATGGAATAGGTAGTGGTAAGATCATATCGGTGTTTGCAGGCTCTTTGTCTTTGGAATTAGCTCTGGAAGTGAATCCATAAACAGGATAAAGAGTGGGTTTTGGATCTGATTTGAGTAGTTTTGGGTCAATTGAGCTTTGGACTAGGGAGGTCTGTTCCATCAAGGTGCGGACATCTTCCATAATGGCCCTCCTTTGGGCTTTGAGCAGGTCTTGAAAATAGGCATCTTACCTCTTCATCAGGGTCTCTTGTTGTTCAGAGAGCTTAGCTAGAAGCTCGTTAAAGATTTCATCAACTCTAGTAGCAGTAACTTCATCTCCGGTAACAGACATTTTGTCAACCTTTGAAAGGGAAAAGGAACTAGGTTAGTATCAAGCTTTGGAAAAAAGGGTTATGGGGAGGTGTGACAAACCAAATGATCTTAGGTTTAATGATAATGGATGACAGTGTCTTATGGTTAGGTTGACGGTGTATGGGTAAAGATAAGGGTAGAGGTGTATGATGTTAGCTAGGTAGGTATTTAGCTAAGGAAGCTAGGTCAGATTTTAGCTTTAGGTGTCTAGGTCAGATTTTAGCTTTAAGTGACTAGGTCAGAATTTAGCTTGGGATTGTGATTTATGAATGGTTTACCATGGGTTTAAGGATAAAGTGACCATGGGTTTTTCGATTAGGTTATAGATGTACCATGGATTTAGATGTTAAGTGGACCATAGGTTTAGTGATAGTTGGACAATGGGTTTGATTAGACTAGATCATGGGCTTAGATGGGCCATAGGTTTGAATAAATATGTAAAAGATGAAACTAAGTTAGCGTTTAGTTTAGCTAAGGATTATAGATGAGAATGAAGATAGGTTAGTGTTTAGCTTTGGTAAGGATTGTTAAGGATAAAGCTAGATCAAAGTTTAGCTTGGGTAAAGACTATGAAAGTAGAAAGCTAGGTCAGTGTTTAGCTTGGATAGAGTTTATGGATAACGATAAGGGTACCATAGATGGGTTTATTTTATCATGAGTTTGACATGGGTTTGGATAGGACTAGACCATAGGTTTTGGGTGAACCATGAGTTTTGGGCTTTGACTATGGGTTTAGGTGGACCATGGGCTTTGGGTGTTGACCATAGGTTTAGGTGAACCATAGGTTTTGGGTATTGACCATGGGTTTAGGTGGATTATGGGCTTTGGGTGTGAAGATATTTGGAAAGGTTTTTGACTCTTCACAAGGTTTAAGCTATGATGCATGTATGCATGTATGCATGAATGAAAAAGTTTCATGATAATGACATACCAAATTCAGTATTATGGTACATACAATCCTAAAGGAAGATTCTATGAGTCAATACATGAAAGGTTTAGGGTGATTTAAAAGGAACCCATCACATTAGAGATGCGATATACCTCACCACATGTGAGACAAGGAGCCTCGTGTGGGTCAAATGGTATGTATATACTCGTTACACCTCTAAAAGGATTAGAGGATACGTTGTGGGTTGGATGATTTCACTATTAGCAAGCAGACCTAAGGAAAGTTGCTCACTCGATGTTACTTTCTATCCTTTGTTTTCCTATGTAGTTAGGGTTTTTTGGACAAGGAGTCTGATGTAGTGATGCATGAAAGAGTTATTTAAAGCCAAACTCAGTATTTTACCAAAAGTAATCCACTTTATCTTTTATTTGAAAAAGATTATAAGTCCCCAGCGGAGTTGCCAATTGTGAGGCCTCGCCTGAGCACCAGTCCGATCCGCCGAGAAATCGAAATGCTCTACGGGAGAATCTCCACGATTAGAACTTGCTGTGAGTTTAGAAAATTGATTTTTGTGATCTTGAAGTTATGAAAGTGAGTCACCACTTTAATTTACTTGTTTTAATTGGGAAAATTAAAGAAAACCCAAAATGATTAACTCCACAAAATATTTGATTTATCCCAATAAAAAATGCACTAATCCGCGAGTGACCAATGAGGGCTCGGGGATCAGGTTTTTGGTAATTACACAATTGAGAAAATATAGTTTTCTTTAGTTTGGCTAAAAAGTGCAAAATAACTCTTAAAAAAAAGGAATTTTTGTGTATGCATGAACAAAATAAAATGATACATGAAATAGATATATATGACAAGCTGCAGCCAGATCATAAGAGTGCAAATTTGAGGGTTCACAGCCACTAACCTAAGCTATGTTATGAAATTAGGCTAGCTATGAACGATGGCAACGTAAGGTGGAGCAAGGACGGCGCCATTGAGGATGAAGAGAAGCATACTGCTGCTAGGACTCGACTTACTGAGTGATTGGCCAGTCGAACGAGCGAAGCTTTACTAGGTTTGTAGACGCTAGCACTGTACAAGCTAGCGTGTATGCAGGCATAAGTGTAGCACCAGGTCAAGCTACTGTGGGGGATGTGTGAATGGGTTTGGATGCAGCGGGAGTTGATGCCATCTAAGTAGATGGGTTTAGTGATATAAGCGATGACAAAGGTGCTTGTTGGAACTTGGAAGTTATTGTTTGGTGGTTTAAAGGTAGAAGGAGGGAGAAGAAATTGGAGAAAATTACTTAGGTTTTGTGAAATAAATGGATTTTGAAAAATTAAAATGGGATTTGAGAAGATTAAATTCAAAATTTGAACTTTGAATTAGTTAGGTAGTATGAAAAGTCTAAATGAAAAGATTTTTTTTAAAAAATAGAAATGGAGTTTGAGATGAGTTTGGAAATTAAAATGGATTGAGAAATGGAGAGGAGAGATTTTTGAGAGTTGGGGCTTTGGAAAAATATTTTCTTTGTAAGAGTAAATCGAAGAGTTTACGTTTACGAGGGAGATGAGTTTGAATTTTGATGAGTCCTTAAATCTTTGACTCGTTCTCTCAATATCAGTTTTTGTACTTAAAGAAAAATTTGGGCCTAAAGGCCATGGTAAATTGTTGAAGAAAAGGAGGTCAATCATATATATGATCTTGGTCTTTAGGCCAATACATATATATGAGTGGGCAATTGTTTATACCATAAATTTGCAACCTAGTATTATTGAAGCACATGGCCCATTTACAAAGTTCAACTCATTTATGAAATAAATTAATTTATTTATTAAACAAATTAATTTATGAAAGTGGACATGATTTGAGGTAGAAGTTAATTATGTTACAGTTAAAGAACTAAGTTAGAGAAGTGGAGAAATTCCAAGGAGCAAAAGTAGAATGGGCAAGTTAGTGGCTAATGGAAGTCATCTTTGTTGCATACAAAAGGGAAGCCACGATACAGATAGAGAGGATGAACATGGACATCAAGGACGACAGCACCTAAAGACTACAACAAAAATCAACATTTCTCAAGCATTTTCGATCTTTTCAAATAATTTTCTTTATTCATATCTTAATTCCTAGCATTTCCTTTTTTAGTCTCTTAGTCCACTGATAAGATTTCAATTTCTATGTTTTTGTCAATAATTTCCCTTTAATGCTATTTCAATTAATGCAATCCAAAACTAGTTTCATTTTAATTTACTATTCACAAGTTCATCCAATTTCCCAATTGTTATAATTTTCCAATTTTATTTACTGGCATTGAATCTAAGTGAACTGTGGTTAAAACAGCTTAGGAATCCACATTTCATTCTGATTTTAGGAGTCAATAAGTGCAAGATTTTTGTTCGCGTATCTTACAAGCGTGGCATGCTCGAATTCTCAAATTTTCCACTAACACCGCCAAAATTTTATGTGAATTAAAGTTTACATAAAAAAATTGGCAAAAAAAGGCTTAGAATAAGAAAAATTAGAGGAAATGAATAAAAAAAATAGAAACTTATTTTCCATGAAAAATATTGGAGGAAAGAAATTGAAAAAAAAAAAAGTTGTTTTCTGAAAAAAATTGGTAGAAAATTTAGAAATATTATTAAAAAAGGGGACCCAACCTATTATATATATATATATATATATATATATATATATATATGAAAATTAATAATCAAATAAATGTTAATGTAAAAAAAAAATTATTATGAGAAAATAAAAAATATATTACAAAATATATGACGTAGATATAAATAATTTGAATAATAAATTTACATAAAAATTGAATCAGAAGAGAAGAGCAAAGCAATGTAACTGAAAATTTTAATTAAAAGGAAAATAATTTTAATAGAATAATAAATGAAACAAAGCAAAATTTAATATGTATTTTTATATTTATTCACATTAATATTTCTTTGGTGTTATATAATTAGTTAACAAATTATTATTAACTGTTATAAATATGTTCTAATTATGTCAAAAACGAAATGAAAAATTTTATGAAATATTAAATTCTACTAATTAACAACATATAAGCTAAAACTAAAAATAATTAAAAATTAAAAATAATCCTACTGACTACTAAATATATACAGATTAGCGAACAATTATTTAAGAATAATATTAACCTAATTAAATTTTATATATATTGATATTTACCAAATAAATAATATATCTTTTTTTTTAATTTAATACATAATTGGTAACTCCTATAAAAATACTGTAAAAAATTTTAACAATTGACAATGTAAATATAATATTTTTGAACTAATTTAAATTTACATTATTACCACCTATTAAATAGGTAATATTTTCACCATTAAAAACACAAGTTATAATTTTGCAATTGCAATTTATTATTTAATAAATATATCATTTGTTAACTATACACAAAAATAAAATAAAAACATATCTTTGCACACCATCATACTGAAATCAAAAAAAAATATTTAAAAAAAACATGAATGAAGAAATATTTGTTAATTATAAATTTGGAGATCATATATAGTACAAACTTTTCTGCCACTTTTTTTCTACACTTTGCCTTTTCACTATTTTTTTCCATAATTTAAAATTCTGCTAATTTTTGTAGTGCTTTTTGCCAAAAATTTTTCCACTAAAAATTTTCAACATATTTGACTTTTCAAAGAAAAATCCCCTAATTTAGAAAACACTTCAAATTTCACCTGTTTTTAGAATTTCTTTTTTCAAATAACCTAATTTAATCAAATGCCCTTTTGTTGCTCCTTTATGGTATTTTAGAGGTCATGTTATTATGTCAGAAATACATAAGCTAGGTTCTTCCGATGCCACTGTTACTCTGCTAGTACAATGATATACTAAAATCTTCTTGCCTTGAGGAGTGATTTCTTGGAAGTTGGACTCCATGTCTATCATAGTGAAACCAATGAAAAAACAAGTGCTTGAATTATGCATTTTTCTAGATCTTCCCTTAATGCACTAGTTTCTTTAACTTTTTCCGGTTACTAGTTTTGTTGCCTTGATTCAAAATTCCATCATAATTACTTTCTGATATTGTGTAGTCAATATAAAGCTACTTTTTGTTACTGCCACGTTCTTAGAGTTATAATTGGCAATGATAACTTCTTTCCATTATCAATTCACCCCTAAATCTTGCTGAAGTTTAATGTGTAAATAAAAGTAGACAGGGTATAGGGCTTCATAACTAAGAGAAATGGATTTTAAGTCATAAGGTTGAGCTAAAAATTGCACTTATAGGCATATATATGGGGTGTACAATTTACATAAAAGCATGCTGCTGATTGCAGGTCAATGAGTTACCAGTTAGAAATTCACAAGAGGCTTTCATGATGGAAATGCATGCAACTAGAATGACAAGAGTATCTCTCTCTCCACCCTAATGCATGTACACAACCACATACTAGAGACAGCAAGAAACAAACTTATAGAATTGCTTAAACTAATTGAGCTTGTGATTTTGAAATTTGGCTTTACATCTTTACTGAAATTAATCTTTTATTTATTTTAGATGTTCACGAGATTTTTTGGAGTATAATATTTTTGCAATTTCATGTATTCTTTGTTAGATAAGCATATTCAAGGGTCTAATTGCGTTGTGTAAAAAGTCTTCTTTAGATATAACTTAAATTCATAAAGCATAACTTTGTGATTAATTTTCTTTTCTCAATAAAGTTCTACTTGGAGAAAAGCAATGTTGAAGGATAATATGATTTACTTCTTCAATTAACGATTACATAAATTAGATTGTCGGGGTGAAGAACAATTTTATAAAACATTTTATTTGTTATTCCTGAATACTTTATGGGTGACTTATTTTTAGTGATTCTTGGAAAGCAATTTTAAACAGCTAACTCTTTACTTAATAAGTTGGTGTCAGAGTTAAAGCAAAACTACAATCTTTTCAGGATTTGCATCTCTTAATATGACCATGTTCACCAAAGAATAGTCAAGTTTAACCAAGAAGCAGAAAAACAGATGGCATGTTTTGGAGAGGTTGCTGCTGCTAGCCTTACGAATCTTGAAGCTAATTATTATTTTTTTGAGCAGAGATTAGGTTAAACCTCACCGCCTATGAACAAAGGGTCCTAAACGGTGGCAGTACGCTGCTTTATTATTGAATTAGTTTTTATTTTTTTTATTTTTGCTTTTGTATAATAATTCTTGTAACAACTAGTTTTGTTCTTGCTAAGGAACTTCCTTTCAATTGACTATTCATGTACTCCATTTTAGAGGAAAACAGAGGCCTTCAAATTACTTTGTTTAGGCCTACAATTTATTTATAATTAGGTAATAAGCTCATGACATGATGAATATTGGACCATTTGCCATTATGTTGCTGATTTTTGAGTTTATGCCAAGTGTAGATATTTTTGTTTAGTTATATCTTTTCAAGAATTTACTGCATTATGGTATTTGGTGGAGATTGGAGGTTGGAGGTTTTAATCATACACACTAGGGAAGTGCTAAATACTTTCTCTTTTTTATCTTTTTTTATTTCTTCTCTTTTTATGATGGTATATAAGTTAGATTTATGAATAATATATATTTATAAAATTTAATATACAGCTTATGTGTTATCATGAAGGAAGAAGGCAATACGAGAAGATAAAAAAGAGAAGGTATATATTACTGATCTACACACTATTTGCTCATATATGTTGTTCTACAAATCATACCATGCAATTTTCACTTAAGAGTATTGATATTTATAAACTTCAATTGAGGTATAAGTAATGTAATGAATTCTTAAAAACATTGAAAAACAAATTTTGGACAAGTTAATTACCATAATGTAAATATTATTGAATTTGAATTTTATCATAACATAATTATAAAAATAAATATTTTATAAGGTAAATTACCTTTTAGTCCCTATTTTTTGACATTAATTATACTAAAGTCCCTTTATTATGAGAAACTAATTATTACATCCTTAATTTTTCAATCCGTCAAACAGTAATGTCCTTTCGTCCATTTTTTTTGAATTTTTTTGTTAAATTCTTGTGAAATGACTAAAAAGGGCACAATGTACATTAGAAAGAAGCAAAAATACAAACAGAAGATATTTCATTTGATTTTCCTCATGGCCTTCTTCTCTTTTCTTTCAAAATCAAAATCTAAGTGTCGGGTCTAATTTAGTTAGATATCACGATCACTGGTTGAATCACTATATGAAGTGATAATATGAATAGCGAAAGGTCCATGGATAAGGTAAGTGTGGTTCATAATATTGTTTGTCATTTCGGTTTTTCACTTTGTATTTTGGTGGTTTTTAAAAAAAAATGGTATTGAGCAATGGATTTTCTACAAATTGTTTAAAATTATTTTTCGAATGTATGATTGATTTTTTTTGATAGAGTTTGTATAATCAGAAATAAAGGTTTAATTTTAGGGTTTTTTCAGAGTATTAAATCCAAAATGGTTTGTAAATTTTTGTATAAAACATAAATTTCAAATGCATAGGAGAATGTATGTCTACATTTGTATGTTTTGTATTGTGCTGGGGAAATTTATTTCTCTCTGTCACACAATGAGTTTCTTTAATTTAGGGCGTAGGCTATGGTTGGAAATTTTGGAATTGGCTATTGATTGCAATGTAAATAATACGAACTGATTGACATAAAATTATTTCTTTTTGTTTATTTTGAACTAGTGGAAAATGTTGCATGCAAGGTGTTTGATAAAATGCCTAATTGATTTTTTGGTTGTTGTTGGATCTAATTATAAGCTATTTTGGTTATTGCATATGGCCTTATCTGAATATTATACCCTTAAGTTCAAATATTTGAATGAGGAGGGTGTAATAGATAATGTTGACCCAAACAAATACAGCTTTATAGACCTCATAGATGATATATATAGGCTTTTCATAATTCCAACAGATTTTATAAACATGGTATGTGGTTCAAACATAACTGTTGCTAATGATTTTGATATCATATTTATGTTTGAGATGTTCAAAGAAACAACTGAGGTGAATTTGAAGGTATATGAAAGGGAACCTCCTCTAGTTGCTACCTTGCCACCAAAAGAAGTATTATTGTTAACTAATGATATGAATCCTAGAGTTGAAGATTCACAGTATGTAGGTGAGAGTACAGCTGCCATGGATGAAGTAATAGGAGGCAATGGTGTGAATGATAGGGTTGAATCACAAAATGTAGGTTTTGAGCAAACTGTTAATTCATATGTAAGTGTGAATGTAGGGTTGAACAAGCTGGTAATACTATTAGTGTTGAGCAAGTTGCTAATACTATTACAGCTGATGGTTCAAATAGGGCTGAAAAATCAAGATTCATTGAAGGGGCTGTCATTTGGGATGAATATTTCAATGATATTGATAATGAACTTGCAACTAATGGTGGCAATGGGATGGATGGTGGTAAATCCACTAGTTCTAGAGGTGGAGGTCAACTTAATGGTGGCAAGAATAGAGGAAGGGGTGGGCCTGGTGGTAGGGGTAGGATTGTTGGTTTAAGGGGTAGAGGGACTGTGATTGCTAATGGTAGGAGTATGAGTGTTGGTGGCAGGGGCAGTGTTAAAGGCAAAGGTGTGAGTGTTGGTGGCAGGGACAGTGATGAAGGCAAGGGTATAAGTGTTGGTGGCAGGGGCAATGGTGAAGGCAAGGGTAAAGAAAGTGGTGTTGGAGGTAGGGGAAAAGGAAGTGGTGTTAAAGGTAGGGGAAGAAGAAGTGGTGTCAGGGGCAGTAGTAGAAGTATATCAAGAAGTGGACTAGAATGTGACATTGGTCTAGGTACACAGGAGAGTGAAATAACTAAAAAGAGGACTTCCAAAAGGGCAAAAAGAACTAGAGAAGGAGATTCATAACTAGAAACACAAACAGTTTTTGATGAAGATTATGAATTTTCTGACAGTGAAGATGAAGACTATACATTGAAAGAAGGTAGTGGGATTACAAAAAGCAGTGAAAGTGATGGTTAAGAAATTGACTCTAAAGATTCTAAAACCAATGAGACTACTATGCATGTTCTTGCAGAGGCAGATATTGAAAAATTAATTGATGATGATGATAATGGGTTGAGTAGTGTGGCATTGGATAATTCCAAAGAGGTCTCCAGCAATGATCAAGAGGGATCTGTTTTTGAATTAAGAAAAAAGAAGAAAAAAATATTGATCTATTTAAAGGAATGTACATAAAGAAGTTTGAAAATATTGAAGGTCAAGATATTAAGTTTGAAGTTGAGCAAGTTTTTGAAAATATATATTCTTTTAGAAGTGCTCTTAGAGATTATAGTGTAAAAGGAGGCTATAAGTTGAAGATAAAAAAAAATGATTTAGTTAGAGTAACAACTGTATGTCAGGGCAAGGATTGCAGTTGGAGAATTCATGCATCTATAATGGCAGATGAGTGTATATTCATGGTGAAAACTTTACATGATAAGCATGGGTGTGATAGGCTACCTACCAATAGAAGTAAGTTTGCAAACTCAAGGTGGATTATGAGCAAGCTTTCAGATTAATTAAAAGCTGATCCTGAGATGAGTTATGACCTAATGCTGTATGAGCTTTCAACTAAATGAGGGATTACTCCTAATTTATGGTAGCTTCCCAGGGCCAAGAATAAATCAAAGGAGGAAAATGAGAGTTTGCACAGTGAGAGTTATGATCAGTTGCCACAATATATTGACCATCTAAAAAAATACAACTCAGACACATTTGTCGAACTTCAAACTAAAGATGACCCATTTGTTTTTAGTAAGGTGTTCATTTGCTTTGAAGCAATGAAACATGGTTTCTTTAATGGTTGTAGACCTTTCATAGGTTTGGATGGTTGCTTTCTAAAGGGTCCTTTTGGTGGGTGTTTCTTATTTGCCATATCATTAGATGGGAATAAAAGGATGCAACCTCTTGCATTTGGGATTGTTGAGTCAAAATGCATAGATAGCTAGAAATTTTTTTGGATTGCTTACATCAGTGCATAGGCAATAGTACAGAGGAGAAGCCCTTGACTTTCATGTCAAATAGACAGAAGGTACAATATGTTGTTGTCTTTTCTTTTCTTTTTGTACAAAATTGCAAGAACCTAATTTTTTTATTTACTTTATTGATAATCTTATGCATTTGCAGGGGCTGCTAGATGTTGTTAGAAGTTTATTTCCAAATGCTAGCCATAGGTTTTGTGATAAACATTTATTTATGAATTTTAAGAAGCAATTTCCTGGTTTGATATTAAGAAATGATTTTTGGGCAGCTGTAAGAGCAACTCATAGTAAAGAGTTTTGGATAGCAATGAATAATATGAAGGAGATGAAAGAAGGACAACCTTATGACTGGTTATTGAAGATCCCTTATCTCAATGGGCAAGGCATGCATTTTGGGAAGAAGCAAAGAGTGATCATATAACCAATAATATGATAGAAAGCTTTAACAGTGGGGTTGGAAAATTGAGATTTTTGCCCATTGTCAAGATAATTGAAGCAGTCAGAAAGAAATGCATGGTTAGGCTACAACACAGGTTTGCCAAAGGCACTTTGTGGGAGAAAAAGATTTGTCCAAGAACAATGAAATATTTAAATATATTAATCAAGCAGTCTAGAGTATGTAGATTGCTACCTGGTAGAAATGATGAGTTTAAGGTGGCAGAAGGGTCCTTGACATTCAGTGTGGATTTGGAAGCATAAGTACAATTGTAATTGGTGGGATATTTCTGGTTTACCTTGCAAGCATGCATTGCTATGCATTGGTTATAAAAGGGCAAATATTGAGGACTATTGTCATTTTTATTATACAATTGAGATGTATAGGAAGGTATACAATGGCATCATCCATCCTATGCCTATGGGTACTTTTGAGCCACAACAAGAGAGTTCCATATTACAATCACCAGAATTGAAGAGAGGTGTGAGAAGGCCTAGGAGTGGAAGAAGGAGACAAGCAGATGAACCTGAGCCTAGTAGAAGCAGAAAAAGGAATAGGACAGTTAGATGCAAGAATTGTGGCAATCTTGGACATAACAAAAGAGGATGTCAAAGAGCACCTGTGGCTACGGTAACCCCTTGACATTCACTTAAATTTCCAAAATTATGATTACATATTTATTGATGGGATGTTTACTAATTGCAATTAATTTCCAATTACAGATGAATCAACAAAGGTAGAACATAAGTAATATGAGAAATGATAAGTAATATGAGAAATGACGTAACGCATGATAGTGGAACAATGGATAGAGAAGGACCAAGTGGACAAAAGAGCACTTGAAGTGTGAACAATTGTTTTTGATAGATTCATAAGGGAATATTTAGTGTGTTTTTGCATAAAGGATATAATAGGTTTTTGGAGATTAACTTGTAGTGAAAAGGGTGACAGATTTTGATGTTTTTGATATTTTTATATATTGCACAAAATATATATATGGAGATTAACCTAGTGAGGTCTAAAGTATAGAAAGGAACATAGGAAGTGCAAGCATAGTTTGTTGAATTGTGGAATCATATAACCAGTGATATGTAATTTTTGAAAATACCTGATCATTTGTAATAGATGATCCCAGACATTTGATACTATAAGCTTATATGAAATTTTATATTATTAGTTTATATGAATTGATGTTTCTAATGTTTATGATTTATGTGATTAATATGCATTCAATTGTATTTAATAAAGATTATAATAATTTACATTGAACACAAATTTCATTAATGACAGGTTATACTGGAAAATGAGATAAGCGCAGTAGATTTTTTGATATAAATTAATTAACACTTTAGTCCCCGCATTTCAAAATTTAACTGTACATTAGTCCTTGTATATTGTTATTTTAAACATAATAGTCCCCATAATTTAAAAATCCATACCTATTTGGTCCCTGACATTTGTGAAAATAATATTCAAGTACTTACAACAATACTTCAAATTTCCAATCCTAACATAATCAATTTCAAATTCATTATCAACTAATCACAACTTCTCAATTTCATAACTTTTTTAGAGTTATCATTAAAAATACCAAAATGGCGATAAAAAGAGAAGGTGATAAGCCTTTTTTTTCCATTACTTAAATAAAAGACATACAAACTACTTTACTAGAAAGGTAGACAAGGCAGGAGACATCACACCAGAAAACAACTTGCCATTTTGATATTTTACCTACTTTACTACCTTTTAATTCCTACATACTTATATACCCATTTCCTTCACTTCCCATTACAAAAAAACCCACAGTTAAGCGCCATTAGCCCAACATCAAAAGTCCACCTTTTCCCTAACTTATAGACTGATGCATATAATTGCACATCAATCCATTTTACCCAACAACATTATCACAAGGATGAACAGAAATAAGATGCTAATCATACAAAGTGTAATGAGTATAGCATTTATGTCTTCTGTTTTCTCATTAAATTTTCTATTCTCTTCCTTAATAATCACAAATTCATCCTTCAAATTAGCCCGCTTCACACTTGAAGGAGCAGCTCGCATGTACGATGAATTATCAATGGTTGGCGTGCTTGAAGTGGACTTGAATCTATCAGCGAGCTTGCACCATCCCAGAAATGTGCCACAGACACAATCTTGGCGAAAATAATATAATATGTTCTTGTTATCAAGCGACTCTGAAATTCTAATTCCAGCTCACTTCTCATAGTGGCAAAACTTATGCAAGTATTTTCCTTCCCACCCACTATCAGTACGACTAGAGCAAGACATGTTTTCACTTGCACAAGTCTAAATGTGTGTTAAATGAACCTTACTATATTAATACAATAGGGAAGGAGAAGAGAAATTGTTAATAGAGGGACAAAAAACGAAAATGGCAAAAAGAAATACTCACCTTAATTGTTATAATAGATTCACCCAAAGTAATTCAATGAAGGTTACTTTCCAGGTGATGGCTATTGTTTTTGGGAGGGAAATTGTGGTGGGTTGTATAAGAAAAAAGAGGAAAAAAAGAGAGGGAAAAATAGGAGGGAAGTAGTTGCTGAACGTTATATACATCCATTAAAGGTTATTTTAGGTATTAAAATTATTATTATACAATAAAATATTATATTCCATCTTGATTAACAAGAAAATTCAAAAAAAAATGGACAGAAAGACATTACTGTTTGACAGATTGAAAAATTAAGGATGTAATCATTAATTTTTCATAATAAAGGGACTTTAGTGTAATTAAGGTCAAAATCTAGGGACTAAAAAGTAATTTACCCTATTTTATAATAAATGACTTTACTATAAAAGTTTTAATTGAGATTTAAAAATAGCTAAACTAAAAAATTCGATGTTTGATGTGAAAAAGAAAAAAAGAAAATTGCATAATGATTATGAAGAAAATATTAAAATTATATTTTCCCCTATATTTAATGTTTTAATTCTATGCATAAAAGATAGTTATTTTACTTTTTATTTTTTAATTTTATTTGTTACATAAAAAGGGATGAAATTTTTTATCCTTAAAAAAAAAAAAAAAAAAAGAGAAAGGGGTAGAAGTTGCAATATCAAATATGACACTGTAACTCTATATAAATCTAATACGAAATTAGCGGATTTGGATTAGAGCACTTGAATTCTATATAAATCTAATATGAAATTAGCATATTTAGATTAGAGCTTATCGTGTTGATGTGACTTTTATGTCAATCTGATTGTAATATCAAAATAAATAATATCGTGTCATGGTTTAACCCATTACTCCAAAAATAACATATTTAATATTTAGGTATCATGATATATTAACACCTTTAACTTAGTATATTTATAAAATATGTATATATAAGTAATGTTTTTAATTTTCTTCATAAATTTTTATTTAATTATATTTTATGTAAATTCAAGCCAAATTCAAAACAAAGCATCACATATGTTATTTGTGGCTAGTTGCTATAATATAAATTAGTAGAGTTAATTTAATAAATTTGATAATTTTTAAATATTAAAATAAAAAAACAATTAATTTAAAATTTTAAAAGTGCCATTTTATTTATTAATTAAATATTTCGTGTTTGTTTTTAAATTTTTTACACAATGTTATGTTTATATTTCTCCTATTATTATGTTACAGCATCCAAAGAGGGGTTAAGAGGGGCAAACTAAGTTGTGTTATTTCTTTTATTTTGAACAAAACCTGAGGGGGAATTGCCTACCTCCTATTAAGTGTAAGTTGTTGCCCAGCTTTTAAGACATGAAACAAAGCTTTGAGCTCAGCCATGAATTTGTGTTGTAAATGGAAAGTTAATTATAAAAAATTAATATATCAAATTTGAATTATCTACATTTTAAATGTTTATTTAGAAAATACATTTTTTAAAATGTTTATTCACTATTAATGAGTTTATATTACCTTTTTTTTTAATGAAAAATTATATTATTTATATAGCTTTTGCTATACATATATAGTAATTTATAAGATATCTATATAAATGAATCTTAAAATTTAATATTGTGAACCCGTAATTTTGCACAATCTTTATTCAAATACAGTCTTAGCACTTATTGAGTTTAACACATTATGCAGAGGTGTTATAGTGGTTCCGCTAACCGGTTAGTGGGCAGAAATTCGGGGACAGTGCCCCTTGACAAAAAAAATTTTAACATTCAATTACATTACTACTATACATTCAAATATTCCAAATCAACAACCAATCTCTAAAAAAAAAAAAAAAAAAAAAAAAAAAACCCTCAAAAAATGTGCCAGGGTGACACATAGCATGCCGCACAACCGGCATGAGGCATGCCGCATAAGCCTGATGCGGTGTCACACAGGCTCTACTGTCTCGTGAACCTCACCTGTGCAAAAAATGACCATTTTATCATTTTCAGTCTAATTTTCAACCTTTTCTAACCCTGCTCTTCATCGTCTTTTCATATTTTCAATATCTAAACTACTCTCAACCACTTTTCCTATAAATACCTCCATTCACTTCTCATTTCTCTTCACCCATTGAATTTGAGTATATTGCTATCCTCAAATTTCTCTCTTTTTCTCACTCCAATCACTCTCTAATTAATTAATTAATCTTTTTAATTAATTAATTATCTCACCATAACCAAGTTAATTAATCTTTTTAATTAACTAAAACTCTTTTTTTAATTAATCACTCAATTAATTAATTAATTAATCTTTTTAATTAATTAATTGATCACTGTTTTTTCAAAAATCATTCCTTTTTCCAAAATCAAATTAATCATTTTTCTTAATTCATCATTCCTCCAAATTAATTAATTAATCTTTTTAATTAATTAATTAATCTTCCAATCCTTTCAATCATCGGGTCCCAATAAAATGGAATTTCGGTCCGGTAAAACTCTCCGCCCACCAAAAGCAAAGGTATTTGCTTTTTTCCCTCTCTATCAAATACCCAAACCAAAATTAATCTAATCAACTCCTAAACTGCTCCACTTAATCATAAAACAAACTATGTAGGTTTTGATCTCTATTCAATGGGATACGTAGACACGTTTGGAATCTAAATCCAAACCTCAAATCCAAATCCTAATCAATTTTCTTTCCTCTTTTTAATTAATGTAATTTGTAAATATTTACTTTAATTATTTTATTAATCCCCCATACACCATGTATTTATGTTATGCTATATTCATATATTTTTTTTAACATCATCTTATACATATCATTCATAAAATCAATTTTTCTAAAATCAAATTAAACTTAAGAGCCAAGTTTAGATTATTTAAAACTAAAAATATAGTTTCTGAGTTCAACTTGATTCGAGACTAGTGATTTTATCCTTAGACAAATTAAAGTAAAAAATTAATAAATTAGAGTCAAATTGAGTTTTTCCTTAATTTTTCCATTTAAAAATAAATTAGGGTGGCGACTCTTAAATTTTTTTTCAAAATCAATCAAATTCAAAACCGATAGTTTCATTATGAGTTTAAACCCAAATGAGCATTTTGATTCTCTCTAACAAATCGGGCCAGTGCTCGGCGAGGCCTCACAAATATATTATCCAATTGTTTTTTATTGAATGCTGAATAAATTGAAATAACAATGTAAATTATGTAATAGGGAATAATTCTTTCTTTTTTAATATCTTCTACTAAATTAATGATAATTTTATAATTTTAGAGATTTGAATTCGAATTCTTAAGTTGCAAGCAATTGAGAAGGGATTAATGGAGGATTATGATATGAATTTAGTAGTTGTAATTATACCATGGATGAAAATTATAATTTTTGGTTTTTCTATTTAAGAAGAGATTGATGATATTAGTTCAGTGATGATTGGTCATTGGCCAATAAAAATGACAAATATAATAAAGTACTAATGTTTCATTTCATTTTTTTAAATAAATAGAATTGTAATTAATTGTGAAATTAAATAATTTATTTTAAAATATTTAACTTTTTCAGTCATTTACTGTTAGGAACGTATGATGAGTCGGCAAATTAATTGAATAAATAGTTACAAAGTAGATGTAGCTGTAAGTAACTAATAACAAACTTGTTCTTTATAAGGGATATTGAGCCATTATATGGGCAGATTAGTAATAACGGTAAAGTTTGTTATCTCTGTGTTCTCTTTTCCTTTCCTACCTCGATTCTTCTTCCTTCTCATTCTTCTTCTAATCTTCCCTTTTCTTCCCTTTTCTTTTATTTTCTCTTTATCCAAACACATTAGTTATGCTTGCATGATTACTAAGCCTAACAACTTGGTATCAGATTCTCAAGGTCTAGAGGAAATCCTCGCCTCTGTCATTGCCGCTCAGAAAAAACAGTTAATCATGACAAATGCATCGAGAATTCAAGCCTTGGAAGAACAATACATGTCTTATCAACAAACATTCCAGCAATTGAATTCTGAGGTACAAGTGAATTTCGTCGTTACTGCCAAAAGAATTGCAGATCTTCAAGAGCAATTATCTAAATATGATGCCATTCAATGTCAAAATGCCTGCAAATTTGATGACCTTCAATCCGAGAACAATAAGAAATTGGAGCAGCTCAGTTTAGATTTTTCCAATAAATTCGATCAATTATTGGATCTATTACGAGCTCAACAGAAAGGTAAAGACCCGATACCCAATTCTTCTACTGCCCCAATGTCTTCTTTTCCTACTTCACCAATGATGGAAGGGGCATTTTGCCTACTCCTAGGGTTCGTGAAATTGGTGAACCCAGTACCATTCACCATTTTCAGCGGAATCCATAGAACATTACACTAAATTTAAAGATGGATTTACCTCAGTTTGAGGGAATTAATCCCAGGGGTTGGATTTGTAAGTGTCACAAGTATTTCCAAATCTATGGCATTCAAGAAGAAAACAAAATTGAGCTTGCAAGTTTGTTTTTGGGGGAATATGCTGATACTGGTTTCAAGGGTGGTAAATACATCATCCTTTGGCTTCTTGGCATGACTTCTCTGAGGATTTTTGCAAGAGGTTCGGGGAAATGACTGCTACTGATATTGTTGAAGAATTCAATAAACTTCAACAAGATAAAATAGTATTAGAGTATCAAGAATGGTTTGAGCATCTCAAATCTTTGATGTAAAAATATAACCCAGGCCTTACTAAACCTTATTTTGTTTCTAGTTTCATTAGTGGCCTTAATGAGGAACTTCAACCCATGGTGAAAATGCTTAAACCAACAACCTTATCTCAAGCCTTAGAACAAGCCAATTGCATGAACAATCTATTGAAGCCTTACTAAAAAAACAAAAGTCTCATACCAGACCCTTCTTCCACACTAAATCACTTCCTACCAAGCACACTACTTCATTTCCTTCTCATAACCAACATCTTAACCATGTGGATCATACGAATTCAATTAAATCTGGTTCTAGCCCTCCTATCCATAGCCCTTCTATTCCACCTAAACCTAGTACTCATGATACCAAAAGACCTTCAAACACTTGTTTTAGATGTGGTGATAGATTCTGTCCTGGTCACCAGTGTAAAACCAAACAACTGCTAGCCATGGATGCTTTGGAAGAAGAGGAAGTAGATAGCCTTGATTACTGTGATGTTGAAGAAGAAACTGATGAAGGGTTGATTTCTATTAATGCTATTGAAGGCAATACTTCTCCTAATACGTTATGAATTAAAGTGGTTGTCCAAGGCAAATCAATTATAATTCTCATAGACAGTGGTAGCACTCATAGCTTTGTCAACATCAAATTCATCAAACTCATTCAGGTTGACTGGTTAGAACATTTCCTCTGTCTGTTAAGCTTCCTAATGATCAAAAGTTAATCAGCAGAACTAAATGTTCATCCTTAACATGGGAAATGCAGAATCATTCATTTACTTATAACCTTAGAATATTGGAGTTGGGGGAATATCACATGGTGTTAGGAGTGAACTGGTTGAAGCAGTATAATCCTGTTTTATTTGATTTCATAACTCCTGCACTTACTATACAAAAAGATGGGAAGGCCTAATACTACTCTAAAATAGACCTTAGAGTTGGTTACCACCAAATAAGACTGCATGAACCTGACATTCCTAAGACAGCTTTTCGAACCCACCATGTTCACTATGAATTCAAGGTTATGCCTTTTGGCTTAACAAATGCCCCCACCACTTAACAAATGCCCCCACCACCTTTTCAAGCCTTAATGAACTCCATCTTTGGGCCTTACTTGAGGAAATTTATTTTAGTTTTTTTTTATGACATCCTCATTTATAGCCCCTCATTTGATAGTCATTTGTTTCACCTACAAACTTTTTTAACGTTCTGAGGTAGCAGCAGTTATATGCAAAAAAATCAAAATGTACTTTTGGTACACAACAAGTGGACTATCTAAGACATATCATCAGTCCTAATGGAGTTGCAACTGACCCAAATAAAATTGCAGCTATGTCTCAGTGGCCTATTCCTAAGAATGTGAAATCCTTGAAGGGATTTTTAGGCCTCACTGGATATTATCGCAAATTTGTTAAAGGCTATGGGTTTATTGCAAAGCCTCTCTCTCACTGAATTACTTAAGAAGGATAATTTTCATTGGACCCTAGCAGCCACAGAAGCTTTTAACAGCTTAAAGAAGGCGATGTGTTCGGCTCCAGTACTTGCCTTACTAGATTTTAACAAACAATTTGTCTTGGAGACTGATGCAAGTAATAGTGGGTTGGGAGCAGTACTTATGCAAGACAACAGAGCAATTGCTTATCTCAGTAAGCCTTTGGGTCCTAAACATCAAGGCCTCTCCATTTATGAAAAAGAGTTGTTGGCTGTGATTATGGCAGTAAGTGCTTGGCGACATTACTTGGAACACAATTCCTTCATCATTAAAATAGATCATGAGAGCTTGAAACATTTACTCCAACACCGGTTGCACAATTACATGCAACAGAAGGGAATAACAAAGCTCCTTGGGTTGCACTACACTTTTCAATACAAGGTGTGGACAATAGAGTAGCTGATGCCTTATCTCGCTATTCTTTTCCTCATTCCCAAAATACAGCAAATTCGGTTTTGTTGGCATTATCCGGTATTCAACCTGCTTGGATGCATGAAGTAATTCTTAGTTATGATAAAGATGATGTAGCCCAAGAATTAATGCCAGCTTTAAGTATTGTGGGTACTTCTAAACCTCACTACAAGTATCATGGAGGTTTATTGTATTACAAAAATAGAATTTATATTGGTAGCTCTACCAGCCTCAGGGAGAAATTGATTCAAGAATGTCACGATTCACCAACAGGGGGGCATTAAGGTATGAGAAGCAATTATCAAAGAATTAAGCAGTATTTTTTTTGGCCTGGTATGCAACAATAGTGGAGGATTGGGTCTCTAATTGTGACATTTGTCAAAGATGTAAATCTAAAATTGTTCCTTATCCGGGATTACTACAACCCTTACCTATTCCCTTCCAAGCTTGGACTAACATTTCTATGGACTTCATTGAAAAATTACCCAAATCTGAATTCAAAGACACTATCCTGGTTGTCATTGATAGATATACAAAGTATGCCCATTTTCTACCCTTGTCCCACCCTTTTATTGCTCCTCAAGTTGTCAAAATCTTCTTAGATAAGATCTTCAAGTTATATGGGATACCTAAAACCATCATTTCTGACAGGGAAAAAATTTTCACTAGTCTTTTGTGGCAAGAATTGTTCAAAGCTTGAGGTACTAAGTTGCATTATAGTACTGCATATCACCTACAAATAGATGGGCAAACGGAGCAATTAATTAGGTGTCTTGAGACCTATTTACGTTGTATGACTACTGTTAAACCTCATGCTTGGACTAAGTGGCTTAGTTTGGCTGAATGGTGGTATACACCACTTGTCACACAAGTATCAAGATGTCTCCATTCCAAGCATTGTATAGGTTTCCCCCTCCTGTTCTACCTCATCTCCATCCTGGGTTTACTTCTATTGCTAGCCTAGAAGACTCGCTTTTGGAAAGGCAATCTATGTCTCACTTGTTGAGAGAGAATTTGAAAAATGCTCAAAATAGGATGAAGCAATTGCAGATGCTCATAGAAGTGATAGGGAGTTTGCTGTGGGAAATATGGTCTACCTTAAATTACAACTTTATCAGCAAACCTCAGCTGCTGTTAGAAAAAACTTGAAGCTAAGTACTATGGACCCTTCAAGATTATAAAGAAAATTGGCAATGCCGCTTATAAACTACGATTACCAAGTGATACTTTAATCCACACTGTATTTCATGTGTCTCAATTGGAGAAAAGAATTGGTCCTGACATTTCTCTTCAGCCTTCCTTGCTGAACTTTCAGCCATAGGCACTCCTATTATTGCACCATCGTGCTGGAATTGTGGTCTATTGCTCGAAATAGTACTACTGTTTCTCAAGCCCTCATCCAATGGCAAACTCTAGATGCTTCTGACTCTACTTAGGAAGATGTTCCTTTTCTTCAAGCCCAATTTCCGTCATTTGTTCTTGAGGACAAGAATTCACTCAAAGACGAGGGTAATTGTTAGGAATGTATGATGAGTCAGCAAATTAGTTGAATAAATAGTTACAAAGTAGCTGTAGCTGTAACTAAATAATAACAAATTTGTTCTTTATAAGGAATATTTTGCAATTGTATGGGCAGATTAGTAATAACACTAAAGTCTATTATCTTTGTGTTCTCTTTTCCTTTCCTCTCTCGATTCTTCTTCCTTCTCATTCTTCTTCTAATCTTCCCTTTTCTTACATTTTCTTTTATTTTCTCTTTATCCAAACACATTAGTCAGGCTTGCATGATTACTAAGCCTAACATTAACTTTTTAAAATGCACATCAAATATAGTAATAAGTTCATATTCTTCTGAATAATAAATTTAGCATCGATTTTTCCTCCTAAAAAAAAAAAAAACTCTTTAAAATACAAAAAGATTTTATTATTTTATCTAAAATTAAGTTTTTCTTTTTATATAAATTTAGTTTTCATTGGAGTTTAAACTTGAAACTTTATAATTTTTGAGACTATTCTTTTACTATTAAATAAAAAATTCATTGGTTAAAATTAAGTTTTAATTTATTATTATTATTGTTATATAGATCTAGCACTGGATTACATTGCAATCTGATTTTGGATTGTTATATCCTGGTCTCGAGTATACAAAATATAGTGCACCAGGAGTCAGTACCATGTGTGCATACCGGATTGTTACATCCTGGTCTCGAATGCGCAGAGTATAGTGCAACGGGAGCCAGGATCACGTGCACGTACCCTTTGGCTATTTTTTCTTTCCTTTTCTTTTTATTTAATTTATTTTTTCAAAATTATTTAATTTATTATTTTTTATTTAAAATAAGAATGATTCAATTAAAAACATTTATTTATTTATTCTTATGAAATTATTTATTTAATTTTTTGTTTATGTTAAATTGAACAATTTGACAAAACTAATATAATTATTAAATATCATTTTATATTTATTTAGATAAATTATCTAATACATCAAATAAAATTCACTCTCAATAAATTTATATAAATTTAATATATATATATATATATATATATATATATATATATATATATATATATATAATATTTTTAATTTTTATGATATGGAAATTTTATTATAATATTTATATATATTAAAATTTATTTTCATCAATTATAAAATATAAATTTATAAAATATAAAATATAATTTCATTACTTGTAAAGAATATCTTTTATTTTCTTACTGGTATAACTGATAAACCGATAATTCACAAATAATGAATTTATACTATATATTTGATGAATTTATAAGTAATATATAATGAACTTGGTGCTTATAAGTAGTAAACATGATTACTATACAAATTATATTTGACAATGAATTTTTAATAAACATATACTCTATTACTGATGAATTTACATTTTCTATTTAATAAACATACAGTTTAATATATATGAATTTGTATGATGGTGAATTAAAATACTAGTATAATTGACGAATATATAATTTATAAAAGATAAATATATACTATAAATTTGATGAACCTGCGAGTAATATTTAATGAATCTGTTGCTTATAAGTGGTGAATATAATTATTATACAAGCTATATTTAACGTTAACTTTTTAATGAACCTATACTCCACTATTGATGAATTTTTAATAAATATGTCTATTATAAATTACAGGTTCTTTGCATATATACTTAAGGTTCATATATTATAGTCCATAAATTCATAAAAAAAAAAATATAGGTTCATAGTTTTAAATTAAAAAGAATCGTAAACTGTAAACTAAAGGTTCATTACAAATATACCTGATATTCATATATTATAGTTCATAAATTCATAAATTAAAAAAAGATTTATGTGTTAATTGATAAATTTATAATTCACGAATGGTAAACTTATACTTTATATTTAATGAATCTATAAACAACGCTTAATGGTCCTATTGCTTATAACTATATTTACTAGTGAATTTTCAATTAATCTACACCGTATTACTAATGAATTTACATTTTCTATTTAATTAACTTACAACTTATCATATATAAACTTGTATGATATTCAAAATTCATTGTGATAAAACAGATAAGTATGATATTTTAAAAATAAAATAAAATTATTCTTAAAAACCATTTAAAAAAATCCACAAAAATGTGAAAATTTTTAAATAAAAATTATATTAAAAATTAATGATATTAAAATTAATTATCATTATAAAAATTAAATGAAAAAATAAACCACTAAGTAATTTTTTCTTATAGAAATTAATATAAATTTAATTAGAATAATTAAAAAAAAAACTCAACCGTTAATATAATTTTTACTACATATATAATACTTAATATGTACCTTAGAACTATGATGCTACATAGTCCCACGTTCATGTTATAATTTCCATCCGATTTCGTCGCTATTATTTTTTTTTTCAAAAGAATTAGATAACTATTTCCATAAAAAAAAAAAAAAAAAAAAAAAAAAAAAAAAAAGGAAAGAAAAAATGTTCAAGACCTTTTTTTTTTTTTTTCAATGAGGTGGATGACTATTTATTTATTTATATTACAAAGTAAACTTTGTCATCTAAGGCTCTATTTGTTTGCGGAAAATATTTGCATGGAAAATTTTTTTTTGCTTTTCCAGTGTTTAGCGAGCATAAATAAAACAGTCAAGGGAAAATAACTTGTACTCAAAAGAAAAATAACCTAATTAGAAAAAAAGGGAAATTATTTTCCTGAGCGTTCTTTCATGCCTTAAGCACCAAAAAAATATTTTTTGATATTTTCCAGTGTTACATTCAAATAACAGGAAATATTTTATTTTTTCAGAATTTTATTTTCCACAGAAAATATTTTCCAGGAATATGTTATTTTCTATGAAACAATCTAAGTATAAAAAACGTGAGCTTTTGATATTCTGAAATCTCAATGAAAATCCAAAAGAAAGGCTCATGTCACGAGTCAATTAATAGAAAAAATTGAAAAAAGTTTTATAAATCTTGCGTTTTTCCTTTCTAAATTTGGAAAATTAATTACTACTATATTTTTTGTTGAACTAATTGGAAAACTTATTATACTTTGATCTTCTAAAAGGAAGATTAAAAAAATACTAAAATAAAAAATTAATTTGAATTTCTTTTAATAATATTTAATTATTGTTGATAAAATTTAAAATTGATCATTCAATTCAATGGAAATTGTGCTTTATTTGATAGCTATATTATATACAACAAATATATTTTCACATCATTAAACAAATCCAATTACTTAATTATTAACAATAAACTAATATAATAATGAGCACTTTGGCAAAAGAAAAAAAAATGTAATAATAAGCCTACATTTTATGTGTTTTTAATTATAATTTAATTACTTGATTTGTATTTTCATAAAATATTTTAACATATGCAAACTATTGTTATTATTTTATTAAACTTAAATGTTATCTTTAATTGTAACGAGCCTCCATTTTAAATGTTATCTTTAAATGTTAAACTTCATATAAGTTTAAGTTTTAACCAAAAAAATTTAAAACAGCTCTTGGATTTAATTTTTATTATATATATTGATTCAAAGTTAGTAAATTAAACTCTAAAACCTTGAGTAATTAAAAAATATATTTCTATAAAAAAACTCAAAAATCACACCAAAAGATATATATATATATATATATATATATATATATATATATATATATATATATATATATATATATATATATATATATATATATCACTATTAATTGAGGAATGAAAAAATTATAGTTTATGTGTTTTTAATTATCTTTTATAATTATAATTTTATTTCCATTTAAATTAGAAAAAAATTGATTTTCACATTCCAACTTTAAATTAATTAACTTAATTACAAACATTTAATAATTTAGTTTCACATTATAAAATTAATTATATATTACCATCAATGTAAAATGTTGACAGTTTTCAAATCCAAATTCAACTTAATTATAAATAAATAAAAGTTTAATTTCTCATTACATTTATATATTAATTACTACCATCTTTATAAAATCTAACTATAAATAGTTAGTGAAATAGAGTAGAATAGTCTTCGAGAGTTGTTTAAGTTATTATTTACTAAAAAAGAAAAATGTTGGCATGAACATGATAGATTATTAATATACAATCTCAATCGTTAGAAAAAAAAAAAAAAAGATTGAAATTGAGTAAACATGATTCATCATCTTCATCTCAATATGAGATGATCTTAATATAGAACTAAAATATTAATTATTTTTTTTTCAATTATTTGATAATGATAAACAGATTACAAAGACAGGAAAAAAAAAAAAAACCCTCAACTGTTATTAATTAAACCTACAAACACCGCCAAAATTGATCATACAACAAAACCAAACCTTTATTTTATTTTATTTTTTAAAAAATTTTATAATTTTCTAACCCTCAATTTTTCTGAAGGCCGAAAGGAAATCAATTCCTTAGAATTAAGCCAAGCTTTGACAACAACTTGAGAATTAAACACCTTTATTGTTTCTTCTTCATTCTGCAGTACTGTGTCTGTGTTGGGTTTGGCTTCAATTTTCAAATAGTACTTGATTCCTGAAACTACTTGCTTCTGCGCCTCCACAACTTGTGAGAAAATCAGCTCCTCTCCGCCACTGCCGTGGTGGTGAATCTGCTTGTTGAACTCTTCGACGGAGAATTTGCCGAGCTCTTGCACCTCCTTGTTGGTCTTGACGTCGGTGACCTGCATTCTACCGCCAACCATTGGTCCTCTGTAACCACTCACTAAGGATTGAAATGCAGAGAGAACAAAAAGAAGAAGAAGCAATACTTTCGCCATACTATATTTCTCTTTCTTGTTTTGTGTATTTGTTTTTGTTTTTATTTTTGAGTATTGTTGTCAATCACAAAATGGTGATGTGTATTTATAGAGGAAAACATTGCAACTCACGGGATCATGATGTTTCACAAAATCGCTGCTTTTGTGCCCCATCAAGCTCTTTTTTTTTTTTTTTTTTTTTTTTTAAATATTATAAACAAAAATATCAAGCAATAAAATTTCTTTATTGATGTTGGAAATTTGTTCAAATAAAAATGATAGTTTTTTTATCAAAAATTGTGTCTTTTCTAAATATTATGTTTTTTTCAAAGATCGTGTTCTTTTTAAATGTTGTGTCTTTTTAAACGGTTATATCTTTTCAAAAAATTATATTTTTTCCAAAAAATATGTCTTTTGTGAAAATACTTATAAATGGGTATTTAAAATAAAAAAGAAAAAGAAGAATTTTATTTTTATTTTTGCTATTAATTCTTCAAGTGATAGAATTAAATATTATCTAATTTCCATTAGAAATTCTTTATTATTTGTTCAATATATATTTTCTAAAGGTTTGTTATATTTATTAAAACTATTTGCATTAAACTCATAACAATGTTGTTGAGAAAATGGTGCAAATATTGTTTTTAGGAAAACGAATTTACTTGTTTCAAACTTAAATAAATTTTCTATATTCTTAATTTTGTATTGATTATTTATTGTTGATTTTCATAGTGTATTTAATCATCTTTATTGTTATATTTTTCTAACAATCTAAAAATGATATTTGTAGGTTTGTTCAATTCACCATGGAAGCTACAAATGCTATTAAATTATTGAATCAAGATTTCGTTCATGTAGATCATTTGATGGGATGAGTTTCACGTGTTGGCAAGATAAGATAAAGTTCATGATGACTTCTTTAAAACATGTGATGACTATATGATGACAATTTGTCTTTATGTCGATCGTATATTAATAGTGAACAATGACATGAAATGTGTCGTAGAAACAAAGAGATTTCTATCTTTGACATGAAAAATGTTGTAGAAACAAAAGAGGTTTCTTTCTTCAATATTTAAAATGAAAAATTTTGGCCAAGTTGATACCATAATAGGTACAAAGACAAAAAGAAATAGTGTAAGATATGTTTTGAGTCAATCTCATTATATAAAGAAAGTACTAAAAAAATTCAGTCACTTAAAAATCAAAATGTGTATAGTAAAGTATACAATAGAAAGTCAAGATACATAAGTCTTATTAGACATGATTATATGACGAAATTAATCAAGAGTGAGATTATTTCATTCACATTTGTAAAAACAAGTAGAATTTGGTTGATTCGTTCACCAAACCTCTTACAAGAGAAGTTGTAAGATCAATATCGAAATGGATGGGGCTGAAACTCCATGAATAAAGATCCACCAATGGTAGCAACCCTAATCAATATTATGAAATGAGTAATGCAGAGTTCAAAAGGTAAAAATAATTCATTGACATGTGGAGTGGTTTAGCACTTGAAAATATTTTACTAATCCTATCTAAATATATTAAAAGTGTTGGTTGTCACTGAATAAGAGTTGAGTTATTTATACTCTTAATGAATTTCAGTCAAGTTAGGACAAGTATCTCAAAGAGTGATAAAGATACTGGAAGAATTTCACCTACATAAACTTAGAAGTGGTGTCGCTTCGATTTGGAGTTGGAGTTTCTCTCATAAAAGTTCATGAATGTTGGATCAACTCATGGCCTTATAAAGAGTTAAACGTGTGATTGTGTGGAATATGAGAATATTTTGTATTTATATTTGTGGTGTCATTGTTGTTGTCATTAGAAATAACAAATTCAAAGCTTTTATGCTTTTTGGGATTTTGACTTTACTTTGCGATGCTTATACTAAGGTAGTATTCAAATCAAAAGATATATTACTTTATTCATAAATACTATTTAATCATTGGGAGAAATTTATTTTTATTTGAACAAGTGGGGGATTGTTAGAAATTTGTTCAAATAAAAATGGTAGTTTTTTTATCGAAGTTTGTGTCCTTTCCAAATGTTGTCTTTTCTAAAGATCGTGTCCTTTTTAAATGTTGTGTTTTTTCAAAGGTTATATATTTTCAAAAAGTTATGTTTTTTCCAAAAGATATGTCTTTTGTAAAAATACCTATAAATAGGTATTTGAAATAAAAAAGAAAAAGAAGATTTTCAATTTTATTCTTACCATTAATTCTCCAAGTGATAGAATTAAATATTTTCTAATTCCTATTAGAAATTCTTTATTGTTTGCTCAATACATATTTTTTAAAAGCTTATCATATCCACTAAAACTATTTACCTTAAACTCATAACAATCTTATTTAGATTGTTTTTAGAAAAACGAATTTACGCGTTTCAAACCTAAATAAATTTCCTATATTATTGATTTTTTATTGATTATTTATAGTTAATTTCCATAGTGTATTTAATCCTCGTTATTGTTATATTTTTCTAACAATTGATTCATAGTCTATCAAGTCCAAATCAACCGAGTTATCAAAAGCATAGGGGTCCAGAGAGTTTTCTATCAAGTGGGTTCAAAAATAGTAAGTAGGGTTTAATTTGTCATCATTTGGCATAATTGATTAAATACCACTTTTGTTGCTTGAGACAATTTTTTTTTCCAATATTTTTTATCAGTTTGGATATTTCTCCAAAATTTTCGGATAGTTATACCATTCTTTCACATATAAAGTGTTCAAAATCTATATAAACTTTCATGATGAACAAACAAATCCTTATAGAGGGAAGAGGGAAAAGAAATACGATTTGTAAATGGACACCTTAGAAAATATAGGGATAATAGCCTTTAAAGGAGGCCAAAATTTTTGGGGTGCTATACTATTTTTTTCACATATGAAGTGTTAAAAGTCTGTATAAACTTCACGATGAACAAGCAAGTCCTTACGGAGGGAAAAGAAATATGAATTGTAAATGGACTCCTGGGGAAATACAATAAGGTGAGTTTTAGAGGAGTGACTTCCCAATGCAATGTAAGGATGGTATAGGATGATAGCATACTAAAGTTCTAAAACTTCTATTATATTAAAATTTGGCTTCCCTATTATGAGAATGTCTTCCCATTGCTCAAAGAATTTGATCATTTGAACCATTGCAAAAAGATTACTAAATAGAGATTGGTGCTTGACTCATGTTTTAAGTGGATAATATACTAGAGAAATTTAAAAGAAAATTATTAATTCTTAGTGATGAGGACCAAAAATGACCTTACGTAGGGGTCCTCATTTTTCTCTATATATAGGTAAAAGGAAATGTATAATCTCATTACATATTTATTATTTCATTTTCTCTCTTGATATTCTCTCTCAAAAATCATTACTAACTTAAGCATCAAAGACTCTCTTGGGAGTCAGCCCCAGGCCTTTAATCCTATCTTTTCTCTCATGCAAACCTCCAGTATGTATGAGGTGATTCTAGACTCATCAAATTGGCACCGTCTGTGGCAACGACACAAAAAAGTAGTGTCCCTATCTTAATTTTTTCACCAAATTTAACATTTTCGATCATCCAAAATTTTTTGATCATTAATAATGTTGATCCAACAAATTTGAGTTCATCATTCATAAAAAAAATTAGCATATCAAGCGAGCAAAAAAAATACAAAAAATTAGTTTGAAGGGAGAAAATAAGAGAGAGGAGAGAGAAAATATGGATTGCTAAAATTCAATGCCGCCCACTCTATGGTAAAGACCATCTACTGGTGACCTCAGCACCAAAAGATTGCTGCTAAATATTGCCAGAAAAGCCCATACTCGCAGTCCAAAGGAATCATTAGCCGAAAAATTCACCTTCATTTTTCAACACATATAGAGTTCCTTTCTCAGTGATTCTTACATTGTTGGACTCGTCCTAGTCCCTACATTCATGTACCCACCAAATCGCCAAACTATCACCGAAGAAAGAGATAAAAAAATGACCCATCGAATGTTTCAAGGCCGATTTCAACCAAATGGAAGAGAGTGGCGGAGAGTGGCTGATATTTTGGGATTCTAGACGTCTAGACAAAGCTGGTGATTTTTTCCTTATCCCCAAACATGGCTTCACCACTAGCGCGTTGTAGACCTGCCGCTAGTGAGTGGGCCTTATGTGCCGATGAGATTCCGAATGGCAAAAATTTGCAATAGTTACCAGTACATCATAAATCTGAAGTTAGTTTGTCAAAATTCCATCCCAAATGCACATTGGAATATTACGAATAGGTCAACCGAACTAAAAAAAGAGTAGCTTATTTAGCTTCACTGTGGATTTATGGATTCGAAAATTATTCCATTCAATCTTTTTGGTCATTCGTGCCATTCCAAATAAGTTTTGCATTTTTCATGCTTTAATTTAATTTTGCAATATTATTTGTTGCAATAAAATGCAATTAAATAAATAAAAGTCCTTTGAACAAGGTAAAAAAGCCTATTGAAACTAGCCAGAAAGAAATAAGACTAGGTATAGAAAATCTGTTAAGACTAGCTTGAAAGACCGATACGCCCACTATAAGAAAGCGAAAATGCCAAACTAAGTCAAGGCGAAAGTCTAATAGGAAAAAGACCTAATGAACTCTAGGCGGAAGTCCAAGAGATAAAAGACCTAACAAGTCCATGAGGAAGACCAAAAGGTGCTAAAGACCTAGTTCAGCTAGGCAAAAGCCCTCTATTGATGAGACATATTTTGTTAAAGACCACTAAGCTAGATAAATCATTATTGGTATCTAAATTTTGAATGTGAAATAGGATTTCTCAAGCCAAATTGGCTAAGCTTATTAGGCGAAGATCTTTGATGAACAAAGGTTATGATGAAGGCTAAAGGAGGAAGGCTGAAGGCCATGATGAAGGCCGATGGTTGAAGGACGAAGTCCACAACAAAGGAAGGAGCACGTTAGAAGAAGACCTTTGATGGTGAAGCAAATTGCTTAATCAGCAAAGCATATCATACTACAAATTATCTACTCCCTAAGCCCCCTCTTTTGCAGACTTAATTGGACTAAGGAGTGGGGGATTTTGATGAGGACCAAAAATGACCTCACATGAGGGTCTTCATTTTCCTTTATATGTAGGTAAATCATCTCATAACTTATTCATTATTTCATTTTTTTTCTCTTGATATTTTCTCTAAAAAACATCACTAACTTAGGCATCAGAGACTACTCTGGGATCAGTCCTAGGCCTTTGATCCTATCTTTTCTCTCATGTAGACCTCCAATACGTATGAAGCAATTCTAGAGTCATCACTTAGATATCAAATTATAAATGATATATTTTTTTAATTTTGATATAGTTTAATCAAATTAGAAATATAAATTTAATATGATGTAATTATCTTATGATACACTCTATTGGATAATGATAATAGTTGAAGTTATTTTTTAAAATATAATGATCAATGATTTACAATCATAACGGATAAATGAAACTAAAAGTCACTAAATTTTATACTTATTTCTAGATTTGGTTGATAATTTATAATTTTGAATTTTTAGACATAAAAAGCACAATTTAACATCTAATAAATATATGTGGAGTCAATACACATAAAAAGCACAATTGTTTGGCTAATATATCAACAATATACAATTATTACTAAAATCAAATAGGTGGAAAATTTGATTTTTTTTTTTTTGAATATATAATACTCATGCTGAAAAATAGAAAAAAAAAAAAAAAGGTTTCATGAGATAGAAATAATGAGTGATAAATAGCATTTAGGTTCGAATTTCATAAAAAATATATATAATATTATCTATAATGATAGACAAATGAAAACTTCCAATGTCTTTTTATTTTTATTCTTATTTATTAACTTGATATTTCTATTTTAAAAATGAGTTAGTTGAACTTGAAAATTCACACATTGAAATTGAAAATAAGTAACCAAAGGAATTGAATTTGTTAGATGGTACGGATGAGTACTAATTCCTATTTTTTACTGAATTAGTTGATAAATCAAGATGCCATTGAACATTTATTTTAGACAAAAAAAATTTTGAAAAAATGACACATAAGATTAAAAATGTGTAATTGAGCAGTCATATCATCATTTTGATAGGTTTATACCAAAAAATTCAAATTCATATTTTGTTGCATAAAAATTAAAATTTAATAGTTTATTTATGTCAAATCAATTTTTAGTGAGTAGATTAGAAATAAGCATAATTTGATGGTTTTTAATATCATTTACCCTAATTATAACTAATACATTAAGGACACATTTGATAGATTATAATGCAATATAATATAATGTAATCAAATGCAGTTTTAGATATCATTTGGTATACTTTCCCGGAAGTAAACTTTTCAGAAAGTTATTTTTTAGGAAGTAAATTTTTCAAAAAATAATTGTGTATTTGGTTTGCATATAACTTTTTGAGAAATAAACTTCTTTATTTAACTTAATAATAAAAAAGACAATAATACATTATCTTTTTACTCAACCCATTTAATGGAGGGTAGTATGTCAATTTATATCTATTTCAACTAAAGAAGTTCAACTTTCTTAACTCCTAAAGAAATATACTTCCCCAACTCAAGAAGTAGATATCCTACTTTTCAGAATTTTTTTCAATAATAACTACCAAACAAGACAAATTTTTCCATTTTCCAGGAAGTTTTACTTTTTTAGTTTACTTATCCTATAAGAAACAATACCTTAGTGTAAATATTATACTAGAAATTTATTTATATTTGATCAGAGCTGGACTGACCTGATGATTTTTGGGCTAGATGCTGAAAACCTACAAAGATAAAACAAAGATCAAGAAGGGCTAGGCCTTGTGCCTGGCAAAGGTTCTACGACACTCAAGTTAGTATAGTGTTCCCTGGTGATTGGAGAAGGAAGATTTCTCTTCTCTGGTCAGAGGATTTTTAGTAAGAGAAGAAGATGAGAGAGATGTAGAGTTCAGGCTACCTGAATTGTATGCTGATCCTTCTCCTTTATATGCCTACATGGATGGGATAGGTGTTTGTGACCTTTCTGAAGGAGATAGAATGTCCTTTGACATATTATGCTCTTGATTGGTATGGTTGGTATATAGGTAGTAGGAGAATGGTTTGAGGGCTTGTCTCTTGTGATATGGTCTGAGGCTTATTCACAGGAACAAAGAATAAGGTGAAGGATTGGAAGACCAAAATCAGCCTCATCGAAGTCACTAATGGCCAAGGGGTTCTCTAATCACTTCTTATTACCATATGAAGGTCTTAAGGATTGACCAGGGAGGTTGACTGATAATGAAAAGAGAGACATGAGAACTCTCGTCCATTAAGGCTATATGTATGATGCTGAGAACATGGGATCTTCCATCCATATGTAGGACATTGATAGGAACCCTACACCCAAGTTCTTTTCTAAGATGTCTAAGGTAAGTTTTCTATAAACCATTTTATCTAGCGAAGCAATGAGACATTCAGGGCATATTGCTTATTTGTATTTTGTTTATGTTTATAGTGAAGGCGAAGAATCTTGAGCACTATTAGGACATTCTGAGGATGACTGAAGGAGTGTCACCTAAGATTTGTGTATCCAACACTGAGCTTCTTATGCTTGATCCTCACACAGAGAAGTTAAGGCTTCACATGATGGTGGATTTTAACCCTTCACTAGCGACACCTCTCAAAGAAAGATCAATAAGGCAGGCACTAGCAGATCAAGGTCATTTAGTGAGGTAAGCAGAGCACCCCCAAATGAGTGTGATTGACTTGTAGGTGACTTATGGTACCAAAAGGAGACTTGTCAAAGGCTCTAACCTTACTATTTCTATTATGCAGAGGATAGTCCTGAGGCTTATTGTTATTCATAGGGGAATTGCAATAAGAGAAACAGCAGAATAGAGAGGACCTTCTTTGACCAACATACATGAAACCTTTGCCCAAAGCTCTAGGGGAGCTGAATAGCTAAGGAACTTAGAGAAATAGCTGGAGGACATCACTGACAATGCTGAGTTTGACACTAGATTGGCTTTGCTAGTGAAGAACTTTAACTTGCCTAAAATTAAGCTGGGGACAAGTAAATATCCTACCTTTCCACCTGTACCATCCATTATTCATGAACATAGGATGAAACTTAGGAGCACTTGTCTTAGGTGTTCGAGGAGTATTGAGGTTGGAAGGCCCCCCCACTGCCATAGAAGTAGCGAGTAGTGTCTAGGGAGAAATTTATAGAGAGGAGGCTGCTCAACCTAGCTACACTTTAGGCTCTCTATCACTAAGACTATAATTAGAGGAAGGACATTTCTTTTAGAGGCAATTCCTCCTTTGCTTTACTGATTTGCTTCATCATCTCATTGTTTTTTATTCTTGACTCTTTCTTTTTGCTTTTTAGGTTCTGCATGGGTTACTACTATTCTACCTTTGACAAGGCTTATAACGAAGGAACCTCCTGCAGTAGCTACCACTTTAGAGCCTCTAGCATTGTTAACAGAGGATGTTCCTCCTTATTTAGAGCCTTTAGATGCTATGGAGCTTGGTATAGAGACTCAAGATGCTACTTTAAAGGTGACTTCTCTAGCAAAGCTAGTTGTGGAAAGCTCAAGGTGTTGAAACCCAGTCAACTCCTCCTCTCAAGCCTCCCAAGAACAAATTAATAGCAAAGGAGTTTATATTAAGGAAGAGGCCAGCTGTAAGGGTTCCTTCTTAAGACAGTTCAGTGATAGAGGACCCAACTATGCTTCCAAATGATCCACAGTTTATCGATGTCAAAGACTTAGGCCTTTCAGTGAGGAAGTAGAGAATTGAGGATAGGCAAAGATCATTAAGTTGAGCTTGTCTTTGTCTAAAGGGTAAAAACTTGGCAAAAGCCTAGCTTGTTGAAGGGACTAGGGCAGCTGTCACTCTTTCACCAATAGTTCTAACCCCTTTGACTTTCCTCTGCCCTATCCCCACTTTACCATTTGGGTATACTTCTAAGACACTAGTGAGGTAGGAGGCAATGCTGGAAAAGGTAAATTTTGCTATTCCTTTCACTTTTCAAGTATTTGCTAAGGCCATTCTTTTTCATCTTATTGTTGTCCTTGCTCTACAGGTGGCTTTAGACACTAAGGTTCTACACACAGATCTTACCCTCCTAAGGAATCACTACAATGCAGTGAGGCAAGCTATATAGGAGACGCAAAAGATATGCTTAAAGTTAAAGTCAAAGCTATAAGCAATTAGATTGGATGTAAAGAAGGAACAGCGAAGGAACACCTTGATTAGGGAGTTAGAGAAGCAAAGCACTGAGTTAGAGGCCCAGTGGAAGGCGAATAATGAAGCTTACTATAAAGCAGAGGAGGATCCAAGAGCTCTCCAAGTTGTGATGACTAGTAAAGATAAGGATATCGTTGATCTGAATACCTAACTGGAAAGGCTGAGGAAAAGCAACTAAGAGCTTACTAAAGAGCCGGAGGAGGTTCCTTCTCTTCACCAAGACCCTGGGAAGATTTAAACAAAAGCTCTGAGTTACTAACTTTTGGTATAAGCAAATGTCTAAGAGAGCCAAGGCTACGGAGGAGCAAGGGAGACAAGCCGAAAAGGGTAAAAAGAGAGATATTAGAGACTTCATGTAGTTGAAGAGCTTTGACGACATCATAACCTAACACACTTATAAAACAACTATTCAATATTGTAATAACATTCTGTGAGATACATAGATCTATCTTCTTGATGTTTTACAAGCAGTGGCTGAATTAAAAGCTACTAAAGGGCCTTTTACGCTTGATCTCTGTGAATTTCAAGAGGCTACACTCAAAGAAGGTGAGAACATTCACAAGCCTAATGACTTTCTTTCTTATGAGAGGGAAGTAGTTCTGCTAACTTCTCTTATCTTTGAGTCCTCCAGTGAGGGCAAAGGATACGAAGACAAAAGAGCTAAAGATACTAGCGAAGCTCAAGTTATTGAGCCCATTTCTGTTGTTATGCCTTATGGTTCTCAAGGTGATCCCCTCTCAGCTATTGGCAATGCTTCTATGGCCATTATTCCCTTTGATAAAGACCCTCTTGTAGATCCTCCATCATAGGGCTTCTTCTTTGCCATACTTTTATATTTTCTTTTGTTTTTGTTTTTTTTTAATATTAATATAATTTGAATACATCTTGTGTACACTCATTTACATGGAATAAAACAAAATTATTTTATACATTATTGAGTTGCAACTTTATTGAATGACTTATGTGTTTGTACTTATACTTGCACTTTTCATTACTTTATTTTTTAATATGAAGTTATAGAGAAGTGCATTTGAGGTTATGACTTATCCCTCTCCCTGATTGAGAGAGAGAGATCTTCCTCGAACATCATATCAAACATCTTTTAAGAATTCCTCGCATTATAGGCATTGGCCTAGGCACTTCGCCTATAAACTTTTGCTAGTTTACTTAGGATTTTACTTAGGCTTCTTCACTAAGATTCACAAGGTCTATTGCTTTCTTTTAGAAGAAAGCCCATCTCATTATTTGTGAGGTTTGTTGTTCCTAGAATCTCGCTAAATCTTTCCTTTTAGATTTACCAGGGCTCTTGCCCCTCTTTTAAGGGGCCCATCTCGTAATTTGCAAGGCATATTACACTTATGAGTGGGTGCTTGGGCTTCTCCTTCAAGCTAAGCTTCACTAGTTAGGATTTTGCCTAAAGTACTCATCACTGCTGGCCCTTTGCCTCTACTTTCCTCTTTTAAGCTTATCCCAATGACTTTTTTATTTCATTAAGATTTTGGAATTCATTCATTCATATAATTGAAAAATACATTATGATATGTAAAGTTTGCATTTTTATTGATTTTCATTGGTAGTACATCTTTAAGTGCTGAATATTCTATATGTGAAGAACTTTATCACTCTTCATAATTACAAGTTTGTATATGTTTGGACCTATGACTTTCTAGACCTTAAAGGGCCTTTCTATATTGGTGCAAGCTTGCCCATACCTTCGCACTTTCCAGTGGCTTCAAGAAATCTTACAAGTCCCCTTTATTGAACACTTGATTCTTAACTTTCTTGTTAAAGTGATTTGCGGCCTGCTGTTTGTAAGCTACCATTTGGATGCTTGCCGCATCTCTGTGCTCTTCAAAGAGATCTAAATCTATCCTCTTAGCTTGGTCATTATCTTCATCTCCATAGTAATGGACCCTGCTATTAGGTAAAACAATATTCATAGGAATCAAGGTTTTTGTCCCACAGGTCAAGCTAAAAGGTGTTTTTGTAATTGGTTGCCTTGGAGTTGTTTGATATGCATATAAGATGTGGTTTTGCCTAGCTTTGGCCATATCTATCCAGCCTTCACTTCAGCCCTTATAGGATTATTTGATTGATCACTATTGTCTGCCATTTGTTTATGGATAGCATATTGACAAAAAGCTTTGCCTAATTTATAGCCCTGAACAAAAAGTCCTTACTTTGGCATGTTGAACTACTTTCCATTGTCGTTGATGACCTGGTAAGGATGCCAAACCTAAACAAAACATTTCTCTATTAAAAGTTAATAACCTTGTCAACGCTAATGGTGGCTAATGTTTCGGCTTCAACCCATTTAATTAAGTATTCAACCACCACCAGAAGAAAGTTCCTCTGTCCTAATGCAATGGAAAAAGGTCCTACTATGTCCATTCCCCAATTGGTTAAAGGCCATAGGCTTGAGATAGACATTTGTTCTACTACTCGAACATGCTTCCCATTGTCAAAATTTTGGCATGAGGGACATTTTTTGATGAATGCTATAGCATCATTCTTTATTCTAGGCCAATAATACCCCTGCCTAATCACCTTCACCACCAATGCTTTTCCCCTTATATGCATTCCACAAGAGCCTTCGTGAATTTCTTGAGGAGATACTCAGCTTCACTTGGTCTTAGGCATCTTAACCAAGGAAGGGATTAAGCTCGCTTGTATAGGATCCCCTTGTGTAAGGAAAAGTGGGCTCTTTGCCATTTAACTTTCTTAGCTTCTTTCAAGTCTTTTGGGAGCTCGCCTTTCTCTAATTACATCTTGATAAGGTCTAGCTAATTTAGCTCCTCACCTATTTCCATTATTTTATCTCCTTCCTGTATGCTTAGGAAGGTCAGGTTCCCAACAAATATTCTCTGTGAAAGCTCAACAGGATGTGTAGCTGCCAGTTTGTTGAGGATGTCAACTCTATAATTTTCCTCCCTTGAATCTTCTAAAAATGCAGCTTTTCCCCTTTGTCCCTTATTTTTTGGATTACAACCTTTATCTTTTGTAAGTACTTAGCCATGTTCACTTCTTTGGCTTCAAACTCTCCTTCAGTTTGCCCTACCACTATCTGTGAGTCATTATGCACTGTTAATTCTTCTAGGTGAAGGCAATCAGTGAAAAGTAGGCCTTCGATTATGGCCTCATATTCTGCAATATTGTTAGTGGCTTCCAACCTAACCCAAGGGCATATTTTAGCAAAAGCCCTTAAGCACTCTTCAACATGATGCCTATGGCATTGATTTTTTTACTGCTTACCCCATTGACAAATAACTCGTAGATGAGCTTTGACTTTGATGATGATTACCTAGTTTCACTAGCTTCTTTAGGGCATCCTCTTCTAGTCTTTGCTCAGGGTTGAAGGAATATTCAGAAATGAAATTTGCTAATGCCTAAGTCTTTATTATTGAACTTACTCTATACTACAGTCCATATTGCTCAAGCTCTACCGACCAACAGAGTATTCTACCTGATATTTTTAGTTTATGTAACACTTTCTGTAAAGGCTAGTTTATGACTACTACTCCTTAGTGGGCTTATAAATACAATTTATACTTCCTTGCTGAGAGCAATAAGATGTATGATAGTTTCTATCAATAGATAATTTAGCTTTACCCATTAGAGGACTTTATTGAAACAATAAATTATCTTTTGAATTAACCCTTCTTCTCTGATCAATATTAAGCTCACAGCTTGATTCAATATAGACAGGTAGATCTACACTTCTTTGTCTTGCAATTGTCTACTCAGAATTTACTTTGAGCTTAGGAAGGCCTTCAACTCTTTGAAAGCAGCTTGACATTCCACTATTTATTCAAAGGTTGATGATTTTCTCCATTTTTTAAAGAAAGAGAGGTACTTCTCTGCTGATTTAGAATGTAGTGATTTGCCCTGTTAGTCTCTGCATTTCTTTGACATTTCTAGGAGTTTCCATGTCCAAAATAGCTTTTACCTTATCTGAATTGGGCTCAATTCCATTTAGCTTACCATACATCCTAGGAATTTGCCTCATTGGATGAAAAAAGTACATTTCTCTCGATGGAGCTTCATCTCATATTCTTTCATCACCCTCAAGACATCAGCTAAATCATGAAGGTAGTTTTCAAAGCTCTTGTTTTTCACACCATCTACATATGCCTCCAGGTTTTTGCCCAATTGCTCTTTGAACATCTTATTAACTAGGTGTTGATATGAAGCTTCAGCATTCTTTAATCGAAAGGGCATTGATATATAGTAGTAGATACCCTTTTTTATAATGAATGATTTCTTCTCCTCATCATCTAGATACATTACGATATGATGGTACCCCTATTTTACATCAAGTGAAGACAAAAATCCATATCCAGCCATTGAGTCCACCAGTTTGTCTATCATTTAGGGAAATCCGTAAGATATGCCTTATTCAGGTCTGTGAAATTTACACACATTTTATAGGACTTATTTACCTTCTTGACTAGCACTACATTTGCCAGCCATTCCAAATATTGCATTTCATTTATAAACCCTACTTTCGTCAGCTTATCCACCTCTTGTTCAATCACCAGTCGGCACTCTAGGCCAAAGCATCTCTTCTTTTGTTTGATTGGTCTATAGGTAGGATCTATATTTAGCTGGTGGTTTATTATCTCAAGCTTACCCCCTATCTTTGTTGAAGACAAAGCAAAATTGGCTATATTTCCTTCAAAAATTATTGAGCGAGCACCTTCTAATCTTCTTCTAGAAAAGAGTTTATGAATAGGAATCTTTTTGGCTCTTCTCCTTTTGCTAGAAACTTTTCCAACTTCTCAACTGGCCCAGTTTGTTGCTCTAAAAGATTAACAGTGGCTTTGACTATAGCTATTTCTTCAATCTGCATTGCAGTGGAACCTTTCTTCGCCTTTTCCTCTATTGCCTAGTCTCTTACTTTTTTTATGTGCCATGTACATAGAATTCCCCTCCATCCTTAAATGTCTTATGTTGGTAGAGGCTTCAAGGATATACGACAAGGGCCTATTAAGCAAGACATTATAGGCTAATAGCACCCTGATCACTATAAATGTAGCCATGACTGTTGCACTGTCTGGGGTCATGCCAATTGTGAATGGTAGCTTTGCCACTCTTATAGATGAAACTTTTGTTTTGTCTAAGGTACAAACTAGGTTGCTTACTTCTTCCAAACTATCCTTTTTAAACCCTATCTTTAAAGGCATCTGTTGTCAATAAATTGACTAAACTACCTTCATCAACTAAAATTTACTTTATATTTAATTACCGACTATGGCTTGAATGACCAAAATATATGTATGAACAGTACTTCTATTTGGTCTGGCTACTCTAACCTTTGATTAAAGCAATATATGTATTCAAACTCCTCCTTCCTTCTAGCTAGAGCCTTCACTTAGTTGTTGCTTACTAGTGCTTTGTTTGGCCCCTTAGCAATGCAATGAATGATCCTTGCTAAACCATCATTAGGCCTCTCAAGCTATTTCCCTTTGTCTCCATTGGGGCTAGCTTTATCCCCATCATCTCTTTTCAAAAACCTGCCCAATTAGCATTATTTTATCAACCTCTCTATCTTTTCCATTAGCTATCTACAATCATTTATATTTTGACCATGAGCATTAATAAAGAGGTAGTGCTTGCTTTAGTCTCTCTTTTCTAGTGGAGCAAGCATAGGTATAGGGCAAGCCCAAATACTTTGATCTTTGAATGTAGCAAACACCTTTACTAGGCTAGTGTTCAAGGAAGTGAATTTGCTTAGGTCGAAGGCAAAAGGTACTCTATTGCCTTGACCTCTGCCATTTCTTTTTCTTCCAAATGGCTTTTCGACGTCCTCTTTCTCTTCAAACCTTAACTCATTCTTAGGCTTTACCTTAGTCTTGAAGGCTGTTTTCGCCTTTCTCTTGTTTGAGAATTGACTAAAAGCAAGTGTATCATCCTTTCTAATGTATTTTTGAGCAAGGCCTATTGCATCCTTCAAAGTACGATGAGTATGTCTATACAATGCTTTAAAATATTCTATGTGAGAAGTCTCATTTTGTAGGGCTTTGACCGCTTTTACTTGATCAAGTTGAGTTACCTTCAATGCTTCTCTACTAAATTGAGCCATATAGTCCCTCAAGGACTCATTTTCCTTTTGCATCACTGTGAACTCTTAATTTTGCACCATCCAGTATGTGTTTAAATCATAAAAGCACTTAGGCTTGGTAAACAAACTTTTAGAAACTGAAAACTCTCAAAATGGGAAAATTGGAAAAAATAAAACATGTCTTTTTGACATTTGAACCCTTTCAAATCATCCGAGACTGAGTAACAAATACAACACAACTAGAATAGTGAAAAATGACAAGAAACGAATAAGAACGGGCAAAAACGAGCGAAACAGGCTAAAACAGGCCTGTTGCCACAAAGACCTACAGCACTGTCGCAATCTGTGAAACTGCATAGAGTTGTGCGATTGTGGTGCCAAAAAGCCCTTTATGGCAACTTTAGCTAATTCTCTTATTTTCACTATCCCACATTGGAATTTCAGTGTTTTCCTCCTCTAATCTCTTCTTTATATATAAAGGACCTCTCCACACTTTAAATAACCAACTTCTAGAGCTTGAGAAGCATTAATTTCAAGCAAATCACTTTGTATTTGCTCCTTACTTTGCAAAGCAAGTTGGAGGGTTTTTTCCTTGATTCCTACCTAACTAGTCAGGATTTTCACCCTTCTGTTTGAGACAAGCCTATTGCCCAAGACTTATGTTAGGCCTACATGACTAGTTCAAGGCTTTTTGCCTGCATGTTCAAGACAAATCTATTGCCCAAGGCTTGTGTTGGGGGGGTCTCTCCTTGATTCCTACCCGACCAGTTCAAAGCTTTTCACCTGCCTATAAGAGGTACGTCCATTGCCTAAGGCTCGTGTCCTTCATGTGGAGAAGGTGGAATTGCGATCTGGTCATGTACTCCATTCGCTCTATGTCCCTAAGCAATGAAAGCGCAAGGTAATCTTCTTTTCCATTCCATTTGGTTTAAAGCTCTTTGCATCTTTTAGTTAGTTAATTAAATTGATTCACTTAGGTTGTTAGTTAATCAACTCAGTAGACAATTAAGTTAATTAATTAACTCAAGACCTCTCTAAGTTAATTAATTAAAACATGATAAAGCGGCTAGGCTAAAATAACCCATTTATGAGTAGAGAGAATTGCATGGGTTCTGATTCTCATTCAAAGGGATACATAGACATGCTTGGTTTAAGCATCGAATCTAAATTAAAACTAGCCAACTCTCCCGTGTCACCTTCTTCACTTACTCTTATTTTATTTCCTTTACTTTATTATTAGATTTAGTTTGGGGAATATATGACCTCCCTAAAACTCATAAGGGCTCGAGGAGGTATCCCCTAAGTTTGAGAATTTTTTATTATAATGTTAACTTTCTTTTAAACTTTACTTGTATTTATTTTATCGTTGAATGTATGAATTGAATGATCATGCATACTATAAATTGTTCATACATTTTTAAATTGTTCATGAAATATATTTTAAGTTACTTTTATATTATTTGGCCAAACATATTTTATAAACTAAAAACCTAATCCCCAAATCCTATTTGATTTTGAGACTAGTGATCCTTTTTCCTTTGGGCAATAATTAGAGTCAAATGAATTTTTTGCTTATATTTTTCCAAATAAAAATAAATTAAGGTAGCATCTCTAAGAAATAATTTTCAAATTTATCAAAGATAAGCCTGAGGGCTTCCCTGTGAGTTCTTTTCCAAATGAGCATTTCTTCCGTTTAGTGGATCGGACTAGTACTCTAGTGAGGCCTCACAGCTTGTGACTCCATTAAGGGTTAAATTTTCTTTTTATAAAAGAAAAAAAATAAGTAGACTACTAATTAGTTTAAAAAGAATTTGGCCTTTTAATATGATTGTGACTTTACATGCATCACTTGTATAGGCACTTTGCCATTCAACCTAGTTTTAGGAAAACAATGGATAGCGAGTAGTAGCGAGTGGGAAACTCTCCTTGGCTCTATTCACTAATAGTGAAATCATCCACTTCGCGATGAATCTTTTGATCCTTTCAAAGGTATAATGAGCATGCAAGTACTGTTGGACCCACGCGAGGCTCATCGACTCACATATGGTTAGGTATATCTCTGCTTTAGTGTGACGGGTACCCTGTACAAGCCACCCTTACCCCTTTATATAATGAACCTAGAGGTACGTACTATAATTAAAAGCTTGCATCTTTGCATTCTTATGAAATGTTTTCCTTATGCATCCATATTGTATAACAAAACATGCGTTCATCTTAAGTCTAGGTCAAACCTTGAACCAAAGAATGGTCAAACATTCTTACCTCCATTCAAATAACTTCCTTATAAACACTCTCACTTATACCCCATCACCTTATCTAATAACTCATAAACCATTGCCCCAAACCTTTGACCTAAATACCATTATCCTTTTACTCTAGCCCTTAACCTAAACACCTTCACTCATTAACCTTAAACACACTAACTTTTACCCCAATCACCTTTGCCCGCTACAAACCTTAAAACCATCACCCTAGCCTATAACCTTAACACCTCACCTTAGCCTTTATCCTAAACACCATCGCCTTAACCATATACTTTAAACACCTCACCTTAGTCTTACCTTAAACACCAAACACTCAGAAACTCAGACCTCAAATGTCAACTTAAACCACCTTCAACCTTTAGACCTGAAGCCATAAATCGACAACCCTAAAACTCATATCCAACCCTAAAAACCCTGTTACCTGACCTTAAGCCTAACCCATAGCCTCTATCTTTATCAAACAAAAAAAAAAAAAAAAAAAAAAAAAAAAAAAAAAAACACTAGACACCCTAGGTTCTCCATACCAAAACTATTATCTTGATCTTTCCCCTAGTTCAAAATCAAACCTACTATTCTTAAGGCCAACACCCATGTCCCAATACCTTCAAAACCAACCTGTTACCCTTAAGCTCAGCAACTTTGGCCCAACATACTACCTTAAACCCAATACCTTTGATCCTATCCTAAACCCAAAACATTTGCCCCATCTCACCTTAAGCCTAAAAAATGGTTTCCCCATGACACAATAGGGAAGCCTGTTCTCTTAGGATCTATATGCTTATACCTTTATCAGCTTTTTCTATTCCATACCTTTCATTGACCTTGTTGCTTTAATTTGAAGGTATTAAAAGCCAACCCGCTTGACATAGCTTCCCTAACCACTCTTGTGACCAAACTCCTTAAAAAGTAAGAGGAGCATTTCCAAGCTATTTTAGATGCTCAATAAGTCCTATTCGAGGAACAAAGGCAATTCGTCATTAAGGAAGTTTGGGCTATGATTAACTAGGCCAGTCTTAACCATCTTAACCCAAACCTTATCTTGAACCAGACTAATCCTAGCCCAAATTTGAGCCAAACCAACTCATATCTAAACTAAGGAGGGGAAGTTTTCTCTTATCTAGACACTAGATTACTCATGGAGAAACTTGAAGCCATAGAAAGAACCATAAAATCCCTAAAGCACTATAATAATCTAGATAGTTTAACCTTATTCCCTAATGCCAAGCTTCCTCCTAAATTTAAATGCTTGAACTAGAAAGATTTGATGGAACCACTTGCCCCAAGACTTATCTAAAGATATATGTGGTGGCAATGAAACCTTTGAGAATTAGCGATAAGCTCCTTGCTCAATTGTTCCAATAATCACTAACCAGTGCTATCAAGAGATGGTTGCTTTCACTAGACAAGTGCTAAAAGGATGTGGGATGATATCTATTATGCCTTTGTCAAGCAGTATCATTATAATGGTGAAATAGATGTCACTAGGCATGAATAAGAAACTGCCAAGCAGCTTCTAGAGGAGTCGTTCTCCATATTTCTTATAAGGTGGAGGACTAAAGATATTCAAATGGTAACCAGACCAACAGAATAAGAACAAGTGGACATCCTTGTCAAAAACCTACTTCTAATCTACTAAGTCCACTTGTTAACCTAATACTTATCCCCTTTCAAAACTTTGGTTGCAACTGCATCAAAGGTTAAATATTGCATCCAAAGTGCATCATTTCAACTTGAATTCCTTACCACCAATCCAAACAGTGATGAAGAACCTTAATCCAATTCGACCCCACCTTGCTTCAGCCCCAAGTGGCATGACATGGAAGACTTCAAGTTCAGCTAATCTGACTTGTCTGATATTGAAATCCAAGTCTGAGTTTGAGTCTAAGTCTAAATCTCAAAGTCTGAGTTTAAATTTGAGTATAATTCTGTCATCTTATTTTCTCCTTCGTGTATTTTTTTATCAATCATGCCGGTCTCCTTCTATTATAATTTTCCATTGTAATAAAATGTCCATATTTTTTTTATTATTTGTACACTTGTCTTTCTTATTTTAAACATGGATGAGCTTTGAAAAAAGAGATAGAAAAAGAAAGAATGAAAAAAAAAAAAAAAGAAGAGAGAGAGAAAGAGAAAAAGAGAAATGAATAGTCAATTAAATCCAACACAGTTAGCACATGTTAAAATTGAGGTGCCACCAACAATCAATTTGCCAGCTCTTAATAAACAATTGAAGCACAAAAAAAAAATCAATGTAATTACCCATTGCATTTTGGGTAATCAAATGATACGCTTCAACAAGAGGTAACAAGTTCATCAAATACAAAATTCCAAGGCCAGAGCTCCTCAAAGTGAAGAAAAGTAGCAAATCATAGTGGAATGTTTTCTCCCAAATTTCATTAATCCAAACTTAGCGACTTAGGCAAAAATTAAGAAAAAGAAAAAAAAGAGAGAGAGAAAGCTCATCCTAGTCATCTTCCTTCATGTCCAAAGTTATTTTCAATCAACCTCTCTTGTCTCATATATTCCAAAATTATCCTTCCTTATTAGAGGCTCATTCTCTAAAGTGATATTGTTTTTTATACCCTTATCTCACAATCGGGGCATATGTTTCTTGGTCATCATCATCACTTATCAAACCATCGTGTTGCTTAGTTCAAAGAGTTAATGCATAATCTCTCACATTGCTTGCTTATCTATCATATGCCTATCTTTTATTAGGAATATGATTCCCAAGTTGTCTTTTTTCTCTAGTCCTTCAGCCACTTTTTAGGGCACTTGCTTTCAGCTAGTATGCTATATACATTAAAGCCAATAGAGTGTCACTCCAAGTGTCTATTCAATCTCAAAATGACAAGATTAGCTTGGCTTGTTCTTTTCCATGAATCATGCTACAAATAGCAAAATCATATAACCTCCTTGATCCTTTTCAAAATTTCCAACCCACCTTTGAACCATTCCTAAACTTCATAATATACCATCCTTGCAAGCTCAAGCCTTATACCATCCTTTCAAGCTTAAGCCTCATACCATCCTTGCAAGCTCAAGCTTCCTACCATCCTTTCCTTGGCAAAATCTCATCATTTTTTAAGGGCTAGGCCCATGGGTAGAACCAAAGATCTTAAGTCTTTTAAGACTCATCATCCTTAAAGCCAATTTTCTTTGGCAAAGCCAAAATCAAGTCATGTCTCATAAAGATTAAAGAGGGCTCAGACCAATCAAAGCACATCCCATGCTTCTTTCGCAAATATCTCGTTATTCTTGAAATGTTAAGCCACCTTAGCAAAACACATGATCCCTGATATCAAAGTCTTTTAAGGCCTATAAACCATTCTCAGTTTAATCTTCTTAGGCTGATGCAACCATGTCAAAAGGCAAACCTTTATCTATGAGCCTGCAATATCCTTATGATCAAAACTTGTCCAAACCACCCTTGTAGAAAAGCTAAAGCTAGCAAACTATCCTTAAAGCCTAAAAGCCTTTTAACCAAAAACCTTCAAGCCTTCACCATGAAGCCCGAGCTTAAAAGCTTTCCTTATGAAGCCCACTCCCAAAAAGTCTATATTTATGAAGACCATAATATCCTCTAAGGTTAAATTTGACCAAGCCTTCTCAAGTTGGTTTCCCAACCTAACCTTTCCTCTAAGCCAGACTTAGCCTCCTAGTTTGACCTCCTACAAAGTCTAGCATCCCAACCTAGTCCTAATGAAAAATTTAACTGAGCCTAAGGCAGAACTTGATTAAGACTTTCAAATGAACTCTCCAAAGGTCATAACTTGACCAAGCTGAAGTGCCAAACTAGACTAAGCCATTCATGTGAACTTCTTCGAGGACAAGTCCCACGAGCTGACCTTCCCCAAACCTTCCAATCTAATCACCTCTAAAGACCTTACCAAACTCTCTAATCTAGCCTCGAACCAAATCTTCTCTAAAGTCAGACCTATTTAAGTCTTTTAAATTGAACAACTCGATCTTTTCCAAGACCACACTTTGCTCTACTTCTCAAAATGACTTCTTCCTAGGTAGAACTAATAGCCATTGACCAACCAGCCTTATACCTGATATGCCCATTTTCACCTATGAGCTAGCCAATCAACCAAAAACTAAATGACCAAACCACTTTCCTTTGCTGGGGGCATCTCCCTTATAAATATTCATCTTTATAAAATGGGGGCATCTTTATCCTAAAGATCAATACTTTTATATCAGGCTGACCCTTCACAGGTTTAAAATACCTGACCATTGCATAATTATCCAGCATTTTTGTATTAAACAGGCTTATAAATCAAGATAAATCGTCAAATTCTCGAAGTAAGATAGATCAATCAATCCAGTCAATCCAAATCAATCTCTTTTCAAAAATCAATCTCAAGATCACTATTTTTATCATTTCTATCAGATAGGATGGTCATCTTTTTGATCCTACCATATAGGATCATCACTTTTCCACTACTTTTATTGTTCCTACTAAACAATATAGTTTATCTTGACTATTCCCATCAGACAGGATAGTCATCTTTTTTATCCTACCAGACAGAATCATCACTTTTCATTCCTACTAGAAAGGACTATTACTTTTACTATTCTTACCAGACAGGACAGTTATCTTTTTCATTCCTAATAGACATGATGGTCTTCTTTTTAATCCCACCAGACAAGATCATCACTTTTCATTCGTACCAAAAGGACCACTACTTTTACTGTTCCTACCAAACAGGACAATTATCTTTATCATTCCTACCAAATAGGATGATCATATTTTTTATCCTACCAGACAAGATCCTCTCTTTTCATTCCTACCAGAAAAGACCATTACTTTTACTGTTCCTACCAAATAGGACAGTTATCGTTATCATTCCTACTAGATAAAATGGTCATATATTTGATCATACCATACAGGATCCTCACTTTTCATTCCTACCAGAAATGACCATTACTTTTACTATTTCTACCAGACATACCATTTCTTTACCATTTCTACTAGATAGGGTGGTCATCTTTTTAATCCTACAAGATAGGATAATCAGTTTTCATTCCTATTAGAAAGGACCATTATTTTTACTGTTTCTACCAAACATGACAATTACTTTACCATTCCTACCAAACATGATGTTCATTCTTTTAATCCTATCAAATAGGATCATCACTTTTCATTCCTACGAGAAAGGACCACTACTTTTACTGTTCCTACTAAACATGACAGTTGCTTTACCATTCCTACCAAACAAGATGGTCATCCTTTTTATCCTACCAGATAGGATCATCACTTTTCATTCTTACTAGAAAGGACCATTACTTTTACTATTCCTACCAGACAGGACAATTATCTTTACTATTCTTACTAGACATAATAATCATCTTTTTGATCCTACTTGACAAGATCACCACTTTATGGATTCTTACTAGATAAGATCACCATCATTCCTATCAGACAGGATCACCACTTTGTCGATTCCTATTAGACAAGATCGCTTTCATTTTTAGCAGATAAGATTACCACTTTATCGATTCCTACCAGATAGGGTCACCTTTTTTCCTAATAAGTTCATCATTCCTACCGAACAGGATCTCCATTTTATCAATTCTTATCAGATGGGATCACTTTCTTTCTTACTAGATAAGATTATCATTCCTACTAGACAAGAACATCGCTTTTAGTTCCTACCAGAAAGGACAACAACCAATTGCTACTAGCCACTAGATCTCCTAAATATACTATGGGCATCTTCTTTAAAATTCAACCACACATTTCATCCAAATGTCTAAACTCTGATCTACACATTAATTTGGTTCCTTTTACCATCTCTCATCCTCAGGCTCATTGTCATCAAAATTGCTTTCAAACAAAGATAATTTTGATGAGGGGGCAGCTATGAACCCTTAATTTTGCACCCTCCAGTATGTGTTTGAACCATACAAGTACTTAGACTCAGTAAAAAAATCTCTAGAAGTCGAAAACTCTCAAAATGGGAAAATTGAAAAAATCAAAACATATTTTTTTGACATTTAAACCCCTTCAATCCGACACTGACAAACGAATACAATACAACTAGAATCATGAAAAATATAAGAGAAATGAGGAAGAACGAGCAAAAATGAGCAAAACGGACCAAAACAGGCCTGTTACTGCAGAGACCTATGGCACTACCATAGAGTTTTATACAGCTGCTACACCACAAAGCCCTCTGTAGCATCTCTAGCGAATTCTCCTATTTTTGCTATCCCTTATTGGAATTTTAGTATTTTTCTCCTCTAATCTTCTCCCTATATATAGAGGATCTCTCCACACTTCAAATGACCAACTTCTAAAGCTTGAAAAGCATTAACTTTAAGCAAATTGCTTTGCATTTACTCCTTGCTTTGCAAAGAGAGTTGGGGGGGGGGGGGGTGGTGTTTCCTTGATTTTTGCCCTACTAGTCAAAGGCTTTTTGTCGTCTGTTTAAGGCAAGTCTATTGCCCAAGGCTCGTGTTGGAAGATTTCTCCTTGATTCCTACCCTACTTGTTTAAGGCTTTTTGCCCACCTATTCAAGGAAAATCTATTACCTAAGGCTCATGTTGGGGGGTTTCTCCTTGATTCTTACCCACTAGTTCAAGGCTTTTTGCTCGCCTGTTCGAGGAAAGTCCATTGCCCAAAGCTCATGTCCTTCATATGGAGAAGGTGGAATTACGATCCGGTAGTCCGCTCCATCCGCCCTACGTCCCCAAGCCACAAAAGCGCAAGGTAATCTTCTTTTCCTTTCCATTTGGTTTAAAGCTCTTTGCCTCTTTTAGTTAGTTAATTAAATTGATTCACTTAAGTTGTTAGCTAATCAACTCAGTAGACAATTAAGTTAATTAATTAACTCAACCCTCTCTAATTTAATTAATCAAAACATGATAAAGCGGCTAGGCTAAACTAACCCCTTCGTGAGAAGAGAGAATTGCGTGAGTTCTAATTCCCATTCAAAGAGATATGTAGGCATGCTTGGTTTAAGCATTGAATCCAAATTAAAATCAACCAACTTTCCCCTATCTCCTTCTTCACTTACTCTTATTTTGTTTCTTTTACTTTGTTATTAGGTTTAGTTTGGGGAATGTGTGATCTCTCTAGAACCCATAAGGTCTACAAGACATATCCGCTAAGTTTGGGATTTTTTATTGTAATGTTAACTTTCTTTTAAACTTTACTTGTATTTATTTTATTATTGAATGTATGGATTGAATGATCATGCATACTATAAATGGTTCATGCAATTTTAAACTGTTCATGAAATATATTTTAAGTTACATATATTATTAAACTAAAAACTTAGTCCCCGAATCCTCTTTGGTTTTAAAGCTAGTGATCTTTTTTCCTTTGGATAATAATTAGAGTCAAATAGAGTTTTTCTTTATATTTTCCCAAATAAAAATAAATTAAGATTGTGACTCTAAGAAATAATTTTCAAATATATCAAAGATAAGCCCGAGGACTTCGCCATAAGTTCTTTCCTAAATGAGCATTTCAATTCCCTTTAGCAGATCATACTAGTGCTCGGACGAGACCTCACAATCACTGACTCGAGATATTGAGTTTTTTACTCCACTGGGATGCTAGAGGTGAAGTGATGCATGAAAGCAGTGGCTAGATTTATGAAAGAGGAAATGCTTCCCTCTTCTAAACCATCAAACCAGTGCGTCACTGTCCCTTCTAATGAGCCTCTAAAATCCCTACACATTGCCTCATCATCAGTAGTTTGGAGCTCTACTGCATGCTTAAAGTCCAATATATAGACTCTAAGGTCTGATTCACCTATTTCTTGAGAGACAAAGGCTTAAATTTGTTAGACATGTAATAATCCTTGATGGTCTTGCTGAAAGGGCATTTCAGTGCCAATCTTAGTGTTTTATCAATACCCTTCTTGCTTTGGTCTTGCTTCATCTCATCTATAAATTGTTGCATAACCTAACTCATGTCTTTAACCATCCTTTTACTATTAACTTCCTCACGTCTTAGGTCTCCCCTATGTAAAGAAGAAGTAGATTTTGACCTATCATCTCTTTGCCCTCTTTTTTTGAACTATCTGTCAAGGTCCCCTCTAATCCTCAACCTTCCTCTCCTCCCTTCGTTCCTTCTGCTGTTATTCTATTCGACATCACTTTTTCATGATGATGTGAATAGCGGCCATCTCTAATTCATTCCCGATTGTTTACATGAGAATCCTTGATGCGTGTGTATGCATATCCTGCTCTTAGAGGAGGCACTTCAAAGTCTTTAGACTCTTTCTCTTCACCTTCAGAGGTATCTTCCTCCTTCCCTCTCACTAATTTAGATCTTACCCTCTTTCCCCTTATTCCAAATGTTCTCTGACCATCTACTTCTCTAAGTGTACCTTGAGGTTGGTCCCTATAGATTAAGTGATTAGTTATCTCCCTTCTTAGGGTTATTTTAGGGACAACCATCGCATTCTGGTTCAAGGGTGTTGGTTGCTATAGAATGGTTAGGACGAAGGAGGACAAAGCATTTATGAACTTCACTACAGAGGCTAAATCAGGGTGAGAATGTTGCTGAAGAATTGAAAGGAGGTGTTCATATCCACAGCGTGTGGGGTTTGCATATTTGTTGGGAAATGGGTGAAAGTTGAGAGGTTCAGGGATTATGGACATCATGCTCTTGAGGATTAGTCATCTTTTCTGGTAAGAGTTCATGTGAGTTTTCTTAATTGTATTTGAGTGTTCTTTGCAAGAGAATTGCGTTTAGGTTTGCTTAGGAAGCAAGATAGTGTTTATTGGCCAAGAAAGGAAAGTGGGTGTCACTATCCTCAGAGGAAGAAGAAAATGAGGTATGGTAAGAGATCAGCCAACGTTCCTTATTGATGATGCCAATTTGGTTGGAGTTGGACCAACCTGATGATTTTTAGGCTGGATCTCTAAGGTTGGGCCTAGATGCTGAAAACCTACAAAGACAAAACAAAGGTTAAGAGGGGCCAGGCCTTATGCCTGACAAAGGGCTTCTGATGCTCAAGTCAGTACAACGTTCGCCAGTTATTGGAGCAGGAAGATTTCTCTTCTCTAGTCAAAAGATTTTTAGTAAGAGAAGGAGATAAAAGAGATACAGAGTTCAAACTACTTAAATTATATTTGTTGATCCTTCCTTTTGTATAGTTCCACATAGATGGGATAAGTGTATGTGACCTTTTTAGAGGAGAGAGAATGTCCTCTAACACAACATGCTCTTGATTGGTGTAGTTGATATATAGGTAGTGGGAGCATGGTATGATGGCTTGTCTTTTGTGATGTGGTAGGTGACTAATAGTGCTAGGGTTTAAGGGCATGTTATCTGAACAAAAACTTTTTTTGACACATAATAGTGACATTTGTACCATAAAAACTCAGCCACAGCAAGTCATTTCTTGATTAAATTACTTGTGGTGGAAGTAAGAGGTAAGGTCCATTTACTTTGTCCTTTAGGAAAGGTATGTCATCTTATTTGGGTTTACTTTAAGTGGGCTTTATTTGTGGGCTTTACTCAATTTGAAGAAATTACAAAGTTTAGGCGAATTTTAGCTTTTGACTTTCTTTAGACTTAAAAATCATTAGATTATTTTTATAACTTATTAATATTATATTACATTATGACCTATTAAATTTAATTTAAATATTAAAATTGTTATGGAGCAAGTTTTATTCTTCAAGGATTAATCAGGATTATTGATTGTTAATCACTAGTTAATAAGTTTATATTTTTTAATAAATTAAATTTTAATTGACAAACTTCCTTGGTACGTTCACGGCCTCTTCGCGACAGAGTGTAGAAAGTGAAAGAGATGGGCAGTGTACGGACACGCAAATTAAGAACGCAACAGCGGATTGCCGCGTATCTTGGATAGGATCGAAAAGGACAAAGAGGAGGGAAATGAAATGAAAATTGGTGAAGTTATCGTCTCGGGTTTTGGAGATGCGTTTGATGGTTTTGGGAATTTGGCATGCACTTTGACAGATGGGAGAAGAAGAGATATGCATGGTGGCACTCTTCTTAGCTTTGCTGTCTATTCCTCATCCTCTGCAACTTCCTTTTTTTTTTTTTTTTTTTTTTTTCAATATAATTTTGGCTGAAATTCCTGCAACTGGTTTTACGCCCATGTTTTTGACTTATTTCCGTAATCATATATATATCACGAGAGTTTTGAAATTTTTTTCTCTATATATTTTCATCTATTTCTTTGTCTTTATAGTTTTATATATTTTGTTTTTATATTCGATTCATTGTATTAATAAGGAGTTTTTATATTATGGCTCTTGACTATATTACGTTGTGGATCAAAAGTCTAAATCCTTAATTATTATATATGTAATGAAATAATTAAAAGTATTAGCTGGTATATCTTGATAACATATTAATCTCACCACTTTGAGATTGCATGTTCAAATCTTAGGCTAAATTTTTTTTTTCTTTTTTTTAGTTTTTTTTTTTCAGCTATTTTTTTTCTTTTTTGTTTATAATATTTGTAATTAAAATTATATTAATAGTTTAATTTTTTTATAAATATTTATTTATTTATTTCTGTGAAATTATAAATTTGATTGTTTATTTATGTTGAATTTAATAAAACTAATAGAGTTATTAAATATTATTTTATATTTATTTAGGTAAATTATTCAACTCATCAAATAAAATTCACTTTCTATAAATTTATATAAAATTTATAATATATATAATTATTTATTTAAATTAATTACAAATAATATTTTTATTTTTTATTATTTTAAAATTTTGTTTATAATATCTATAAATTTATATAAAATTCATAATATATATAATTATTTATTTAAATTAATTACAAATAATATTTTTATTTTTTTATTATTTTAAAATTTTGTTTATAATATTTATATTATTAAAATAATATTTAAAATTTTTAAGATTAAAAACTAATATATCAAAATTAATAAATCATAAAAGATAAGTTTATCATTTATAAAGCATAAGTTTTAAGATATGAAGTATAAATTCAACACTTATAAAGAATATATTTTATTCTCTTATTAATATAACTGATAAATTTACAATTTATAAATGACGAAACTACACAATATATTTGATAAGATTATAAGTAACACCTAATGAACATGCTGCATATAAGTAATAAACATAATTATTATATAAACTATATTTGACCGTTAATTTTCAGTAAACCTATACTCTACTACTAATAAATTTACAACATATATTTCATAAACCTATAGTTTATTATATATAAATTTGCATGATAGTAAATCGCAATATCTATATAATTTATGAATCTACAATTTGCACATTAGTTTGCAAATGATGAATGTACACTATATATTTGATGAATCTATTAGTAACACTTAAAAAACATATTCCTTATAAGTAGTGAACATGATTATTATATAAATTATATTTAACGGTGAATTTTCAATGAATTTATACCATACTACTAATAATTTAATTTAGTATTTATATATAAAAAATCATAAATTATAAACTAAAAAAATACTATTGTGAAAATTAATTATATAATCAAGTTAATAATTTTTTCAAGGGCATAATAATAATAATAATAATAATAATAATTATTATTATTATTATTATTATTATTATTATTATTATTATTATTATTTAAAATTTTGATTTTTAAAAATTCATTATCATAAAAAAGATAAATATGATATTTTATAAAAATGTAAAATTATCCTTAAAGAACATTTAAAAAATTACCCATAAAAATATTAAAATTTATAAATAAAAATTACATTGAAGACTTAATGATATTAAAATTAATTATCATTATAAGAATCAAATAAAATAAATAATTAATTAATATAATTTTGCATATAAAAATTAATATAAATTTAATTAGAACAATTAAACAATTAAAAAAATTTTAACCATTAATATAATTTTTTTTAGAGAAATAAAATAAAATAAATATAATTTTAATTACAAATATTACAAACAAATAAAAAAGAAAAAAAAAAAGAAAAACAGAATAACTAAAAAAGAATAAATAAAAAAAGAAAAAAAGAGAGAGAGTTTGATTCCTGTGGCTCAAACTTGCAACCTTTATATTGCAAGGTTAATGTGTGAACTGGTTACATCAATCTATCATTTCAACTTTTTTTACTACATATATAATATTTAACATATACCTTAGAATCTTAATACTACATGGTCTCGAGTCCATATTATAATTTGCTAACGATTAACATGTTATCAACTCAAAGTAAGCATATTATTGTTAGTCAAGTGGTAAACTATAATTGAAATATAATCCAAAATAATATTTTAAATAAATATAAATAAAATTACAATGACACAAAAATAATATAAGGAATAAGAAATGCAAACTGAGACCTGTGTTACACACAGTTTTCTTAAAACATATTCGTCTCTTACCGTCGGTACTTAAGGATTGATTTGACGTCTGTCTCCCAAGATACAACGGCAACTAAATAATTTTGAGCACCATAAAATTACTCGTCCACGAATTAGAACCGAGCTAACTTGATCACCAATTGAAAAGCATTGAAAACTTGAGAATTCTCTAAGAATACTTAAAGAGCTTCTAAGAGAAAGTTAGAGAGCAAAATCCTTTTAGAATGTTTTAAAGAATGAAAAAGACCTCCTTATATTGGAATCAAGAAGGCTAAAATAGGCATAAAAATATTAAATATTAGGCTTATAAATGTGAAAGTTACAAATGCATAAATCCACCATTAAAAAAAATGTTACAAAAGAAATAAATCTATTCAATTTCCATTCATTTTTCTAACAATCCCCCACATGAATGAAAATTGAAAACAAAATTCTAGTGATAAAATTCAATGGTCAATTCCTGCAAATGCTAGGTATGTGTCACTCTTTGAACCTTCCATTGTGAAAGTATATTTACTTTACTAGCTGACCAATACATGTGAAATCTTTGAATTGTTCTGCTATTTGTGTAAATGATGACATACTTTACATAGGAACATCTCCAACGCAGTTCCATTCTCATTATTATGTTCATTTTGGCCTTGAACATACACCTGGTTTTGTGAGAGTTTCTATGAACTGAGCCCAACACGATTCCTTTTGAAGCGGCCCCTCTGCTCCCTCACATATGTGATCTCTTTCAAGAGTAACCCGTATTACTCTGCTCAGATTTTTGAATCAATAGGATCATTAAAAGCATTGCTTAACCTCTTCTTTATCGGCATCACTATTTTCATCTTAGGAATGAATACGAGTATAACCCCCACAGTGATCTAACTAAGTTATTACAATTAGATTGTCTCTTTAAACCTAGATCTTAGGATCTCCAATCAACTAGGTTGGGTTTTCCTTTGTACTAACTTATTGCTTCATGGGTTTTAATCCCATTCCCCTTGATGACTTATTAATTAACTATCTGTTTAACCCTTTGGTCAGTGGATCCACAATATTATCCTTTGATTTTACATAATCAATAGTGATAATTCCAGTTGAGAGTAGTTGTTTAATGGTATCGTATCTACGACATATATGCCTTGACTTACCATTATACATATTACTTTGTGCTCTTCCAATAGCAGATTGATTATCACAATAAATGCATATTGGTGGCACAGGCCTTTCACACATTGGAATATACTCTAAAAAATTATGAAGCCATTCAACTTCCTTGCCACATTTCTCCAAGGCAATAAACTTATATTCCATTGTGGATCTAGCTATAACAATTTGTTTAGAGAATTTCCAAGCTACAACTACACCTGCTAGAGTAAACACATATCCACTAGTAGATTTGGAGTCTTTTATATCAGAGATCCAGTTCCCATCACTATAACCTTCTAGGACAACTGGATATCTAGTATAATGCAGCCCATAATCACAAGTGTATTATAGGTACCTAAGTACTTTTACTATTCCCTTATAGTGTTTAGTTCTTAGATTACTCATGTATCGACTCAATTTACTTACTGTGTAAGCAATATCTGGTCTTGAACAGCTTATTAAGTACATGAGACTGCCGATTAATCTAACATATTCTACTTAAGATACACTCTCACCTCTATTCTTGGATAGATGGAGACTCAATTTTGATGGGACTCTAGCCATACTTGAATCATTCTTATTGAATTTTTCAGGTATTTTGTCCATATAATGTGTTTGACTTAATATGAGTCTGTTTGACCTTCTTGAAATTTTTATTCCTAAGATCACATCTATTAGTCCCATATCCTTCATGTCAAACCTTGAATTCAACATTTTCTTGGTTGACTTGATCATTTTTTCATTACTTCCAACAATGAGCATGTCATCAACATATAGACACAGAATGACATAGTCATCATTAGTGTCTTTGACATAAACACATCTATCACTCATTGATCTTAAATCCATTTGTTAGCATAACATTATCAAAATTTTCATGCCATTGCTTAAGTGCTTACTTTAAGCCATATAATGACTTAACCAATCTATACACCTTCTTCTCTTGTCTTGAGACAATGAAGCCTTTAGGTTGTGTCATGTAGATTTTCTCATCCAATTCTCCATTTAGGAAAGCAGTCTTTACATCCATTTGATGTATTTGAAGATTGCACAATGCAGCAATAGCAATTATCATCCTAAAGGAATTTATCCTTGTTATAGGAGAACACGTATCAAAGTAATCTAGGCTTTCCTTTTGTTTGTAACCTTTAATTATAAGTCTAGCCTTATACTTATCAATTGATCCATCTGCTTTCATCTTCCTTTTGAAGGTCCACTTAGATCCTAGTGGTTTACATCCTGAAGGTAAATCCACTAATTCCCAAGTATGATTTTGTATGATGGAAACTACTTCACTTTCAATAGCCTCTTTCCATAAAGGGCCTTCCGAAGAGCTTACTACTTCTTCGTAAGTTTGTGGTTTAGCTTCAAGCAAATAAGTCAGAAAATCTAGACCAAAAGATTTTTCTACTCTTGCTCTTTTGCTTCATCTTGGTTCATTTCTAGTTTCATGTCCTTATTCTAGGTCTTGACTATCATTTTATATAGTCTTATGCATTCGTTTGGATGAACTTACACTTGGTTTTGTATAAGTGAGAACAAACTCATATCCCATGCTTGCTCAGACGAAGATGAACCTTGTGTTCTTTCGGGCAAGGACAAACCATGCGTTCGCTTAAGTGAAGACGAACTAGCCTCTTTTGAAGATTTACAAAGAAATACATTTTCAAAGAAAGAAGAATTCCCTTACTCCATTATTGTGTTTTTATGTATTTATGGAATTTTAGATTCATACACAAATCAATAAGCACTACTATTATGTACATAGCCAATGAAAATGTAATCAATTGTTTTTAGACTAATTTTCACCTTTTTAGGCGTAGGTATAACCACTTTCGCAAGACACCCCCACACTCGCATGTATTCATAGGAAGACTTTTTTCCTTTCTACAATTCATAAGGGGTTTTGTCTTCTTTCTTTCGAGGCACCTTATTTAGAAGGTAATTAGCTATTAAAACAGCTTCTTACCACATGTTTTGAGGTAACTCAGAACTTATCAGCATTGCATTCATCATTTCTTTTAAGGTACGATTCTTTCTTTCAGCCACACTATTAGACTGAGGTGAATAAGGTGTTGTGGTTTCATGTATAATTCCATATTGTGCATAGAATTCACCAAATGGTGCTTCATATTTACCACCACGATCACTCCTCAACACATTAATTTTCCTATTGAGTTGATTTTCAACTTTAGTTTTAGAGTTTGAACTTCCCTATAGCTTTGTCCTTGCTTTTAAGCATATACACATAACAGTATTTTGTACAATCATCAACAATTTTTTTTAACACCTCTTATTTGTATAAATTTTAAATCATATATATCACTGTGAATTAACTCAAGCAGTTTAGTTTTCCTTTCAATTTATTGGAAAGATGATCTTGTTAATTTTGCCTCAACACAAATTTCACATTTATGTTTTAGATTTATATGGAATTTAGGTATGTGATCCAAGTTAATTAACCTTTTTAAGGTATTATAATTAACATATCCTAGTCTACTATGCCATAAATTAAAAGACTCAAGCAAATAAACTGAAGGGGTATTTTCATTCATACAAGTGATTACAGTTACATTGAGATTGAATACCCCATCAAGTACACACCCTCTCCCCACATATATTCCATTCTTAGACAAAATAACATTGTCTGACTCAAACACCATGTGAAATCCATGTTTATTAAGCAGCGAACCAAACACTAAGTTCTGGCGAATTTCTGGCACATACAGAATATTATTCAAAGTCAGCTCTTTCCAGATGTCATCTTCAACACTACCTTTCCTTAACCAAGGACTTTAGAAATGGCATAATTGCTCATATATAATGGTAACTAAGTAATTTTGAGCATCACAAAATTATTTCTCCATGAACTAGAACCGAGCTTACTTTATCACCAATTGAAAAACCTCGAAAACTTGAGAATTCTCTAAGAATACTTAAAGAGAAAGTTAGAGAGCAAAATCTTTTTAGTGTGTTTTGAAAAATGAAAAAGACATCCTTATATAGGAATTAAGAAGGCTAAAATGGGCATAAAAATATTAAATATGAGGCTTATAAATGTGAAAGTTACAAGTGCATAAATTTACCATTAAAAGAAATGTTACAAAAGAAATAAATCTATTCAATTTCCATTCATTTTTCTAATAATTTTCACTTAATTTAATTATGGTAATCTAAATTTCACGGATTAGAATCTTATTTTATATTACATGCAATATTAGAACTTGATTTATGCATTAGTTTAAAACCTAAATAAATTAAGATAAATAATTGTGTTCACCATTAAATTTGGTACCCACATGAAAGAAATAAACTGCGTTATAAATAAATATACTTGTTTTGAATCTTTTGACATTATATTTTTAGAAGAAAAAAAGAAAGATAAGTGATTAGTGTGTATATATATATATATATATATATATATATATATATATATATATATATATATATATATATATATATATATATATATATATATATACTCATATAATTCATAAAAATTAAAGTATTGAATAAAATTAATATTTAAATAAATTTTAATATTGCATCTAATTAATTAATTATAGTTAATTAATTCATGAGCTATTTGATATTATGCTAAAACATATTCAAAACAACATAGAAAATATATTAATTGTAACTCTTTTGGTGATTAGAATTTTAGTTAAGAGAAAATTTTGATATGCAAATTTTTAGTGATATTACCAGCAAGTTAAATATTTTATTTAATTATTTTTATCTTTAAATTAATATATGATTTAGATTTTTTCTTTTATTTTTATTATTTTCTTATTTTGATGAAGATCATTTTTTATTACAATTGAATTAAATATTATTTATTTATTTATTGTTATCTAATATTCAATTAGTTAATATCTATATTGATCTAATTTAAAAAATAATTAGTAAGTGATCAATAATAAATCTCTTAAGTAAATTTGTTTTCTTCTTCTTCCGTACTTAAATAAGTAAATTAATTAATTTAGTATAACTATGTATAAAAGTCTCTTAGTAAATTTATTTGTCCACTTTCCTTTTTCCACCATGAGCTTTTAATAAACATAATCTTTAGTTTATAATATTTATCTAAATTTAACTTTTTCTTCTTAAATAGATGTATAAATTAATTAATTAACTATCTTCTAAGCACAATAAATTTAAATTAAATTACCTAATCATAATTTGTTATCATTAATATTTATTAATTTTACAATTTTATAATTTTAATTGCCAATCATTGAGCATTTTTTATTTATTTTTAGTGTAAATATTTTAATTAAAATAAAAATATATTTAGGATGAAAATAATTATAAAAGATTATAAGTAATTTTAATTTATAAGATAATTTTTGAATTATGAAATTTATCACTAATCCATAATCATTTATTACTTTTCATAAGATAATTTTTGAATTATGAAATTTATCACTAATCCATAATCATTTATTACTTTTTTTTTTTAATATTTGATATCAACTATATCATAAAATTGAAATAGAGGTAAAATTAAAATTTTTATCATATTAATCTTATTTTTATCCAAAGACAATTAATCACCTTTTTCCTTCTTTTTGCACTAATTTTCTTTCTTCCTTAATATACTTACAACTGCAATTTTTTATTATACTGTTGATATGGTAATTTTTCATATTTAACTATACTCAAATTTCATACGACTCTTTAAATATATAAGCAATCAATGAAAACTAACCATAAACTCATATCAATAATATAATAAAAAATGATACTAAATATAATACTTTACTAAACATTTACCTAATAAAATTATAATTCATCAAAAGTTTTAAGATCTAAATTGAAAAAAAAAAAAATCATACTGACAATGAATGGACTGTAACGATAGAGAGGCTTGTTACATTGCATGCGTCCCACACAGGTGGGAGTGGGAAATGGGTTTTTTTTTTTTTAAAGCCCACTTAAACTAATAAAATTTGAATTAGATCACCATACCTAATCTACTCCTTATTCCCCAAGGCACGAGATATGTATGATCATTTCTGCATTTGCTATATAATTTATTTTTTCTTTTTATCTAACAAAACTATATTATTTTATAAACTCATTTTTTCTTTATTCAAATTAAATTAAATATATATTAAATAATAATTATGTTTTTTTATTCTAATTAAATAAGTTTTTCTTATTTAAATTAAATATAATTAATTATATATTAAATAATAATTATTTTATTCTTTTATTATTGTAATTGAAGTCATTATTTTTTTATTTAAATTAAATATAATTAGTATTATATTATTTAATTAATAAATAATCATATTTGTAACAACATAAATTTTTAACTAAACTAAATTTGGATATTATAAAAACTTATATTTGGTAAAATTAAATGTGAAGATAATAAATTTTATATTTATGTACTTAAATATTAATTTTTAAGAAATTTTGGAAATTAATTTTTATATTCAATTATTTTTAATAAATATAAAAGTGGTCATTTCTCAAATTTTAATGTGTCAAATTAAAGTATATTTTACAAGAAATTTATTTGTAATTTGTGGATTTAAAATAAATTTAAAGATTTTTTTTTAAATTGAAAAAGGACCAACCAACCAGAGACTGCCAAATGGTGGCCTTGGGTTGGCTGCCTAGCTGCCTAGAAAAGGCAGCAGCTGAAGAGAGAGAGAAGAAGAAGAAGAAGACAGAAGGAGAGCAGTTGGTGATTTTCTGGTCATAACTCCATCATTGGATCTCCATTTGATGCAATGCTAGTTGGGTTGGAAAGCTAACATTCATACGAAGCCAATAGACTAGGATCACTCTGATCAGACATCAGATGGAGCCAAATGCTCGTCTCAAATTTGTAATGCGAACTCCAGCGAACTCTAGCGATTGAAATTTTAAATGATCATATCTCCCTCATCTAAATTCTGATTCTGGTATTTCAAAATGCATTGAAATCCTCTCTTCATAAGACTTAATTTAATACCAATCTCAAAACCTTTAATTGACCAGAGAAGGAGACCAAAAAATAGAATTTTAAAATTTTGAAGCCCAATTTTCGGTGATCGGCGGAGAGTGGAGAGAGAATGATGGTATGTTTGGGCTCCTAATGTTGAGACAAGTTGATTGGTGTAACTCTTCACCTCTAGCTCCACCATTACGATGGTGCATGGCCGACCAACAAAGGTGACACGATGGTCCAAATCCAACAATTTTGTCTCATTATTTCGATGCATTCTATAGCACTAATTCAATCAGATTTCGCGTTGATAAACTTAAAACCTATGCTTTTCATTTTTACGATTAAATTTTAGACCGTTCATTGTTTTGGAGTGTGCATGTGAAGTATATTGTATTATTATAATTAATTGGTGAATTTAAAATTATTTGAAAAAAAATATGAATTAAATGAAATAATTTTATGAAAGTAAATAAGTGGGATGTTATTAGGATTTAATCAGTTATGTATAAATTATTAAGAATAAAATTAATACGAGATTCAAGTGATGTATTTAAGATGAATTGATATTATTGATAATTTTCTTTTAATAATATAATTAATTATTAATGAGTTAGATTTAATTAGAGTAACTATATATTTTTGTTGTGTTTCTTGAATTAATTGATGAACTTATAATTTTTATGAAATTGTAATTATTATAATTTTTTATGAATTTAATTATATAAGTGCATTTATGTATTTTTTCATAATACATAAATTATAATATTTTTGAGGGTTTATAAGATTTTTAAAGTAAATTATTTTAATCATTTTATAAATATGTTAATAATTTTCTTATCATTTGTATATGTGATGGAGTTTTATATCAGAGAATTAGATTTATTAGATGTTTGACTAGTTTGGAGGCCTGAGGGACAATTGGATTAGGATTGATTATTGTAAGCCTTGATGACTATTTTGAAGTATTTATTTTTATTGTTCTAAGTTAGTTCACAGCTTAGTCAATCTCTATTTTGATCTTGACAATTAAATTGGAGTGATCTAATATTTGTTTTAAGCATTGATTTTGCAGAAATTACATTTTGGCAAAGTTAAAAAATCAAAACAATTTCAAAAACCTCAAGTCATGTGGCGGACCCCATATTTGCGGATGCAACGCTAGGATTGCAATCGCGACAGAGGACTTACAACCGCAACTCAGCAGATCGTGATTGAGAAAAATTAAAGGCTAAAGGCCTGGAGACTCAAAGAGATTCACAATCTAAGGTGCGATAAGGGAATTGCAACCACAATAAAGGAGTCTAAACCGGGACATTCATAAGGCAAATTCTAGCTCCAACGATTAGTTGAACATCCAACAAAAAAAAAATGCCATGTGTCAAGTTACCGTAAGAGAATATAAATACAGTGACCACAAATATGGTGTCCCGATAGCCAAAAAGGAGTTGAGATCGCAACAAAGGCATCGCGACTGTGACTTTACTCTGATAGAGCATTTAATGCAAATTTTATGGCTGTTGAGGAAGATATGCCACCCATATTCTTTGTAATGGGTCTTTGGTGTGTGAAAGTTATAAATACCCTCTCCAAAGACCCTCATAACTATTAGCAACCTTCCATTAAGCCAAACTCTTGCAAATTTATTTCTTAAAGCCTTTTTCATTACTCAAATGGTTGAGTGTTAGCCTTCAAAAATACAATGTACTGAGTTGAGAGTGAGCCAAAAGAAAACTCTTTTATAGGTTTGAATGTGAGCCTAAAGGGAAAACACTTGTAAGGCTTATATGTTAGCCATTAAAACACATTGTAAGTTAGGAGTGAGCTTGAAACTCCATTTTAATTGTCTAGTGATAGTAGAACACTCAATTGAGATTAGCGAGTGGATGTAGAGTTTGTTAACACTCGAACCACTATAAAATCTTATGTCTCCAATTTTCTTTCCCTATCTCTTTCATCTAAATTTTGCACCAATTCAACCCCGCTTATTGGTGTACAAGTGCAAACAAGTGGTATCAGAGCTTTGGTCTCATTCTACAAGCTTAATTACATGAGAAAAGATCAAAATGGCTAATGAACAGATGCATCACCTCAAACCACACTTTGACGATACCAACTATGCTTATTGCAAATATAGAATAGAGGTATATCTTGATTGTGATCTCATAGACTTATGGGATGGCGTTCTTGAAGAGTGGAAGCCTCCAACAAAAGTGGTTGAAGGCATTGAAGAAGAAATCTGTAGAAGGAATGGGTTGAAGCTCAAAGAAGAGCAAATGCAAACAACAAAAGAGTTATGGCTTCTATTTAGCTCTTTATCTAGAGAAGAATGTGGAAAAGTTCAACATTGCATAAGTGCTTCTAAAGAAAAGATTGAATTTAGCCATCAAAATAGTGTGAGGTCTTTTCCAAGCACCGGTCTAATATGCTAAGGAATAAAAATGTTTATGGGGAGAAACATTAAAATTGGAACTCGCTATAATTTCAAAAAATGCATTTTGTAAATTATAATTTGCAAAAGGAATTGCCACTTTAATTTTTTATTTTATTTTATTTAGGAAGATTAAAGGAAAAATCTAATTTGATTGACTCTAACAATTCATTCCAAGGAAAAACACTAGTCGTTAAATAACCAGAGAGGGTTCAGAGGCTAGTTTTTGGTTAAAAACAATTCAAGAAAAAATCTATTTCTTTAGTTTAGCCTAAATACACAACAACTTTCATAAAAAAAATTTAAAAAAAAAAAGAAGTTTTTTTTTATGTATGCATGAATAGATATAGCATGATGTATGAAACAAATACTATTGGTATAATGCATGGCAAATATTAAGCAATAATAATAATAAAGTGAAATAAAAGAAATCTAATTAAAACTATTACAAATCAAAATGGTAAAATCAGGGGACCTTTCCTCTAGCCCTTATAGGACTCTAGGGAAAGCAAACATTCTCCAAAACTAATCTAACCAACTAAAGTAGGTAACAACAATAATCTAAACAATTGTATTAAAGAAAAATAAAGAATAACAGAAAAGAAAATTAAAGTTTTGATTTTTATTTAAGAAAAATAATTTTAGCCTTAACTATGTGAAGAAGAAGATGATAGAGAGAAGTTGTTAATTTTAGTGGAGTTGATGCTTAAAGATGACATGCTTACGTATGCCTTTGAATGAAAATCAAACCCTAAACAGTTCTTCCTTCTTGTGAAGGAGGGGTTTTAAGCCATAACCTTTGTTATCATATTTTGGTAGATTTAGAAGTTTAGAGGGAACTGGGATAAGCATTTACCTTTGATTGAGTTTGCCTATAACACAATCAAGATAGCTCCTTATGAAGCATTATATGGGAGAGAATGCAGATCTCCTATCTATTGTGATGAAGTGGGTGAGAAGTTCATAGAAGGACATGAATTGATTTAGTATATTTTAAAAAAGGTACCCCTCATAAGGAAAGATTGAAGACAACGTTTAGCTATCAAAAGAGTGCGAGGCCTCACTTGAGCACTGGTCCAATCCTCTAAGAAATGAAAATGCTCCTTAAAAGAAACATCACAATTGGAACTTGTTATGAGTTTAGAAAATTACATTTTGTAAATTGTAATTTGCAAAAGGAGTCACCACTTTAATTTTGTTTTATTTTATTTGGAAAGATTAAAGGAAAAATCCAATTTGATTGACTCCAACAATTCATCCTAAGGAAAAATACTAGTCCTCGAGTAATTGGAGAGGGTTCAAAGACTAGGTTTTGGTCAAAAATAATTCAAGAAAAAATCTATTTCTTTAGTTTGGCCTAAGTACAAAATAACTTTTGTAAAAAAAAAAAGTTTTTTTTTTATTTTTTTATGTATGCATGAATAGAAATAACACGATGTATGAAACAAATACTATTGGCGCAACGCATGGCAAATATTAAGCAACGACACTAATAAAGTGAAATAAAAGAAATATACTTAAAAATATTACAAATCAAAATGGCAAAATCAATGACCTTTTTTCTCTAGCCCTTATGAGATTCTAAGGAAGGCAAACATTCCCCAAAACTAATCTAAACAACTAAAGTAGGTTATAGTAATAATCTAAACAATTGTAATAAAGAAAATAAAGAATAACATAAAAGAAAATTAAAGTTTTGATTTTTATTTAAGAAAAACAATTTTAGCCTTAATTGTGTGAAGAAGGTATTTTAGTGAAGTTGATGCCTTAGAGATGGCATGCTTGCGTATCTTTTTGAATGGAAATCAAACCCCACGCAATTCTTCCTTCTTGCAAAGGAGGGATTTTTAAGCCATAGTCTTTGTTATCATGTTTTGATAGATTAGAAGTTTAGAAATTTGTTAATTAGATTAGGTTTTAATTAACAAAAAAGTTAGATCTTTTTAGATTTAGATCTTGGAGAAAGGCAGAAGAAATAGAATTCAAATATTAAAATCATAATTGAAAAGGAAAAAAAGGAAAGAACTTTACTTTTGGTTTTTGACAATGAGGAACATAGGGAACAAGCTTGGCATTGGATTTAAGTTCTACCTTGGCCTTGAATAGCACAAACTCTTCTTAAAGGAAAGAACTTAAATAACACCCTTGCTTGACTAGGAGGCTTAGAAACAGAGTTTTGGGAGCTTTAGAAGGAAGGTAGAAATATATCATCGTGTGTGTGAACAAGGTATTTATAGTGGGAGGCTGGGGTCTAAATTCTGCCAATTTTTGGTGTGAGATTAAAAAAAATGCACTACAAAAATTGGGCCTAGGCTATAACAACCTCATGGCCTACTACGGTAGCCAATTAGCGACTACAGGGACCACGCAGCAACTACAATGCTAGCTGCAGTTACCGTAGCTGGCTATTAATTGTCGCAACCAGCCTTTAGGCTACCATGCTCCATCTTTTGTCCATTTTCATCCACTTCTCATATGATTTAGTGCAATTTGATTCCATAGATTCGTAATTGAGTGCCTGACGTCATGAGGTGTAAAATTGAGGGTTATAGCTGCCTCTTCATTAAAACTGTCTTGATCGAAAGGCAATTCTAATGATAGTGAATCCAAGAATGAAGGATGGAAAAAAAAGGACCAAAGAGATGTTTAAGTTAGAGTTTAAACATTTTTGGATGAAAGGCATGATTAAATTTTAAAGTGAAGGGTGGGTGGAAAAAGGAACCACATGGATGTTTGAGTGCTTATTTCCAAACATTTATGGGTGGAGTTGATAGATTTTGATAAAAGGATAGAATGGAAAGGGGAACTATAGGGATATCTAGACTAGGGGCTAGATATTTAAGGATGGAAATAGATGGATTTAATGAAGGCAAGAGAATGAATCACATGGATATCTGGACTAAGGCTAGATATTTATGGGTGAAAGTTCAAAGATGCAAAAAAAAAAAATTATGAGGATGTCTAAGTGATTGTTACTAGAAATTTATTGGTGGAATATCCTAAGCCTATCCTAGGATGATTTGATTTTGAAAGAGAAATCTAACTATATGCTAGGTTGATGATCCTAAGGTTGTTCTAAGATGGTCTAATTGTAAAGAAGATACATAATTTAGATTTAAGGTATATATCCTAAAGCTATCCTAGGATAGGTCTGATGTTGAAAAAGAAACCTAATTCAAATTTAAGGTATGGTTTAACATTAGAGATGTTGATAGTCCCAATCTTGGTTTGAGAACTCTAATTGATGATTTGTCTAATTAATGATCTTTTTTTTATTTAGGAGTCTCATTAATGACCTATTCTGGTGTGGAATGCATCTGACTATGCAATGATTAGATACCTTGAACCAGTTAAAGGTCAACTTAGTATAAAAGTGCTGGGAGAAAGATGCCCCTATTTCTAAAAGCTGAATGCATATGGTTTGGTTATTTAGTTTTCGATTAATAGCTAACTTAGAGATGGAAAGGGTCATACTTTATTTGGGTCGGGTATGAGGTTAGTTGAAGGGTCAGTCAAAGGTTATCGATTTGGTCTTGGTAAAAGTTATTTAAGAAAGATAGGTCAAGTGTGGAAGAGATCAAGCTAGTCAACTTGGAAGGCTTAGTCAAGTCTAGCCTTTGGTTTAGGATCGAACTGAACAGCTAAGTCAAGTTTGGCTTTAGAGAAGATTGTTTAGAATGAGTAGGCCATCTTGAAAGACGAGGTCGGATTTGGCCTTGGCTGAGATCATTTGGAAGGCTCGATAAAGTTTAAAACCAATTTGGAAACTCAGTCTAGTTTGGCTATATAGGAGGTCAAAAGGCTCAATTTGACTACAAGGCAGATGAACTTAGCTTGGTCTGGTTTTGGCCATTAGATAGTTCACTTGAAAGGCTCCATCATATTTTGCCTTGGGGTTAGGTTAGATTTAGCTTTGAAGAGGTTAGGCTAGAAAGCTAGATTGGGTTTGATGCTAGGTTACTAAATTATGGCTTTAAAAGACGTCGGGTTGAGAAGCTAAGTCTGATTTGCTTGGAGGAAGTCATATTAGATCAGGTTGGAAGGCTTGGTCAATTGTGGCCTAAGAGAAGGTCAGATTAGATCGAGTTGGAAAGCTCGATTGTTTTTGGCCTAAGAGAAAGTCATATTGGATCAAGTTGGAAGGCTCTATCAGTTAATGGATCAGGTTGGAAAGCTTGGTCGGTTTGGCTTTTAGAAGGCTTAGTCTATTCTGGCCTAGGAGGAGGTCATATTGGATCAAGTTGGAAGGCTTAGTTAACTTTGGCCTAAGAGGAGACCATATTAGGTTAGGTTGGAAGGCTTGGTTGGTTTTAGCCTAAAAAGAGATCAGTTAGCTTGGAAAGCTTCTTGGATAAAGGCTTCTTAGTGTAGGCTTTATGGTGAAGGCTTTTGGGAATGGGCTTTATAGTTAAGGTTTTTTAGTTTCAGCTTCATGGTGAAGGTTTTTAGGCTTAGGCTTCGTGATGAAGGCTTTTGATTAAGAGCGTTTCAGGCATGGGCTTTTCTACAAGGGTGTTTTGGAAAAATGGTTAGGTAAGTAATGGTGCTAAAAATTTTGGTCATAAAAAGATTACAGGCTTAAGGTTTTGCCTTTTGACATGGATGCATCAGCTTAAGAAGATCAAGTTGAGAATGGTTTTTGTAGACCTTGAGAGACTTGGACTTTAGAGATCATATGATTTGCCAAGGAGGCTTAAGGAAGGGGTTAAAGAGATTTTGCCAAAAAGGCTTATAATGGGCTTTGACTGGTTTGAGTCCTTCAACTTGGAAATGAAAGACTTTAGCGGGTATGCCTCATCTTTGGTTTTGGCCAAAGAAATTGGCTCCAAGGATGATGAGTCTTGAAATATTTAGGATTTTTTATTCTGGGCATAGGCTTGTCCCTTTAGGGATGGTCGAATTTTGCCAAGGAGGCAAAGGATGGTATGACATGCCCAAAAGGCTTGGTTTTGGAGGGACAGTGTGATTTGCCTAAAGAGGCTTAAGGCTTGATAAGTTTGAATCGATTTTGCCAAAACTTGAGATGATGAGCTCTAGGAAACATATTTGGTTAAGGTTTTTAGCCAAGGAACTAGGGTCGTTTAAGATTGATGACATTTCATTAGTGTAGGTTTGGTAAATTGGCAGGAAAATGGGGTGCCACCTTTATGAATATGATTCGATAGTTTGGACACATGGACTGAACTCTTAATAATGTAATTATCTGACATGAAAGATCATGGTAGCAAAAGACTCGAGAAGTAAAGGCTATGAGGATGAAGATGATGACTCTTATTTTCCTAATGAATGATGAAAACAACCTAACTTAATAACTCCATGACTTAGATAATATGACTCTAGATAAGAGTAGAGTTGTGCAACTCTTTCTAGACAAAAACTGATAGGCTATGATAGGATAAATGATCAATTTGACATTGAATCTAATTTGAATAAGAACACAATACTTCTAGTTCCTACTTGAGTTATCATAAACTTGCTCTACCTTCTATCTAAGTCACCCTTTTTGAGCTTTTAACTTAGCGAGCCCTTTTTTTTTTTTTTTTTTTTTTGATTTCCTAGAGAGGAGAATGACATTGGTAAGGGCTTTTATATTTGGACCATACCCGAATTAGGTTACCTATGTACCTCTACCTTTTGTTGTCCCTTTACTTATCCTTTCTTCAAAGGATCATGTCTATATAGTTCTCGGTTGAAACAACAAGTTATTTCCCTATTTGAAAGATCAAATTCCGTTTAATCCTATCAGGATGATGCTTTTGCCAGGCAATATTTACTTTAACATTTTTTATTAGGAGTTGAAGTTTTGACTTATTTTTCTTGCCACCCATTCTTCTTCCTTACTAGCTGCACTCAACTTATCATAATACTTAACTGTCTTCGGCTAAAAAGATCTTCATCTTGATTATTGCACTATTTTTATTTTCACGCATTAATGAGTAAGAAGTTGCCCGTAATTGAATTAGGGGTGGAAGTTTGACATAGTCTCTAATGGCAACTGTCAACTTCTATATAGTGGGTTTAAAAAGAACTATGATCCATTGACTGTGATGATTTTAGAGGGTGCTCCAAACTTAACAAAGGATACTAGTTTAGAAAGAAGGTGATATGAGATTGCTCCTAATCATTTTATCATTGCCAAGGATTTGATGTAATGTTCATGCCCCTAAGGAATTGTGTTGAAGGCTTTGCAAAGATCTGCCATGATTTTTGCCCTTAATCTCTTGCAATGATGCAATCCTATTTATTCTAGATCCTTTTTTATCATAATAACTAGTGGAAGCCTATGTTTGATTAGAATCCACATATGGATTATTCAAGGAGACGATTGTTAAATCCAAATATGTGATTCAACCAATGGATGACACTGTATTATTTTTGACTAATCATGATGGATAAATGATTGGTTTTTGGTGAACCAATAACTCGATGAACTTCTCTTAGGATCATTGTGGCTTTTATTTCTTAGATGAATTTTCTATCCTTCCAACTTGTTTTGTAGTTGTGATAATTTTGCACCCTCTAGATAAGCCACACATTGACATCTTAAATTTAGCATGCTACCAGAGCCGTTACAAAGATTCTACTAGCCGGTTAGCAGGTGGGAGTCAAAGGGGTAGTGCCCTTGAAAGAAAAATTGGACTTCAAGTACATTATCAATCTGACACCTAATTTTCCAACCTGGTCCAACATCAATCTCTAAAAAAAGGAAATAAAATATGCCATGTGTCTGCCATAAGAGCATTAGCACTGCCACCGATGCTCTAGGTGGTACCATTGGCCGACTGACGAAGGCACTGCCCAAAGGCCCAATAGTACCGCTAGCTGGTCCCCCACGTTTGTGTCCAAAATTCTAATTTTGCCCACAATATGATTTTTTTAGTATTTTTAACCCATTTTCAACCCTACCACTATTGTTCTTTTCACTCATTCACTTCCCAAAATACCTTTACTCACATTAGTCTATAAATAGGCTTCAAATTCTTTTATTTTCTTCACCCCTCAATTTGGTATTGATAGCTATCTACCAAATTCCTCTCTTTTTCTCCCTCCAATCACTCTTTAAATTAATTAATTAATTTTTTAAATTAATTAATTGCCCCACTCTAATCTAAATTAATTAATTATTTTAATTAACTAAATCCTTTTTTAAAAAATAAATCAGTCAATTAATTAATTAATTAATCACTTTTTCAAATTAATCCATCCAATTAATCAATCATTTTAATCCACTCATTTTCCTAATTAATTAATTAATCCTTTTAATTAATTAATCTACTTATCACATAATTAGTTAATTAATCATTTAAATTAATTAATTAATCCATCAATCAATCTAATCCTCCGGTATCGATAAAACAGAATTTCGGTCTAGCAAAATCTTTCACCCAATTCGAGCAAAAGGTATGGCCTTTTCCTCATCAATCCTAGCCCAAAATAAAATTAATCTGATCAATCCGTAAACCCTTACACTTAATTGTGAAATGAACTAAGTGGGTTTTGATTTCTATTCAATGGGGTACATGAGCAAGTTTAGAATTTAAATCCAAACCACAAATCCAAATCCAATTGATCCCTTCCTCCTTTTATTTTCCAATGTAATTATTTATACTTTCACTATCTTTGTAAGGAAATTTGTGGTCTTCCTAGAACCTATAAGAACTAGAGAAGACATCTCATTAATTAATTTAATTTATGTAATTAGTCAATTTAATTAATTGAAATTAAGAAGCGATTATGTGGTTCCCCTAAAAATCCATAAGGACTAGCTGGAACACTCTCTTTAATTTGTGGATGGTTTAACTTAAATTGCTCTTTTAAGTTTTCCATGCATTTAGATTATTCCATGTTCATACATTTTACTTATAATTGTCATTTAATACTTGTCATCCATGAAATTGATTTTCCAAGTTAAATTAAACTTAAAAGTCAAATCGTGATTATTTAAACAAAAAACTTAGTCCCTAACTTAACATGGTTCGAGACTAGTGATTTTATCCTTAGGTAAATTAATGAATTGGGGTCATGAAAATAGGTTTTTCCTTAATTTTCCCATTTTAAAATAAATAAGATTAGCCACTCCCAAAATCACTTTCAAAAAATCAATTTTCCAAATGATAGTCATTCCAATCACGAACACCGAAACTCATTCCATAACCTTCTTAAAAATTGCTTGCCTTTCCTTAAAGCCTCCCAAGTGAGGGAGAGGCATTCGGGCGAGGTCTCCCAGTTGGAGACTCTATTGGGGACTGCTTGCCACCTTTCGAATAAAAAGGAAAAGCAAATAAGAGGATTACCATTTGGTTGGAAAATTTCTAAAATAATATTTATTTGTCTCATTAAGTGTAATTTTACTTTTATGCATCATTTGCATAATAAAGGATCCTTGCTTAAACCATAGATTTAGAAAAACTTTAAGATGGTGAGTAGCATTTGCTTAACAACTCTCCTTGAATATGTTGGGAGATAGCGAAAATATTCCACCCCGTGAAGAATCCCTTATCTTTTCGATGGTGTAACGAGTATTCAATATTGTTTGACCCACACGAGACTCTTTGACTGATATGTGGTTAGGCACATCAATGCTCTAGTACGACAAGGACCCTTAATCAATCCACTCTTCACCCTTGTGCATATGGTTGCTCTAACCTTTGACCCTAGGTTCTATGTATTATAATAATCAAGACCTTGTGCATATAACCATGAAACTTTTTTTTTTTTTTTTTGTGCATGCTTCATGACATGACCATTTATACATAAGTAAGACCGAGAACCTAAAGTCTAGGTTATGCCATGAATCAAGTCAAGAGTCAACCTTCATTCAAGCCTTAAACACTTTTGGCCCTAAGAATTTCAGCCATTACCTCCCTCAAGCCCAAGACATGTGGCATCTCACCCCTCAAGACCAAAATCTTTGTCACCTCACTTACCTCAAACCCAAAACATTTGGCTTACTATTACCTTGTGCCCAAAACTTTTGGCACCCCATCTCTCTCATGCCCAAAAGCCTAAAACATTTGGCCCATCACCACTTTAAGCCTAAAATCTTTCAGTCTAAGACCCTAAAACCCAAACACCAATACCTTTGTCCAAGCACTCCAAGATACCAACCCATCATTAAGCCTAAAATCTTTTGGCCTCTAATTCGAAACCTAATCTTTAAAGCCTCAATACATTTGGCCCAATGAACAACCATTACCCTAAAAGGGTAAAATATTTATCCCAAAACACCTTAAGAAGTCCTTTTTCCTCAAGATTTGTATACTTTCATCATCTTTTCATGCCTTTCCATACATTTACCCTTCTTTTTTACCTTAAAGTACCCATGGCTAGCCCAATTAGCATGGGTACCATGAACACCCTTCTCAAAAAGTAAAAAGACAATTTTTAAGCCATTCTCTACTCTACCCTGAGTGCTCAATAAGCTAGTTTCAACAATGCTTTAGCTGCCCAACAAACTAAGTCCAACAAAGCTCTGACCACTCAATAAGTCAACTTTAACAAAGCACCGGCCCATCTCGCCAAAAGCCTAAGCTCCCAAATACAGTCCATGCATTCAAACCCTTTGATCATATATCTTGCTTCCCATGTTAGTTTGCCCAACATCATAGTTACCCATTTTTCTAACCAATCCAAGTCAAATCTAATTAATTCAAGTTCCACTACACCCTATCTTGACCCAAACAAAATCGTAGCTTCTCCCATGGTTAATCGACTCGTCACCTCTCTTTTTTTGACCAACCACACCCTTAGTCCTATTGCTGCAATCGAATCAACTTCTATCATTGGCCTTACCCATGATAAAGAAGTGTCTGAAAATCCCACACAACTAATCCTAAGCACCCATGCCAACCTAACTCCTATTATTGATCTGATAGATAATGAAGGAGTCCCCAAAAGTCTAGTGTCACCAAGCATTAAAGTTGACCTTTCACCTTCCTTGAATCATTTTCGAGGAATGGAAGCCTCTGCCTAACCAAATATTAAAAAGTTCATCATACCACCTTTGAAGAGCAACACCACTATTCTCCAACAAGCTCATGTAGTTAGGAAAAAAATGCAAGAACAGTAACCTTTGTGCTACCACCCCTTTTATCTCCACCAAACAAAAAGTCATAGAGCTAACTACCATCACCAATAAAAAATCCAATAAACTAGAGAAAAGGAAGTTCACTGATTTGGGGATTCCCTTAAGTGTGGTTTATAAGATGGCTCTTGAAGCCAGCTTGGTTAAGCCTCTAGAGCCAAAAGCCTTCTTTAGCTATCCATCCAAAAACTATAGACCTGATGAGTACTGTGAGTACCAATAAGGAGCTGGGCACGAAACAGACATGTGCAAGAGTCTAAGATATCAAATCCAAGACATCATTGATAATGGAAATATCCTCCCTCCAAAACCAGTACACAGTGTACCCATCAACCTTAGAGACATTATCAATCTTAAGCAAGACACACCTTGCCAAAATCATCTAACCTACCTAGTGACTAACACTTTGAGGAAAACATTGGCCTAGCTGACATGCCCTTGTTCAACTCCTACAATCAAATTAAGTCCGAGACCATCTACGTCCAAATTTGAGTCATCTAAGTCTAGGTCTGGGTCTGCCATATCTTGTGCTTCTTTTTTTTTTTTTTTTTTTTTTTGAGTCCTTAATTTTTTGAAGTCAAGAGTCAGAGTTTGTTATGTGTTTCTTCCTTTTTAAGTCTGCAATGGACTTTCCTATTTTATCTTTAATGAACAGTTTGAATTTGCATCTTATATCTCATGTGTATTCTTTTTGAATCCAACTTGAAAGATAAACTATAAAAATAAAAAATAAAAAAAAAGGAACAAAAAATTAATTAAAAAAAGGAGGCAAGAAAATCAATGCATTTTGGCTACAAAAGACATACATTGCACCATAACATTATGGCAAGTTGGAGATTAAAGATGAAGTAACTCTTAAAACTGCGCATCAAGTCTATCCTTCCTTAAGCTGAGCCCAGATGTTTTTTTTTTTTTTTAAGCAATCAAGTCCAAATTTCTCAATAAGGCATAAGAACATCTTAATAGCTGTAGATCACTTCGCAAAGAGGATCAAAAAAGGTCCATGTCAAGTTTTGAATTTTAAGTAGTCAGTTTGTTCAAATGAGGAAAGGCCCAACGAACATGCGCAAAGTAAGATTGTCATACCTAACTTTTTTTTCATACTATAACAAGAACTACGTGGACCTGATTTTCCCAAAGAAAGAAAAAGAATAGAAATAATGTATGGGATATCTAAGCAGTCCAATCCAAGTGCAATCCAAATCATAGTAAAAATATTTTTGTCTTGTAAGGCATTATGCTCTCGTACTCTCTAAACCACATCAATTGCATCCCCACTTGTTTCCTCTACCTTAAAAAAAAAAAAAAAAAAAGAAAAGAAAATGATGTGTCATTTAAATTAGATTCTATTTTGAGTTATGTTGTGAGGCATCGCCTGAGCACCGGTTTGATCCGCTAAAGAGAATTGAAATGGTCTTCAAGAGAAACTCCACGATTGAAACTCGCTATCAGTTCAGAAAATTGGGTTTTGCAATTTGTTATTCGTAAAAGGGAGCCAACACTTTAATTTACTTATTTTAGTTGGGAAAATTAAAGAAAAACCCAAATTGATTGACTCCAAAATGTTTAGTTTATCTCAATGGAAAAGCACTAATCCGCAAGTGACCAAAAAGGGCTCGAGGATCAGGTTTTGGTATTTAAACAAATTGAGAAAATACAATTTTCTTTAGTTTGGCTAAAAGTTGCAAAATAACTCTAAAAGAAGGCAATTTTAGTGTATGCATGAATAAGAGTAAAAATAATGAATGAAACAGTTATAGATAGTAAAATGAAATGAAAGTTGTAAATAAATAAGTAAAAATAAATCCTACTTAAATATTACAAAACCAAAATGAATGAAATAAAGATGATCTTTCCTCTAGCCCTTATGGACACTAGGAAAAGCACACGTTCCTCTTGAAAAAAGGATCCTTTCTCTAGCCTTTATGGAATTTTAGGAAAGGCACACACTTTCCAACTAAATTAAAGAAATGAATAAAAAAATTCAAAAATAAAGCATATATACAAATAAATAATAAAGTAAAATAAAACTTAAACTGTAAATATGAAGGGGAAAATGTTATTGAAAATTTTTTTGGAGTTGATGCTCTATAGAATGGCATGCTTGTATATCCTATTGAATATGAATCAAACCCCACGCAATTCTTCCTTCTTTCGCAGGAGGGGTTTTGGAAAAAGTGTTGGTTTGGTTTATTAATTTAATTCTGACTTTTAAATTAATAAATTTTAAATCTTTTCTGTTTTAGACCTAAAGAAAGGTAGAAGAGAGAGAATTCTATATCTGAATTTAGAATTTTAGAAATGGAAAGAAGAAAAGGAACTTACCTTTGTTTTTCTTGACTTTCAAATGAATGGGGTGAGCTTTACTCTAGATCTAAGCTCCACCTTGGATTAGAGAACCTTGAAGTTGAACCTTAAATAGAAAATGTTAGCAAAATAGAATAATAATTGCAAATTAAAAGAATATGAAGTGACAGATTTCAGTATAAATTTTTAATTTTAATTTAGCAGAGTTTTAGCATAGAAAGAATAGCATCTAGGTGAATTTTCATATCAAAAATCCCTTTTTGTCAAAAGAGCCAAATGGAAGCTCTATTTATAGAGGACAGGTGAAGGGCACCGCCGAAAACCCACGGCATGCAGGCCCAGTGGCATGCTTGGTGCGCCGTTGGAGTCAGTCTGACCCTGACTCGCCCAGATCGACCTTGTTTTGCACTGTTTTGGCCAATTTTGGTCCATGTCTGATCTGACTTGAGCCCATTTTGATTCTATGGATTCATAATCAAAAACTAGTTGATAGTTGACTGAAAGTGCAATTTTGAGGGTTCACACATGTCAAAATCTATCTGTTTGAATCTATCGAATAGATCTAAATAATTTATCCTCATAAGCAGTTAAAATAATTTTATCCTCCTCAGAGTCATCCTCTTTTGTGTCACCCCTTTTTCTTCCTTTAATCATTCAAAGGGTAAAGAAAGTTTTCAAGTCAAATATTGAGTCGTCACAAATAAATTTGCCCTTACCCATCCTCAAGTGCAGGTCATTTGAAGACATTCACATTCTTTCGAGTAAACTTCTTCAATCCACACCTTTTGTCAAGGCCAAGATCTCTAAGTTATGTTTTCCTATCAAAGTGCTTGAGTCACTAAATGACCCAAATCAAATGGCTCTCCTTCTTTCCTAAAAGTCTATCCTGACCTCTATGCCAATCCAACTAAACTCAAAAAGAATCATCCTTAAGAGTCTCCCTAGCCTAAATAATGCATTCTTCTCTTTGCATAAAGCATTGCAAAAAAGAAAAAAAGAACAACCACAAAGCTAAACCCCTTGGCAGAACCATAATCAATTAAACCTCTCAAAATTCTGCATCATTCGAGCCATGGCTCACAACCCACTTTGAATCTCTATTTTCATGGAAAAATAAAAGCCATGCACACTATCAAAAAGCCCCAACTTCAAATCCCAAGCTAATGTAGAAAACTTACCTTCCATTTCTAAAGCTTCAAATCCTTAATGAAACCAAGCCACTCGAAGGGTCCCACCATGAACTGAAATCAAAGCATATCCCTCTTACTACTTAAAGAAAGTCCAATCTCCAAAATCCAAGTCCTTTAAACAAGCACAATCACATGAACCCTCCAAACTTATCTAAGTCACTTCCCTTACAGTTGAAACTGTATTATACTAAGACCAAAATAAGTCTTTATAGAGTAGACCCACCAATTTTTTGCTCACCCTTAAAGACCCAGTCCCTTTGTGTAACCTAAACTAAACCTTTCAAAGAAATTAATGCTCAAAGCCTAAGCCATCTTTATATTGTCCTAGCAACCAAAACATCCACCAAGACTAAAACCCATTTTCAAAGTCTCGTCATGAGCAAAACCTAGATTTTTTCACTTTTTTGTCAAAAGAACCATTAGGCCACATGGAGTGAACTATAAATCTCTACCATCTATGTTAACCGATAAATTCTCTTATAGCCATAACCTTCTAAAATTGAACGAGAATTAAACCATCGACACTCTATTACTAAAAACCAATCCTCCCTCCAAAGTCTTAGGACGCCTAAATAAACAAATTCCCTTCTAAACCTGAGATAAATCACCTGCCTGCTAAATCTTGGCTGTCCCATTGTGATAAGAAACCCCAATCTATGTCAAAATAGCTGAATTGTTGCCCTCCAAAATAGAGAATCTTCCTAAAATTACTTTTTCATATAGTCAATCATTGATTCAAGACATCTAGCTTTGTATAAATGCCCTTATGCTTAAGGTCTAGATTATCCATCATTGTTATCACTCAAAAACATCACAAAATTGTGAGATCTTCCTAGGATAGCCTTAGGAATCCACAAAAAAAAAATCAATCAAAATAATCATCTCATAACCTATATGCCACTTTTAAGAGTCAACATTGCATGAAAATTGCATTCATGACATATATAGACCAAACCTGTGAATCCACCCTCTTGCATTCATACATTCATCCATTTCTTGCATCATCACAAATCATCCATAACACACGAATCATCCATAGTGCAAAAACTGAACAAAAAGCTCATGAATCCCCAAGCATGCATATATAAACATGCATCATCTGTCACCAACATCTATGCATATCATTTGCAATCATACACCATTATGCATACACCATGGTAATGGCCTCTCCTCTTTCATATCTGCCACATGTCATCCACATGAGATGGTCACCTCCATCCAACTGATAATCATATTCCATTCAATGGACAACCCTATGAGCTCGCCAAGCATAATCCTAGATAATTTACGGGAGAATGCAAAAATCATTTTTATTGAGGATCATTTCTAAAAGTAAAAGTAGGTCCCATCAAGCGGCATCACTTTCATTTTTCACCAAGGATTTCTGAAGGTCAAAAGGAAATATCTTATAAAGGGCATACCTTCTAAGCCATCATTGCCTTTATTCCCAACTGGAGGCATCACCTTCAAAATTGTCAAGTCATCTATAAAGTTACCTTTCTAGCTGAAGTAACCAAATGACCCTTATTTCTCATCAGTGACATGTAAGTGAAATGCTTATTACATCAAGCCAAACAAACTCCTCTCGACTTTCAAAGACCCATGAAGTCGATTAGCAATCCTACAAAATCTAATTGATAAAGTGTGACTTTTAAAGTCCCTTTACTCTCAGCAGAATTCTTCTAACATTTCAAAAAGCCCAAACCTTCACCTTCAAAAGCCTAAGTTTCCTCAACATAATCAAAATCTTCTAAGAATCTCTCAAGCCAACTCGCCATAAGCCGAGGCTCTCCTCTTGCCAAAATCTTTTTAAAATCTCTTAAGCTAACACGTCATAGGTCGAGGCTCCTCTTACACTACAAATTACTTTATCAATTTCATTATGTCCTCCATTTAAAATGTCTAAATTCTCACTCAGACATCAAGCTGGTTCCTTTTTTCATCCTTGTTAATTTTTTTAAGTCAACCATATCCTGCACCCATAAATGTCTAAATAGTGATATCCCTTTGGTTCCTTTTTTCCTTTTTTTTTCAAAAAATCAAAAATCCATCTAGATCCTTCATCCATAAATGTCTAATCCACACGTCCCATTGGTTCATTTCCTTGCCTTTTTGCCCAAGTTAATCATATCTATCAATTCATCTAAAAACATCTAGCCATTAGCCTATATATCCCTTTAGTTCCTTTTCCCACTTCCATTTATCAGATAAATTTCACCTATAAATGCCTAAAGGTGAACACTTAGGCATCCCTGTGGTCCATTGTCCTACCTATATATTGAAATCAATCATGATCTCCACCTATACATGTTTAAAAGTAATTATTTAAACATCCATGTGGTTCTTTTTGTCATCTTCCTTTATTTCAAAATCAACTACTTCTCTCACCCAAACATGTTCAAGTACTGACCTATACATCACTTTGATTCTTTATTCCATCCCATTTCCCAGGTTCACCATCATCAAAATTTTCTTATAGAAAAAATAATTCTGATAAGGGGGCAACTATGAACCCTTCATTTTGCACCCTCCTAATAAGTTGCACCTTGACACCAACTAAGTTTAGTGCACTACAACATAACTGTTACAGCAGTCCTACTAGCCAATTAGCAGGCATGAGTCAAGGGGATAATGCCTCCAAAAGAAAAATTGGATTTCAAGTACATTATCATTCGAACATCCAATTTTCCAACTTGGTCCAACATTAATCTCCAAAAAAAAAAAAACTGAATCTACCAAATGTCTGCCGTCAAAGCGCTGACGATGCCGTCAATGCTCTAGGCAGTACCACCGCCTAACTGGCAGCATATCACTAGGCAGCCAACTGTGTCACCCAAAGGCCCGATGGTATCGTCGGCTTGTCCCTCACATCTATGTCCAAAATTTCAATTTTGGCCCCAATATGATTTTTCAACATTTTTTACCTCTTTTCAGCCTCACCCTTTTGGTCTTTTCACTCTTTCACTTTTCTCATCCTTTTGGTCTTTTCACTCTTTCACTTTTTAAAATACCTTTACTCACATTTGCCTATAAATAGGCTTCAAATTCCCTTATTTTCTTCACTTCTAAATTTGGTATTGATAGCTATCTACAAAATTCCTCTCTTCATTTCCCTCTAACCACTTTATAAATTAATTAATTAATCTTTTTAATTAATTAACTACCCCACTCTAAATTAATTAATTAATCTTTTTAATTAATTAAATACCCCACTCTAACTTAAGTTAATTAATCCTTTTAATTAACTAAATTCCTTTTTAAAAAAATTAATCACTCAACTAATTAATTAATCCTTTTAATTAATTAATTAGTCACTTTTTCAAATCAATCCATTCGATTAATCAATCATTTTAATCTACTCATTTTCCTAATTAGTTAATTAATCTATCAATTAATTCAATCTTCCGGTATCGATAAAACTAAATTTCGGTCCGGTAAAACCATTTACCAACTTGAGCAAAGGTACAACATTTTCCTCATCAACCCAACCTCAAATTAAAATTAATCTGATTAATCCCTAAACCCCACAACTTAATCGTGGAACGAACTACGTAGATTTTGATTCTCATTCAATAAGATACGTAGGCAAGTTTGGAATTTAGATCCAAATCATAAATCCAAATCCCAATTAATCCCCTCCTTCTTTTATTTTCCAATGTAATTATTTACATTTTCACTGTCTTTGAAAGGGAACTTATAGTTTTTCTAGAATTCATAAGGGTTAGAAAAGACATCTCATTAATTAATTTAATTTATGTAATTAGTAAATTTAATTAATTTAGAATTAAGGAGAGATTATGGGGTTCTCCTAGAAATCTATAAGGATTAGAGAAAACACTCTCCTTAATTTGTAAATAGTATTACTTAAATTGCTCTTTTAATTTTTCCATGGATTCATATTATGTTATGTTATACATTTTACTTATAATTTTTATTTAATATTTGTAATCCACGAAATCAACTTTCCAAGTCAAACTAAACTTAAGAGCCAGATCGTGATTATTTAAAACAAAAAATTTAGTCCCCGAGCTCAACCTACTTCGAGATTAGTGATTTTATCCTTGGGTAAATTAATTAAAAATTAATGAATTGGGGTCATGAAAATCGATTGTCCTTAATTTCCCCATTTTAAAAATAAATAAAATTAGGGTAGCGACTCCCAAAATTACTTTCAAAAAATCAATTTTCCAAACAATAGTTGTTCTAGTCATGAGCACCAAAACTCGTTCCATGGCTTCCTTAAAAATTGCCTGCCTTTCCTTAAGGCCTCCTAAGCAAGGGAAGGGCGTTTGGGCGAGTCTCACAATAGTGCATGTAACCTTCCCCTTGTGCAAAAATTGATTGATCTTTGTTTCACCCAAATTGGATTCAAAAGAGAGAACACATAAAAAGACAAAAGAATAAAAATAAATAAACTTTATTACGATTGCAAAAGAATGCAATCATCCATGATTACACAAGCAATATTGAGAAGATAAACTAGGAAAGAAGATTACAGACTCGGGACTAGAAATATGACTCTAATGGACAAATTCTACCTTTAATTGACATGACTTTGATAGGCTCCAAATCTGACTTGGACTTGCCATTTGGACTCTCACTTTAGTAAGCTCTAAATCTAAAATTGTGTCCTCCTCAGAGTTTTGATTCACTAGGTGGATGCATGGTAGGCTGGGGTTGAGTTGGTTTTACTCCACATACCATTCTTTTAATTTTTCTACTCTAGAACTCAAGGAGTTAATGGTGGCTTAAAGATCAATTGGAGCATTTGATCTAGGTAGGATGAGGTATCCATTGTCAATGAGGTCTTGGATCATGTACCTTAGGCTCTTGCATTTATCTGTCTCATGACCAACCCTTTGATGGCATTCAAAAAATTCATTTGCAGCACATTTGTTTGGTTGTAAAGGCATCACCAAATTCTGCTGCAAATCCTCTTAGTAAGCACCACTCAAAGGTATACCCAAGTCAATGAATTTCCCCTTTTCCACTTGCATGGCAGTTGCTTTTATATTTTTCCATTTAGTATCAGTCATGGAAGTATAAGTCTCCATTTTTTTTCTACTCTACATCAGTCATGGGAGTATAGATATCTATTTCCTTCCATTCATCATCAATCATAGGAGTGTAAGAGTCACTTTTCCTAAACCTTTTCTCCACCACATGAATTTGTTCAAGCTCATTCATCTTGCATTTTGAGGTAACTAGATGGATAGATTTCTTTAAGGAAGAAGGGCTTATGCTTGGGACGAGTGACACTAGTTTTTCAATAAAGGGATTTAGGGTAATATTGAGGGGGTTCAAGGCAAAAGGAGAGGAATTAACAGGTGTTGGGGCAAGAGTAATGTTTGGTATGGTGCTTTTGGACTTTTTTTTAGTTATCTATCTGGTCAAGAATGGAGGCCAAGATAGCTCCAGTACTTAGTGTTAGGGATGTGGATATGGAGTTTCTAAGTATTATTCTAGGAGTTACATTATTGAATTTAGCCAGGCCTGTCATTCCCTTTACCTCTTTCGTGATGATTCAACATTGGGATTTCAATGCTTTAGTGAATTTTCCTTATTGGGTATAGAGTACGGTGTTGAGATGAGCCATTACTTTGTTGGTATTTGTTTGTTGGATGCTTAAAGCCTTATTGAACTTTACATGTTGAGAATTAAGGGCACAAATAAGGATGGCTTGGAACTTCTTGCTTCTTGAGGATGGTGTTCAAGATATCTATATCAATCTATTTGGCCATTGGTACCTTTAAAACAAATCAAAGAACAATGTAAGTACTTGAAAAGATAAAGGACCATGGCCATGTAAACTTAAAAGAAAAGGATTCCCTTTTGGTATTATGGGCTAACCATATTTGGACTTTTGATGATTTCCTAAGGTTTGATAGGCCAAAGGTCTTTGCTTTAAGGCAGTGTGTTGGGCCAAATGTATTAGGCTGGTATCTTAAATTTTAATGGTTTGGGATATATTAGGCCAAGGTGGCTGGGCTTAAGGGTAGTGAGTCATGTCGAGTAAAAGTTGTTAGGCTTAAGAGTAGTGAGCTAGTTTTGAAAGTAATAGGCCACGAGTGTTAGGCTTAAGGATAGCGAGCTTGATTTTGAACAAAAAGTAGGATCAAGATAATGGTTTTGGTATTAAGAACTAAAGGTGTCTAAGTTTTTAGATAAGAGTAGGAGGTGTAGGTTAGGCTTATGGTTAGGTAGTGGAGTTTGGGAAAAAGGACATAGGTTTCAAGGTTCAGATAAGAGGCGATGTTATTTTCAGGCTATAGGCTTCAGGTTTAAGATTGAAGGTGGTTAAGGTGCATATTCAAAAGGAGGGCTTGAGAGGATAAGGCTAGGGTGAGGTATTTAGGTTAAAGGATAAGGTAAGATGTTTAAGGTTAAAGGCTAAGGTGATGTTAAAGGTTAAGGTGAGGTGCTTAAAGTTTATAGAGCAAAGGTGTTTGGATGAGGTGATCATTTAGAGTTTAGGGTGAACGCATTTGAATAGATGGGAGTGAGTGACCCTGCTTCATTTCAAGCTTTGATCTAGACTTAAAATAAAAAATGCATTTTTTTTTTATGCATAATGGATGCATGATATGCATGGAAAAATATTTCATGAGAACGCAATGGTACAAGGTTTTAATTATAGTACATATAACCTAAGGTCATGATCTAGGTTCATTACATGAAAAGGGTAAGTGGCTTGAATAGGATACTTGTCATACTAAAGCAATAATATACATAACCATATATGAGTCAAGGAGTCTCGTGTGGATCCAGCAGTACATATTGCTCATTACACTTTTGAAAAGGATTCATCACAGGGTGGATGATTTCGCTATCAATGAATAGACCCAAGGAAGGTTACCCACTCGATGCTACTTTCTATCCTTTCTCTTCCTAAAAAAACTAGGATTTTAAACAACGAGCCCAATATAGTGATGTATGAAAAGCCATTTTGTATCTAAAAGCCAAACTTTGTTTTTGTTTACCAAAAGTAGACCACTTTTTTCTTTTATTTGAAAAATATTTTGGAGTCGCCAACTGTGACTCAAGCACCGGTCCAATCCACTAAACGATCAAAATGCTCCTTGAGAAAAACATCACAATTAGAATTTGCTATGAGTTTAGAAAATTGCATTTTGTAAATTGTAATTTGCAAAAGGAGTCACCATTTTAATTTTATTTTATTTGAAAAAATTAAAGGAAAAACCCAATTTGAACTCTAAAATTGTATAATTCATCCCAAGGAAAAGCATTAGTTCTCGAGTGACCAGAGAGGGATTGGAGACTAGTTTACAATACAAGAAAAATCTATTTCTTTAGTTTGGCCTAAATACAAAAAAATTTTGTAAAAAATAAAAAAAGAAATTTTTATGTATGTATGAACAAATGTTGCATAATGTAAGAAACATATATTATTTGTGCAATGCATGGCAAATATTAAGCAATGGCAATAATAAAGCAAAATAAAAGAAATCATGAAAAATTCCTAAAGTTGGCCTAAATTCTAAGGTTTTTGCTATGAACACTAAGGTACAACTAGTGATGGTAAGTGAAATTGTTCATTAGAATTCATCTTCTATTGTTGTTGGTGAATTAAATGATGGTATGGTTTCTTCTACTGATCTATGCGGGGAGGAATCACATCAAGACCATATATCACAAAGTGAATATATGGGTGTGGTTGATGAACCAGTGAGTGTACAAGAGATTAGAGAAGGTGGCCAAGCTCATATACGTAAATAGAGTGACTTGTTTAGTGCAAATCGTATGAATGCACCTAGTTGTGAATTGCATTTTGTGCTGCCTAGGGTTAGTAATGGTGTGCAGATTGTTAAGTTTCACTCAGCAAAAGTTTAAGAAGAAGTTCAACAATGGCAATTTGCATTGATTGGGAGTGTAGTGGAGGATAGTCCAAGTTTCTACAAAATTGAGAGCTTTGCTTTGAATCGGTGGAAACGGGTTGGTCTCCTATTTGTTTATGTTTATTTTAGTAAGGAAAATGTGTTTTTGTTTAAATTTAGGAGTGAGGCAAATAAGCTAAGGGTTTTGAATAATGGCTCATATACTTTTAACTTCAAACTTTGGTTATAAGGGAATGGAAACCTAAACTGCAAATTGACCTAAAAATCACAAAAGGTGCCCATTTGGATTAAGTTGCCTAACTGCCATGGGAATTTTGGTCATTTCATATGCTCAATAAAATTGGTAGTCTTTGTGGTGTTCCTTTATTCATAGATCAATGCATGATGTAGAAATCCAAACTGGGGTTTGCTAGGATGTTGGTTGATATGGATGTAACTTAAGAATTTCCTGACTCTGTTGTTTTAGAAGATGAGAATGGGACTCAGTTTCCTCAACCTGTTAAGTATGAATGGGTTCCTAAAAATGCTTGTTATATCATAAAACTAGCCATCTTAGGTCAAAGTGCTTTAAAGCTGAAAAGAAGGTGTGGATGGTTAAAAGGGATGTGGATTCTAAGAGTGGTGAGCAAGGGATTTCAACATCTACTTCTCATACAGTAATTAGTAGTATAAGGGAGAGTGATAAAGATAGTGTGGAGGCTTTAAAGGTTGTGCAGTAGGATCTGTCTTCTGATTGTGATACTGAGAAGAATATTGGTAATTACAATGTTAGTAATTCTCATGTGGCTTCTCTTAATGCTATGGTAGGTTCAACAGCTCCATAAGAGAATAAAATGTAAGAATGGGTCATTGTAAAAGTAAAGGCAAAGTCTCTAGTAGTCCCAAGGTCTAACATAGGGTTAATGGTATAACTAGGGGCACAACTAGTACTCATAAGGATTTTGGAGTTATTGGAGATGGGCTGAGGCCTAAGACAGTAGTTAAACCCCCCAATTAAGGAAAATGATGGCTTCTTGGAATATAAGGAGTCTTAACGACCCCTTTAACCAATCAGAAATAAGATATTTGATTGCTCAAAAGAAAATAATGCTTATGGGGATTTTGGAAACAAGAGTCAAGGCTGAGAATTATGATGTTGGTTGGAAAAGATTGAATCTTAGAGGATGGAGATGTATTACTAACCTCAATCAGGCTCCTCTAGGTAGGATTGGGGTTATTTTCAATAAAGAGCTAGTTTCCATAACTAGTATCCAGATAACTAATTAGTTAGTTCATTGTTTGGTCCATATTGGTTATGTGACTTTCTTTTGGACTATTGTGTATACTCACAATGATGCCCAGAATAGGTGGAGGTTATGGGTTGATCTTTGCCTTATTTCAAATTCTATGCAGGGGACTTGGGTTATTAAGGGAGACTTTAATGTCATGCTGGATAATTCTGAGAAACTGGGAGGTAATGAGCTTAACTGGGATGGATGTAGGGATCTGTCATTGTATCTTGCAGGCTGGATTAGTAGAGTTAAGATGTAAAAGGGGTCCTTTCACTTAGACTAATAATCAGGAAGGTGAAAGGAGAATTTGGTGTAAGCTTGATAAATGTCTAGCAAATATTGAATGGTTTGAGGATATTGGTTGGGGTGAGTACGAAGTTGGTGCTCTAGGAATATCATATCACTCTCCTTTGGTGATTTATAGTATAGTTGTTTCCCTTCATTATAGGAGAGCCTTTCAGTTGTATAACATGTGGACTTCACACCCCTCTTTCTATAACATAGTGGCAGCTATTTGGCATCAAGATGTTCAGGGAACTGCTATGTTTAGGGTGTGGAAGAAATTATACCTGGTTAAGTAATAATTGAGGAAGCTCTACAAAACTTTTTTTTTTTTTTTTTTGATATTTCAATGAGAGTGGCTAATTGTAGAACTATGATTTATGAGCTGTAAATACAAATTTAAGCTCACCTTATGAATCCTTTACTTTTTGATGAGGAAACAGCAATGTATATACAGCTTAAGAATTTACTTAAGGAGGAGGAGAGTTATTGCAGGCAAAAAGCAAGGGCTGGTTGGATAAATTTAGGAGATGCAAATACAAAATTTTTTCATTGATCAATGAAGATGAGGAGAGAGAGAAATAGAATCTCAAGCCTTTAGTTAGAGTAAGGGGAAATTACTTCTGATCATTAGGTCATTAACAAAGCTATGATTGATTTTTATAGGAATTTGTTAGGACAAGGCAGAACTAGGGAACATATTCATATTAGAATGATTAATGTTGGTCCAAAAGTTAGTGAAGGGGATAAAAGGTTACTAAGTGAAGAGATTTAGGAGTAGGAAATTCTTGATGCCCTTAATAGTATAGGAAGTGATAAGGCGCTTGGAATTGATAGCTTTAATAGTTATTTCTTTAAAAAGTGCTGGAATATAATGGGTACTGATATGTGTGCAAGTGTGAAAGAGTTTTTTGTTTCTAGGAAGATGCTTAAACGAGTTAATGCTATAGCTCTAACAATTATCCCTAAGAGTAATAATCTGGCTAGTTTGGGGGATTACAGACCCATTGTTTGCTGCATTATCTTGTATAAACTAATTAGCAAAATTTGGCTAATAGACTATGTTAAGTCCTTCCTTCCATTATTAGCCCAACTCAATCAGCTTTTGTCCATAGGAAAAGTATAGTGGATAATGCCCTACTTGCTCATGAGCTGATTAGGAAGTATCATCAATAGACTGGCAAAGCTTTATATACAATGAAGATTGACCTTAGAAAGGCCTATGACTCTGTTAGTTGGGATTTTTTGGAAGAAGTTTTGCTTGGTTTGGAGTTTCCTCCTATTTTTATTGCTAGGGTTATGCAATGTGTGAGGACAACAAGCTACTATCTTATGATCAATGGCATGTTAGAAGGTTTCTTTATGGGGAAGTAGGAAGTAAGACTGGGGGATCCCATGTCTTCTCTATTATTTGTACTAGCTATTAAGTATCTATCTCCATGTTTGAAATAGGCCATTCCAGAGAATTTTAAGTACCATTCTAGTTGTGAAGATCTTAAATTGAATCATCTATGTTTTACTGATGACCTGTTTATCTTTAGTGGAGGGGATAATGATTTTGTCAGTAGTATTAAGGATAATTTGAGCTATTTTCAGGCTGTGTCTAGATTGCAAGTTAATTCAAAAAAAAATTCTTGTTTATTTTAGTACGGTGGCTGAGAATGAGAAGAGAGAGATTTTAGAGTTGTTAATCTTTAAAGAAGGTACACTCCTTGTCAAATACCTTGGTATTCCCCTTATATCAACCAGGCTTAGGAAGCATCATTGTGCTGTTCTTGTTGAAAAGTTAACAGCTAGGTTTAGGTCATGGGCTTTTAAAAACCTATCCTATGCTAGTAGTTTGCAACTCATTAGTGCTATATTGTAAAGTATGCACGTGTATTGGGCACCTATATTCATCTTGCCTAAGTCTGTCATCAAGGGTATTAATGCAAAATGCAGGGACTTTCTACGGTCAAGTCATGATATGAAAAAAAAAAAAGTAAACATGTTGCATGGAAATCGGTGTGCTTTCCAAAAAAAGAAGGTGGGTTAGGGATTAAAGATTTGGCAGTATGTAATAGGGCTACTGTGGGAAAGCAAATTTGGAATCTCCTTATTGGAAAACAATCTCTTTGGGCTACCTAAATTCCAAAAACTAGGCTTTCAAAGCTTAGCTTCTGGGGCATTACCAAGATAGGTGATGTCAGTTGGAGCTAGAGGAATTTGTTACTATTAAAGGGTGTATTCAAGTAGTTTTACAACTATAAGGTTAAGAATGGTAACAAAGTCTCTTTTTGGTTTAACCCTTGGATAGAGGGGGAGGCTCTTTCTAATAAATTTCCAACTATCAATATTGCAGATTCTGAAATTAGAAAAATACAATTATCTCTGATGTATGGAGGAGGAATAGATGGCACCTCCCTGATCCTATCGATGATGTGACAAGTCAAGCATGGGAGGTAGTGTGTCAACAACAACCTATTGCATAAGGTGAGAATTTGATCATCTGGAAGCCTGTAAAATATGGAATTTATACTATTGCAAGAAGATGGGAGCAATTGAGAGCAAAGAAAGACAAAGTTACTTGGTGGAGATTGGTGTGTGGTCTTAGGTTTATTCCAAGACATAGTTTTATAGTATGGCTTGCTCTGTAAAAAAGGCTCGCATTTAAAAGTAGGTTGTATAGTTGGGGTATTATATCTGATGAGCTATGTGCTTCTGTTATGAGCATGCAGAAACTATTGATCACATGTTCTTTATATGCAATTTCTCTTTTGCAGTTTAGCAAAGGATTATGGCAAGATGTGGTATTTATAGGGAAATCTTCAGTTGGAGGTCTGAAGTTAGCTAGATGTGTAGGAAGACTGCTGATAAGAGTATACTGTCAAAAATTAAGAGGATTGCGCTGGTTGCTACTATATATTGCATCTTGTTAGAAAGGAATGCCATTCTTTTTTCAAAATGTACAACAGAATTTAGATCAGGTTATAGGTAAAATTTGTGATGTGGTTAAATGCCTTTGTATATGTGAGAGTTAGTTTTAGTTTGGTTGGTGCTGTCTATTTTTTTTGGTTGTGTGTAAGGTATTCTTTGCAGCCTAGTTTTAGGTGCTACTAGTTCTTTGAGTCTTTGATGTATTCTTTCTTTTGGCAATATAATAACTTTTGTCCAAAAAAAAAAAAAAAGAAATCTACTTAAAACTATTACAAATCAAAATGGTAAAATCAGGGGACATTGCCTCTAACCTTTATGTGATTCTAAGGAAGATACACATTCCCCAAAACTAATCTAAACAACTAAAGTGGGTAACAATGACAATCTAAATAATTATAATAAAGAAAATAAAGCATAACAGAAAAGAAAATTAAAGTTCTGATCTTTATTTAAGAAAAACAATTTAAGCCCTAACTATGTGAAGAAGGTAATAGAGAGAAGAAGTTAATTTTAGTGGAGTTGATGCTTTAGAGACGGCATGCTTGTGTATCCCATTGAATGAGAATCAAACCTTACACGGTTCTTTCTTCTTGCGAAGAATGGGTTTTTAAGTCATAAGTTTATTATCATATTTTAATAGATTTAGAAGTTTAGAGATTTGTTAATTATATTGGGTTTTAATTAACAAAAAATCAAATCTTTTTAGATTTAGATCTTAGAGAAAGGTAGAATAGAGGGAATTCTAATATTAAAATCAGAATTGAAAAAAAAAAGGAAAAAACTTTACTTTTGGTTTTTGACAATGAGTCATGTAGAGAATAAGCTTGGCACCAGATCTAAGTTTCGCCTTGGCCTTGAACAATGCGAACTCTTCTTTTAGAAAAAGAACTCTTGAATAATGCGAACTCTTCTTGAAGGAAAGGACTTGAATCACACCCTTGCCTAACTAGAAGGCTTAGAAACAGAATTTTTGAGTTTTAGATGGAGGCTAGAAGTATATCATCATGTGCATGAACTGTTAATAGTTGGAGGCTATTTATAGAGGGAGTTTGGGGGATGAATCCTGCCAATTTTCAGTGTAGGATTCAAAAAAAATGTGGTAACTAGGCCTAGGCTACAATAACTACAGAGGAGATTGCAGCAACTGCAGGGACTGTTGTGGTAACTGTAGTGCTGGATGTGGTCATTGCAAATTGCCGCAACCGGCCCTCAGGCTACAGCACTCCATCTTTTGACCCGTTTTCACCTGTTTCTCATCTTTGATTTCATGGGTTCATAATTGAGTTTCGGACATTTGGAGATGCAAAATTGCGAGTTCATAAAAGAATTACGCCAATCCTAAAAGAAGAGATCTTCAGTTTGCCATCAACGGTCATGTGCTCCTGAAGATTTCACCAATGAAGGGTTTATGAGATTCGATAAAAAAGGTAAATTGTCTCTGAGGTACATTGGTCGTTTTGAGATTTTAGATCAAATGGGAGATATTTCATTAAGAATGGTGCTACCACCCAATCTGGATAATTTTCATCCAATATTTCATGTTTCAATGCTTCACAAGTATGTTCTAAATCTATCTCATGCCTTGCAACCCAACCATTGGATCGTAAGTAAGAATTTTCTTATGAAAAAGTTCCAGTAGCTATCATTAATAGATTGGTTAGAAAACTTTGGAATAAGGAAATCTAATGGTAAAACTATTGTTGTGAAATCAAACTATGAAAAAGTGTACTTAGAAGAGTGAGCAGAGCATGCGAACAAAAGCGTAGGAAAGTGAGTAGAGCATGTGAACAAAATATCCCTTTTTATTTTTGACCGTTTGAATTAATATTGTACTTTAAAAGTATTGAGCTATTGTTATTTTAATGAAATGAAAGTGATATTTTATGTTGATTGAGTCATTTGTTTAAAATTTGAGAATGAATTTTATCAAGAGAAGAAGATTATAATATCTCAAATTTTATTATGGTACCTATTTATTTTTTGGTATGTTAATTATTAAAATTAATAAATGTTTTAATTGGTAAAATTTCTAAGAAATTTTTAAGGCAATCTTAACTATTGTTATTTTGTGAAGTATTATTTTAATTGAAAGGAGCTATTGTATTCATTTATTAATTGTAATTTAATTAATCATTGGTATTAATATTTTATTTATTTTATTTTATCAAAAATATAATTCACACTATAATTTTATCACGGTTAAGTATTTCATTATTATTATTATTATTATCATTATTATTATTATAAAAAGAGATTTTTTTTTTTTTTTTTTCTATTTGAGCAGCAGCTGATTGCCCTTTTAGGATCGATCAGTTCCTGCTATGTCAGGCTGGGAACAGACGGGAGAGAGAGGATAGTCACCAGAAAACAATTTTTATGGCCGAAAAACATATTTACCGTGAGAACAGTTTTTCAACTCAATTGTTATGGCTGCAAAAACTCGATTAAAATTTGTTGCTTTTTAAAATATCAATCTTATAAATAATCTTACCAAAAACTGAATGAATCCTAATTCAGTTCATAATTTTATTTATTTATTTATTCATTTATTTTTTTAGTTCAATACAATAGATAAAATCCAAATTTATTAAAAACAAAAAAAAAAAATAAAGAAAAATATCTCCAGTCCAAAATAACCACAACCAATCTAATCCGATTGCTACCTCTACTATGCAACCTAATCCGACTGCTAGCCTCTGCTATGCATCCAGGTAGCATGCTGAGCTTATGAGGTATCACACTATCACATACCCCACCAACATCGCCGCAAAAGACTTTCGCCACCCAATTCCAAACAAACTCACTTTCATAGCTCATCATCATCATCATCATAAGAAATAGACAATTTAAGCTTGAGCATGCTTCAATTATTCATTAAAAAAATAAAACCTCATTACATAGCCTCCATAAAGTTACACAATTTGTTAATTTACAATTTTAGATAATAGGCACCTGTGTAAAAACTGGATTTCGTGTACTCAATGCTAAAAGAACATCTATATACTGCATGGTATACCAATTCCAATGGTTTAAAATAAGTTAACAACGCAAATAATAACCTTTCACACGTGTCATTACCTTAATCTGGCATTTGACCTAATTATAATGTGCGAAAGACATGTGTCAATAGAACCATTTGCAGGGCAGATTTTGGTACCTCTGGATCCATTCTGAAATCTGAAAAGAGGCCAACATAGCAGCTCCACATTATTATTCTGCTAAAAGCTTCAGCTGCTGAGCCTCTTGCATCACAGAGATTCCCCTCCCATTTCTACAGAAAAAGGAGTTTAGTTCTTGTTAACAGCCAGAACGGAAACAAACGGATATGTAATTCTAATACACAATACCACTTAACAGCAGAAATCACAGATATCCAGGAAGGTCAAGTTGTGGGTCTTGTCATCGTAGATAAACCACGCCCTACAGGCATAACTCCCTCATAGCTGTCATCTGTTGCTTCCTCTTCCAATGGAGCTGTAAAGCAAAAGCTCATCATATGGAGACAAAAATGCTATGGTACTAAGACCTAAACAGTACTTGATCTAATTAATTAAGGAAACAATGTCGAACGGCCAAAGTTGAAGAATATGATGTGCTCTTTAGAAGATGTCTGTTTGGAAATGACATGCAGATTTCAAATATTTCAACTTCAACAGCTAAATATCATGGTATCCATTCCACTTGTTATTCTGGTTGACATTAACCCAAAGATACAGGAAATGGGAAATGCCAGACAGCTATCTTTAGTAAGTTTGACTCTCTGCACTTACCAGTAATCTCATCACTAGCCTGACTGCCAGCGACCCCGATGCATGAATATAAAGAATCCTCATCTACCTTCAACTGTTCATATGCAAGGTATACATCCTCAATAGTGGCAGCTTCATATAGAGAAGTGAGCTCTTTAATACATGAGATATCCTGAAACCCAGAATACAAAAAGAAGAGAACTTTTTCCATAAGCAATAACAAGGGAATTTTAACAGAATGCTCTAATACCAAGTATAGCACAGATTTGTATCCAGAACATCACACAAAACTCAAGAACAGAAGGCTAAGCTTCAAAGATACTGATTTAACCTTCCTTGGAACAGAAGGAGCTTGCAAATGAGCAAGCAATCCAAGCCAATAGGGGTTTGACTTGATCTCAGCTTCATGTCTCATCAGAAGGGTTCGTTTAGCCTGTGATTCCAAAAGATGTATATGAGATCTTCACATCCAGCATTAACACAAGATAGAAAATAGTAAAAACAAGAGAGACTCCTATTCTACAATTTACAAGAATGATAAATGTTACAACTGATGTCCACAAACATAAAAATTGAAATAAAAATGAAAATAAAATGCCTGCTTACAATTTAAATCCAAATACAAGTTGCTAAGACATCAACTTCACATTTACCATTGAATGTGCATGTTTCAATGTATCCCTATACTGCAAATACTGTCAATTACAGAGTTACACAAACAGTACAGTTCTGAAAACTAACCCTGTCCAACTCCCTCTGAGCGACCTTGTTGCTATGTAACCCTCTTAGAACACTCTTGCATGCATCAACAGCTTTATATACCTGCATGTTTATTGAACCCAAAGGTGATGGCTGGTAAATAATTTTGGAATGATAAAAAATAATAATATAAAATTAAATTCAAATATAGAGAAACGAAAGCCCACCTTGCCTGGAGTTGATGTTACCGATATCACATACCATCCAAGCTTAAGCCTATCAAACAGGCTTAACTCAAATGACACATCGTATGTCAATCCAAGAGAATCTCTGACTGTGGTGAAAAGCCTGCACAAAAATAAATAAATTGACAAGCAAATAGACAAATTTTATAGCTATGAAGGATACAAAATCCAGAGCCAAAGGAGATGTATCAGGAAAGGATGTGAAAACAAATGCTATAATTTCTAAAACCTATAAGACCTGTAAGCATCATCTGTCAGTCATCTATACAATTCCATGAAACAAGTGCTTTTGATGGCCTTTTACACAGCAATATGAACAATCATTTTTAGCAATTTAACCCAAGCTATTAGCTCCCTTTAGCCCCTCATGCTTCCTAAGCTGATGCTTCAAAAAATAACCATTATCCACCCACTACAGCCTGGATTTTTCTTTTTCTGCAAACACTGCCCATAATCTCACAGAGAAGTGAAGGGGAGAAATAAATAAAAAGGAATACCATAAAGCAGAGGAGAAGATGAAGATAAGCTTATCCTTTCATCTAAAAGGTTCTCTTTTTAGAAGGGGAAAAGAAAAAAGCAGAATTTAAATAAATGAGTAGGAAGAATGAATAAAGGTTCACCTTTTTTTGTTATTAAAATAATAAATAAAATTACTATTGCAAGACTAGTGTCTAACAATACATTATGTAAATCAAAACTATAAATTATTTTTATTCAATAAAAGATTATTTTAGATGTTCAGAGTTTCGCATATTATAGGTTCTGTTAAACATTTGTAGAACAATGAATTTAAATTACTCTACTAAATTTATAAAAATTAAAAAAAAAAAAAAAAAAAAAAAAAAATCATGATGCCATCAAGCACAACAGTTACACTTTGATCACGACACCCAGAAACAGTCCCACTGCAACCAGACTGCAATTTGAAATCTTTGTTGATTCAAACAAAGCCAAAGCTATTGCATGAGTACAAAGTTCTCATAGCTTAGCAACTTTTAGTAGGCGTCCATTAAATATTTCAGCTACCACCAATTGCATGAAGGGGAGATGGGGTCAATTTCTTTGCACTGAAGCAGCTTCTAAAGCTTTTGAAGAAATCATGAAAGAATGGTTGAAGCTCCTCTTTGATAAAAACCAGATTTTTCTAAGGTGTTTGAAGCATCACACTAAATCAAGAAGACCATCCAAGTGCTTATTTTAGTGAGAAACAAAATGAGGCTAGAAAAAAAAAATTCTCTGTGACTAGGAATTCTATCAAATTATTGAAGAGTTTGTTTGATATTATGACTAGGCTCTCAAATAAATCAAGTCCCAAAAGAATTTGAATAATTTTCCTGTGAATTGGGTTGCATACTTGCAAGAAGATTCTTTTGAAATCAAGCATAGAACTGGAATTGACAATAATGCAGCAGATGCACTTAGTCAAGTGATGCTAATTCTTACTTCTCTGGCTGTCCAAGTTGCAAGTTTCAAGTAATTCGAGAAACATATCATTTGGTTCCTTTGCCTATTCAGACTCATTGTAATGGTTTTTTAGAGAATATCATTCTAATGTTGATGCAAATGCTTTTGGCCAGCATATTCTTGATTAAGCTTTATAATCTTCTTTTGATTTTCTTGCAGCAGGAAATTGTGAGATTTTTATCTTTTTATGAAGCAGCAGTAATTTGTAATTTCCTGCTTTGCTGAACAAGCTGTCTGCAAGTCTAGCAGTATTTTTATTTTGAAGTCTTATTCTAAGTTTGTGTTGGTTTAAGCTAACATTAATCTGATTAGTTTTCTTTGGGAGTCCAAATCCTTAAAATTTTACTGTCAGTTTCAGTCTATAAACTCCAGATTTTCAACCAATAAATTTATTGCAGCTGTTGTTTCTTGGCCCATGTAATGTAATTTGACCTCAAGAATAATGCCTGAGAAATTCAAAATATAAAGCTTAGAAACAAACTTTTTTTGCCTAATTTTCTCTATTCCTATCACAGCCACCCAAAAGTTAGCCTCATTATCTATTTTGAGTTTCTATCTATTCCTAGGGGTAAAGTTGACACAAAATCAGTCCTAGAGACAAGTCTCCAAGCACCCTGTATCAGGATCCCTGAAAGGACACGGACAGTGAAAATCCTATAGCCCTGTTAGCAGCAGAGGGAAGAGGCAAGGATGGGAAATACTCCACATTCCAACCCCACCATTTTGCTACTCCCTGTCATTACTAAATATGTTACAAAATCCTATGGAAAAAAGAGCTGTTAAGCACACTTGTTGGAAGAATTACCTTGAATTTATAATCTCGGCAAGCAGGCCCATTGTTATGCCAAAGAAAAGTGGATGACTACGAAGTTCTCTTTGCCAACCTTTCGGAACATCCTTTCCCTCTATCAGTTGTTCATCTGATTTTGATTGAACATCTGCAAATCCATTGCCAGCTATGTTATCTGAATTGTAACGATGTAACGGAAAGACAAGATTTAACTGTCTACACAGAGAAGAGTTTGAGAAGAGAGCCAAAATTTATTATACTTTTAAATAGATAATACCAAATTAAGATTCGCAAAGACAAACAAAAATTACATTACATCTTTTACAATTACCAATTATCATCTTCAATAACCAGCATAAAGTTTCAATTTAGATTGAAATAAAAAATTAAGGCGATATTATGAATTTTATACAAGACATTAATATAATCAGTTGGTTGTTCATAAAACCATTATCTATTGGCGATTGAAGCACCATTTCTTATAATTCTTTGTATCACCATGTCAAATTGAAAATTGTAGAAACTCCATAGACCTTGAGACTATTAGGCCAAAAGATATTAATGGCCATGTAAGTGGAGTTGAAACCTCGCATTGCACAAAACAAATTAGCTTGTGCTAAGGCCCAAACTACTCCATATATGTTTCACTTTATATTCCTATACTTTGCCCATATGGGATTATATTTTCCAACACTCCCCCTCAAGTGTAACTAGACCTGAATCAATTATCACTTGCCAAAAATGAGTTGACTCTTGGAAGCCCATCATAAACACACCTAGGCCTACTTTTTGAGTCCCTAGGTCAATGGGTCTAGACTCCTCTGCTAGCCCAAACTCCAGGTCTTCAAATACAAACCCAAGATCATTTGGCTGTTAAGCTATCTTCAGCTCTAATACAATGTAGAAACTCTATAAGCCTCAAGAGTGTTGGGCCAATTAATATCAATGGCCATATAAGTAGGGTTAGAACCTCATATTGCACAAAACCAATTGACTTGTGCTAAGACGCAATCTACTACACATATATTCCACTTTATATTCCTATACTTTTCCCATGTGGGATTACATTTTCCAAAAAAATAAATAAATAAATAGAAAATTGAATATGTACTATTCCTTTACAGAATTATATTCCCACAGAACGCACAGTTCTCTAAACATGTATGAACATTATTATTAAAAGGAAAATGAAGGTAGCAGAAAGCACGGTTTGGAATAGGAAAAAGAACCACGGCGGCGCTCAGCGTTGTAAAGGTAAAAAGACTTGGCACACACCACCATTCTGTGTGCCAAAATTCCAACTAAATGAGACCATCATATAATCATTTGTCATTCAGTAGCACAATCTGGGGTCAGAAAATAGAATAAACATGAAGCACAAATTCCAACCATTCTTCCCATCACCATGCTATGCTAATAACATAATCTACTTAACAGTCAAATATTTCCTTTGATGAGACCATAAAGTACCCTCAGCTTTGCTTGCAAGTTTCTAAACATTCAATTAGAAGATGAAAATGCAATAAAATGAGGTAAAAGCTGAAGCTCTAAATGCAGATACCTTAGAAGTAACAAAAAGAAAGCCAGAGCCAGTATGATAAGATGGGATGACTTTGCCTCATAATTAACAGTTTGATATCTCCATTTGGAAAAAAAAAAAAAGGAGCGAACCGAATATAACTTATCACTTGACCAATCTCCCAATCCTCATTCAGTGGCAAAATTTGGAGTGGAGTAATAAGATAGAAGATACAGGACAAGTTTTCTTGAAAACTTAGAAAATACAGGATAAGTTTCCTTGAAAATTTACACTTTCATCCAAACTTCTCTTTGAACTGAGTTCACAAAGTTGAGATCCACTATCTATGCTAAATACCAACTTCATGAAATTGGTTCCCAACCTAGAAACAAGATTTCCCAATCATTTGGGGCAGTCCTGTCTTTTCTGTATTTCTTCCCTTATGTTACCTCTTTTGATCACTCAGGCATTCATAATCTTTGAGAAGACTTAAAGGGATCAAATTATAAGGATCAAATTTCTTATTCAATTATGGTTATAAAGCCAAAACTCACCTGGTGCAACTGAAAAATCATTGATGGAATCAAACAGGTCTTTTCCATCAACAGTGAAACCCCAACGATTTGGTGCAGGACCAGCAATGTATGCACATGCTCTCTCATCTGTATCCTTCAAGAATACCTAGTTAAATGCAAAAATGTTTTGAGTGCCATATCATCAAAATTAAGAGTACCAGCCAAATAAATTTTGCAAAATCCAAAGGAAAATAAAACCTGTACTAGGCAACACAGTAAACAGTGCAAACAAGCCAACCTAGCACAAGCTTATAGCTACCTGCTTTCAGGCCAGGCCGTATCACAATCATGCAGAGCTCAAGATTGGCTTAATTTTGATACTCCATAAGACAAAAAACAAGATTTGGTCTTGGCCAAGATTAAGAACAGTCCACAAAACCAAAAGCACCAAAAATGACAGTGGAAAGTCAAAGATTGAAAAGGGTAGCACATAAAATTAAAATAATGTTTTCACCCCTCTAGAAAGATTTAAATTTTTAATATATTCCTGAATACAATTCAAAGAGACAAAATGAAAATCCGAGAAAGGGTGAATTTTGTGGATCACGTAGAGCCAGTCCTCACTTTAAATGAGTGAAATTCATGATCGTTTATGAGTTCATCCAAAAGTGGAAATACTATCTATCTTCAGTCAAGCCACTGATTGCTGGCTCAGACTCTTTTCTTAAACAAGTCTTGCCAAGCCTCAATTACAAACAGTTCTAAGCAAAGCCATTAGAACAGTGGCTCATTGGCAACCCTACTAACCTTAAATTTTATATGCATAACAGGTTACAAATCCAATTTCCAGATATGATAAAAGCAAGTTACAATAAAAATAGCTTTAATTCTCACTTGTTGAAACTGTAGATCAGAAGGGGATGGTCGAAACAAGACTGGACTGAATTCCCGTTCTCCGTTGGAACCTCTAGTTGCTTTAACTGTGCCCAGGTAATCAATTATACAAGATTCAATCTCCTCCTCTGAGAAGTCCCCAACAATACTTACCTGAAGAATAGACATGCACCCTTTACAAGAAGCCTTCAATCCAAAAGCAAATGAATATCCAGAGTTGAATGTTATTATTTATATACCTCCATGTTACCACCTACAAACTGATTCATCACTGCGTCCTTTACAGATTCCAATGTTAAATTTTGTAATGATTGCGGTGTTGGTTCAACAAATCGCTCATCACCATTCAGCATTGCCATCATGAGTTTGTGAGCAGTTGCACGTTCCAAGCTTTTGGGAATGGATCGGTAGTATGACAAATATAATTGCCTTGCTCTATCAAATGCATCATCCAGCCAAACACTATGCTGAAACTCAGAAAGATCAACATTTAGTTGACAGTACAATAATACCAGTATATGTCATAATGAAATGAGGCAACCAACCAACAAAGGCCTAAACAAGTGAACAAGACATCAGAAAAGAAAGCCCAATGTTTTTACAGATTGGCCTGTGGGCTGATGAGCAGGTTACCTCAAGCACCATATGAAGTAGCTCAAATGCTGCTCGCATTCCATTGTCCCGTAAAGTAAAACGGAACTCCATACAAATGAATTCCTCTGTTGACTCCAAAGAGCAATTTATCAGGTGATTCACACAAAAAAGTTCTACCTGATGAAGCACGTTGCAAGCATGTGAGAAGATACTATCAATAAAAGGATGAAAACTATGAACTAAATAAGAGTTCCCAGTGTTAAAGACTCTTTAAAGTACTACCTGGCAACATGCACTATAATTTGCAACTAACATAACAAAAGGATGCGGTGATGAAGGCACCACCAACTATATGCCATGCTTTGAAATCATGAACACATTCTATTACTGTGCATAACAAATTAAGTTTTAAGTATGATTCCATCTGCTTTTTAGTTGTTCAAACCCAAATCTCACAAGGGACCAGTATCATCCCACCATATATAATTACACTTAACATCAACTCATTCTAATATCATCTTATTTCTATTTTTATGCACTTTTATTTTACTAAAATTCATCAACAAATCATTGACAGATTGTATCCACATTCTTAGTAGCATAATACATGCATCTTCTGTACAAATATTTTGGCAGATTTCATAATCATTCAATCTGTCTTGCCCTGACTTGAGCTGCAAAACGTTACTTATGATAGTTAATTCATGCAGAAAAAACAGAAGCTGTGCTTCCAACCTTCTCCATTGCAAGAAAGGAGTCCAGGATATTGCATGATGTGATTCTAATAAATTCTCTCTTAATCTTATCTCTTCACAGATTCAACATTCATTCCTTTTTCTACGTAGGATGTTGCAAGACTTCCTGATTCATCTATCCAAATGGACTTCTATTGCATCCTTTGGAAGTATTTACTTAACCACATTCTCCTCTCTCAGCAGGTAGTTTTGCAGCTCATCTATGTTTGTAATTTCCATTCTTGTTTCTTTTGAAAAACAGAAAAAGAAGACTATCATGGATTTTCTTAAATCACAACCAGGCTGAAGTTTTGTTTAAACCAAATTTCCCGTGTCACATGCAAGAATACTGTTTAAAATAACATAAGATAAGATTTGAACTTTTGGAATCGAAAAGAAGAAAATAACAGATCAAGAAGTAAACCATAATCGAAAATGAACAAGTTCATTACGTAGGGATTTTAGATTTAATGATTGAATTCTTAACCCATGCTTTATTTTACTCTTCTTTTTCCCCATGTTAGTTCAGGTGGCTCAAAACATCCGGGTAATTTTATAAATTATTACATATATCTACCAATGGCCAGCAGGCCATCATAAAATAAAAACATAAAAGTTAGTTAAGGACTAATTAATTAAATTGAAATATAATCTTGAAAACTTTTGTAAGAACTATTTTGCAAACTATACAGAAAGGGTACCGCTGATAGTTAACACAAAACAAAGCTGTGCTAGGAATACCTTTTATTGCATGGAAGTATCTACACAATATTTTCCAAAGAAAATACTGTAAGAGAAAATGCTTTATTTGTTACTGTTTGATTGCAATTCTGAAAACCCATGGAAATTTTTTCTTGGCCTTTAGAGAATATAGGAAGACTGCTTTTCCTAGTCAATAAAAGTTTAGACTACAACAGCTTAATATTTTTCTGTTTGTACTTTGTAGTCAAATAGGAGAGAAAAACAAATAAAAATAGTAAATAGCGGGTTTCCCAATGACCTGCAACCACAGTGAATCGCTAGCAATGGCGAGATAATCTACCTTAGTTGGTGATCTAATGGCTACACATATTTTCCTTGAAAACGGCTTAGTTTTCCCTTAAACTGTAAAACAGTGTTCTGTAGACCTATTTTCCTATGTGCACCAAACATTGGAAAATGCAGAAAATATTTCCCAATCTTCCACAAAAAAACAACCAAAGGCAAAATATCACCACTTTAGTTAAAACGTTGCGTTGCACTGGAATGTTCTAGGCAGTAATATGTGGATTAAATAAGAGGCTAGGAATAGATGATCCTTCATGTGAGAAAGATTGTGCACAAAAGATGCAGTACTTACTTGGTGATCAATTTTAGATTACGACAAATCTTTTTTATTAATTTACTTCAAAGGATAATAAAACATTAAATAAATCTTAACACTGCAAGAACCAGTCCACTTGCATTACCTATTTATCAGAATCTTACAATCATACATGCACCTTTTTTTTCTGTCTTTTTTTTTTTTTTTTTTTTTTTGAAGGCTTAATCTTTCATGTGTTTCTGACATGGAATTTTTTTTTCCCCAATAAAAAAAGGATTAAAGAACAACCTTTATCAGGTAAGATTTTATATCTTAACTTATCTGTAAATAGCATTTGGACTTTAAATGTACTTATTCAACATCCTGGTGATGAGTAACAATTCAATTTATGACGTAACTGTTAAATCATCAATTGACCCCTTGATAAAAAAAAGTAAATAAATAAATAAAATATTTTTCTATGAGTGCACATTTTACATTTATTTAAAACTTTCAGACACTTATTCCTGTTGCAATCTCACCATTTCAATGGTTCTCTTTTCCTCTTTCATCTTGGATTGCTACTAGTGTTACAGATATTCAATTGTGCTATTGGTATTTGGGACTATTTTTTAACAGTTTTTTCCTGCATTATGGTGTCAGTTTTTTCCTGCATTATGGTCTCTAAACAGCATATCGTTGAACTGATAGGTACCCAACAAAATCCTCTTGCATACACGAGAAATACAATCTAGTGCAATTAGATAAAAAAACTGAATGTCAAATGGCCGAGGAATAAAGCTTATTCTACCTGCTCCCTGGAGAAGTTGCCAACACGACCTCCCTCACTGAGAGTCCGAACACCCACAATAACAGCTCCTTTCGACTCGGAACTTTCAGCAGCTCGCCCTCCACCAACTATAAGCCGCATTACACCTCCCCGTGATTCACTTCTTGAAATCTGTAAGATAATGCAGCACATGTGTCTATAATATTTAAAAATTAAATGGAGGAAGATAGGAGCCATTCCCAGCATATATCCATTAACAGAAGAGAAAAAAAAAAGGCATATGAACTGCTCAAATCTCTTGTCTAGTAATATGTTACAAATAACAGTGTGTAAATGCCATACATAGAGATTATTGGGGTTTGACTTCAGACACATTTAGAAATAAATTTTTTTAATTATAAAGGGGCAAAAAGGTGTCACATTGCATGTAAACTAAATTCTCTGCCTCACTGCCTGGTTGAGTGCCTGCCCCATGCTACATGAGATTAGGGGGGTTCAAACTCTAACAGCTCTCCCATCAAGATTTTCCCATATGTCAAAGGAGGTCTACCTAACCAAGGCATGCCCTTGTGATGAATATTATTATATGATCCAACATGTTATTTCTTTGATTTGTTTGATTGTAGTGATTAAAATAAGAGTAAATGCGACATAAATGTCTAAACTTATTCTCCTTTTCTATCAAATATCATATTATAATAATGGGAAACAAAAATTAAGTTGAAGAAATACAGAAATACGCAGCAGCAGCTCAGTAATGAGTTCTTGATAAAGTAGAATGAATGAGATTAAAAACAAATGCTGGACATGTTTAATAAACCAACAGAACATGAAAATAACTCAGCTTAATTATATATGTGAACAGACTTGTTTGCTGGTTATTTATGTTTCTCTAATTACTTTCTAAAGTTTTAGTTTTGTTCATTGTTTATTTGATAAACAAGTGTTGTTAGACATCGATCATCAACTAAAACGGGTGACAGTATTCAGCGTAATGAGTAGACACATGTCGGACATCTTTGGGACAGAATTTTTGCTGGTAGTAAACACTGATTGGCCGGTAGATTTTGGAGTGTTTGCTGTTGATTAATTTCAAGGAACTCCAAGAAGAAGAGATAAGCTCTTTAAAGTTGCACAGGGTTCTTTTCAAGAGTAATTTTTGTAATTTTCATTACTCCAAGACAAGAAGGCGTTCATTGCTTCCTCGTGATGTTTTGTTTTTGGAACTCATAGGGGTTTCTAAAGCAGAGAAGTCACAAGATTGGAATGCTCATTTGTTTTGAGATGGTTTCCCTATCATAACAAAGCACTCTATTTTTCATTTGCTATTATTGCAATTTCCTTTATTATTTAGAAAAGAAAATTCTGCACTTCAATGCATAAACACAGGAAAACAAAATCCAATTGCATATTAAGGAACCTCATAATAAAGTAAGCCAATATCATTCTAGTTAGTTGGCAACCCAAATAGAAATATAAGCTTTACCTTGTAATTTACGGCAATTCCATTTGAAAGACGACATTGAGTAATTCCTGTTTCCGGGTCATGTAATTTCGTGACATTTACTCCTGGAAGTAAAGGCACAAAGGAAGGTTGGCGTTGTGATCTTAACTCTTCTAACTGTGACGAAGATATCAATTCTTTTGGCACTTCAAGCTACACGCACAAATGAAAATATTAACTCAAAATGACATTAATTCAATATTTGACCTTGACCACTTGAGTTAAAAATGGAAGACAGGCAAGGTTTTAAAGGAAACCTCTGGCTCAGCCTCAATTGGTTCCTCCAATCCTGATTTCATGGCAGCTGTTATCTCACTTGGAGATATCTTGAACTCAGTTTCGCCCACTCCGTCAATATGCACTTTATTTGGAACACATGCAACAATGGCTGCAGGAAGTGGTGCACTGGGTTTTCCGAAATCTGAAATAAATTCTAATACCTTGGCACCAATAGAATTAACCTACGCCACAAAAATGTAGAACAATAAGGAATGTATAGAACCAAGTTGACAACACAAATACAGATCAAAAACAAAATAGTGATGAGGGATTCTTCACTTCACAAGAAAAAAATAAAAAGTTCCTATAAAACAAAGTAATTTTTCCCATCCAGGAGAAACACTGTATTCATGACCTATTTTTAAATAGTTCCAATGAGGAATTGTCAATTCACAAATCCAGGAGATGCAAGATAAGAAATCAAAGCATTTGGTAGAGCAGCCCATAATTAGCCTCAACCGAGGGATGATGTGTGCATTTTTATCTTGAAGTTCTTAGAATATGAAATGCTACATGCAAACAGATCCTTCTTTGGGATTGTCTTCTGTAACCTGCAATGAATTTTTCTTTTCATTTCATTTCCCTCTGTTCTCTGTATTTATTTTTTGGTCTTCTATTTCCCATTGACTTTCTTTGCTGCACACACACTCTTTCATAAATTTACTAGTTACCAGAGTTTTATAAGGAAAATATAAAATATACCTATTTTTTTAAAGAACAGGAAAATATTGAAATACAGGATGTCAACTCATCTCAAGCAACACAAAATCAATAAAAATAGTCATGAAAATCCTAAAACCCTTTCAAAAATGCCAGCAAGGAAGATGCAAGACCGCTATTGTTTGAAGCAATACTGTAAGCATAGTTTTAATCACAGTAGTTACATAATAGCATAGTTTGTCCCATTTTTGGCCCACTATTCCAGTATATGCTGCTTCAGACCAGTAAGAATCAAGCGTGAAAAGGCTATTACGGCAATTACACCCTATTACAGGCTTTTACTCTTTGCCGTTATAATATATAACCCTCTCTTTCCTCAAGTTGTTGGCAGGAAACATCTTTATTTCAAAACCCAACTAGCTTTTTTAGCAGGGAAAATGCACTTCCTGGCTTCTCTTTCTTCATTTCTACTTCAATTTAGACTTGATTCCACCACTAGATTCAAAAACAAATTTCATCAACTAGATCTCTCTGAGATATTTTTTACTCCATAACTTGATTCTAAAGTCATTCAATGAATAACTTAACTTCAACAAATTTGTTTTCAGTTTCTATTACGAAATGAGGCAATTTATGCATTGAAATAACATTTGTTGCATCTTTTAGTTAATTCTTCCAATACAATGAATTGAGTCATTTTACTAATATAATAACAACGACAATGACAATCATGCTAAAATCAATGGTGAATTCAAAAAATTTAGTCAGTGGGAGCAATGTACGTGCATAAATATATACACACAAAAAATAATTAAATTGAATACAATACATATATTGTACAAATAAACATAGGTGTAGAACCATTGATAGTATTCAAAACTTTAACAAGAATATATAGTATACTTAAAACAATTATAAAAAAAAATTATACTTAAAATAAATAAATTTACCAAATCTAGTTAATTTTTTTTCCTCTAATTTTTGTTAATATTCTAATCAAATCAAAATAATATTTTAAGTAAACTAAATATAATAAATAAATAATGTAAAATTACATGGCTATAAGGCAATTAACACTAGTCAGTGGGAGAATTTCACTGGGAGCAATATTACCATCCTCTTACATATACCGAAGGATTTCCATGGGGCAGTGGCCCCCATGGTGAATCCACCACTAGCTAAACAATAACAAACACCCATCATACCAAGACAAGATAAGAGGCAATTTAAAGAGTCATTTACATAAGATTCAAATGCATGAAATTGTCCCTCCCTAGATTCCAACATTTGCATAGCATAAAAAATAGGTTTAACTAAAATGAAAAATTTTTGTTCTTGTTGACACAGAACCGAGTAAATGAAATCAAGACAGCTGATAAGCAAGGTCATTATAAATGAAAATTACCTCTTCAAGAGATACTGTCCCAGCAACAGCAACCAAACTCTCATGGCCCTGTCTTTGATCCATCACAGTATGACCCAGTGCATCACTCTCCATAATAAATTCCAGATTATCAACAGAAGACACATTATCAATCATAGCTGCAAGATGTTCACTATCTTTTAGAAGTGCATCCATGTAGCGAGTTAATTCACCCTTTGTAACACCATATTCTTTAAGCCTCCGGACCTGCAGTTATCAAAGAATAAAGGACACTTGGCAACCAGGAAAGAAATGAAAAGGAAAAAGATTCGCAAAATCATCAAGGAAAGTAAACAGCATTGGACAAAAGACAATTTTCACAGTGGCAACTACTAATGTAATTTCACCACATAATGCCCCTTTTTCCATTGTTAGCAAATAAAGACGAACACACACACACACACACACACAAAAGACGAATTTATATCTCAAGCACAGCCAAGAACATCACAAAGACCTAATGGAATAAAACTAGGATTTTCCTTGTCTAGATAGAAGGAGAATTTAAATACAATAAAAGCAGATTATAACCACAAAAGGGTAACAAAATATTCTCCTAAATGTTAACAAATGCAAAAGAGAGGTACCAGGCAATCTCAACCCACAAAAATTGTTAAGAAAAAATATGATCTCTAAAATTCTTGGCAATCATATATACAAAACAGAGACCATATACTAAACAAAAAATAAATAGCATATCAAGTTCAGACTTGTTGCCTTCTTGTCCTTGCCAAAACACCAAAGCTAAATTTTAATAACTTTTCTAAACTTGCCAATGAAACATGCCAGCATGACAAATTCTATGAAGAGAACTTCGTTTACTGTGTTAGTGGAGACAGCAAAAAAGCAAAAAAGGGCAAACCTCTTGAACAGCAACTTTGATTGCATTCTGCCAATTCTTGGGCTCTGCAGTTACTGTAAGAGTTGTAACAGTGCATCCTTCCCTTCCAGAATCACTATGATCCAATTCAATTGAGGTGAACGGTGGATTTGAACTCTGAAAATTTCCACAATTAGCAAACATTCAAAGCACTGACCAGTCTAGATGATATAAACTTAAAACAAACAGGTAGCAATGCAACAAAATAAAAGCTATCTGAAAAATTCATAAAAATTTGATATCAACTACAAACGTTAATTTGCTATTGCATATTAATTTCCATCTAGATCATTGAGATGCATAAATACAAGAAAGCAGAATCCTATCAGTAATAATCAGCTGAAATCTCAAGCACTGTGACCAAACAGTCATCATTATTCATAATCTGAGTCAAACAGCAGATTCAACTCTTGAATGATTAGTAAAACCTTCAAAGCACTAACCAAACTGGATTATGAGGACTTAAACACATAAACAGCAATCTAACAAGCAGTTACATTTAGCAACCTTCTACTATATCACAAAGCAGTCTTCATAATTCATAAATGTTTGATTTCAGATTACAATTGTCATTGTCTATTAATTCTCATTGAGATAAAAATGAGAGGACGTAAGATTCTGTAAGTAATAAGATCAGCTGAAATCTCAAGCATTGTCGACCAAATAATCATTATCATCATTCATAATATTGAGTCCTCCCATTGAAAATGTGAAGAAATGATAAGCAATGACCAAACAACCATAATGGAAAAGCAGTAGAACAGAGTAGAACTTACAATTAAACAACAGTCAGTTACCAGTTAAACCAATCACAGACAAAATGACAATAAATAAGGGCACAAACAATTTCTTTGAAATAAATGTAGAAACTAAACCATACGATCATACACCTTGTATCGTGTATTAATGCGAAAATGCAATGCAGACAGAAATATTCTCTTCATCAAAACATTACGCAAGTCACCATATGTCTGGACCTTGTTTACTGGAATCTGCAGCAAAATCAACAGAACAATACCCGAAAACAATGTTAAACACTAAAACGAAAGGAATCAAAACCTAGTCAGCAGCTAATAAAACTGAAGTTATACAAGAAAGATAATGTGCCTTGAATAAACAATAGATTTACCTTGCAGAACATATTAATTAAGAAATTTTGAAGCAACTCATGCTGAAAAATCTGTGGTGGCTTCATAGGTACATTGCTTCCAGGGAGAGACCAGTTATGCTGCACAGGTGGACGAACTGCATGCCTTTCCTTTTTCCAGATTTTAGGTTGATCTACAGAGCTAGAAGACTTATCTGTGGATGAACCTCCAGGCAGCCCAACGGAGAGCTTGGGAACAAGAAAACTAGCCATTGCACCAAAGGCACTAGGATTAGGAGAAGAAGCTGGCTCGTTTTCAAGGCCAGTTTGTCCAAAGACAGTCTGCATAATAATGAATGAGCTGTAATCCTTAGTTTTTCTTGGAAAGCAGAGAAATTACTAAACTACACATAAGTCTTCTATGTATTATAGTTAGTTTGCGGCATACTTCAATCTGGTGAACTGTCTTTGAGATGTTATCAATGTCACCAACAATGTACAAGGTTGCATTTGCAGGGAAATACCATCGCTCATGGAATTTCCTAATTTTATCTGCATCCCACTTCTTAATCTGCTCTTCTAATCCAATAGGGAACCTTTTACTCAGCTTGTTTTCAGAATGCAGATGTTGTAACAACTGTATTCAAAAGAAAAGAAATCCTTTTAAAAATAATGATATTAACCAGCAACATTAAAACATTGACCATCATAAGAAACTCAGATTTACCTGGCAATCTACACGATACTCTATTGTATTCATCATCTGTAATTCTGAAAGAATAGCACGCCGTTCTTTTTCAACTCTAGAAGAAAGGAATTTTGGGTGGAACGCAATCTGTCCTCATGAAACATACATGCAGACAAGACAAACCAAATGTCACACTGTCCTCATCAAACATACAGACAAGGCAAACCAAATGTCACACGCTTAACTTAAAAGTTCATGAAATAAAGCACAAATGATGCCTATGCAATCTGTTTTTTCTATTAATGAATTATTTTATCATATCAGGACATGCATCTAAAACGAATAGCAAAGTTCTTGTCCGTACCTCATTCAAGGCATCCAGTACAGATGAAAGTAGATCACCATCAGCATCCTGACAAAAACATCACATTTCTCACCAATAAAAATTAGCCAAACTACAAATTCAAAAAATAAGCAAAAGAAAGCAACATGTGAACTAGATTCACTCATACTGCAAATAGGCATGACTCTATATATACTGAATTTTGTACTTAATAACACTTAACACATAAACCGAGACTGTTTAGGGAGACACAAGGTAGATTTACTCCATTTCCATGCAATCCTGTTTAACCTATGTGATACAAATCTTTATTCTAAAATATTGCTTTTGTATTGTAACCATATTGGATGGTATAACTCTCTAGAGACTCGACAAAAGTTATCCCAAATATAATTTTTAATTTGTAACATTTTTAATGCCTCATGCAACTTAATGCCACACATAGGGCAAACCCAACAATTTAGATACTTCTTTTAACCCTAAATATAGCATATAACTTCTCTTAATATGAAAAAAAAAAAATTAATATGGTGCAATGGATGTGATAAATTTTCAAAACTTCACTCTCGCAGGGGAAACCATTTCATGAAAATTCAGCATAAAATAAGTGATGCAATTGTGTAAACAAACACAGCCACACATATATATGTAGTAGCATATATGAGAGAAAAAAGTTAGCTACATCCCATATTTTGTATTCCTACACAGGTAATATGGTGCTAAACTTATCCTTGCCACATATGCCAAATGAATCTAATATAAATTATTTTTTTATATTTCTCCTCCATGGCACAGATTCCACAGAATGAGGTAATTAGTTCCAATATTTTCCTGTTTAATCATTTTCCAACCCCATTTAAGGCTGCCACCAATTAACAAGGTAAAAATCACTTAAAAAGCACATGTAGAAATAAAACATCCCAGAGCTCAAAGCAGACCAAAAAAAATGATAGAGAACATAAAAACAGAAATTAAATTCAGGTTCTTTTCTTTCTTCCTTCCTTTCTTTCTTTCTTTTTTTTTTATATAATATGATAGTTGGGGGGGAGTGGGGATTTGAGTTCACAAGACCCTCTTTATAGAAGTTTCAACTACCAACCAAGCTATGCATTGGCCACAAAACTAGAACTTATATCCATGCAGGAAATATAGACACAATCAAAGACAATTACCCAATGTAACAATTTCCAAAAGAACGAAAAAAAAAAAAAAAGTGAATAACAAACCTTTGCAGTAGTTGGTGAATGGATGTGGAAAACAGTATGGTGGAAATCAGTGTAAGCATTAGATCGGGCGCCTGTCCCAAGAAGTTTCTCACGTTTCTTGCTTCCAAGGAATGCAACATGTTCAATCATATGTGCAATCCCTTGCTCATCATCTTCCTCGTCAATTGATCCCACATGAACTTCCATGTGTGCTTCAAACCTATATTAGCAAAATAATTTTCTAGTTTATGCAAGGGACAGACAAGAACACAGAGAGTGAAAATTGTCCCATCTATATGATGAGACACGTCATCTAATTACATACCATACACTGAACAAATCCTCAAGCATATCATAAGTAAATCTTTTCACTCTACTCTTTTCAAATTCAAGTGGCAAATTTTTTCTCCAAGTATATTTATCTTTCCAATTAAACACACACACATCATGCATCAAATCCATTTTAGAAAGTCTGACTAATTGCAAATGAAGCAATAAGAAGCTGTAATATCCTTTGATGAACTAAAAGAGGATGTCATTGAATATGCGTGTTGTACCGTTCAACTGTTAGTAATTCAAAATGATCATGAACATTATTACTCATATGGTTTTATTCAAGTTAATTCATGTTAGTTGGTCTTTGGCAAAAAAAAAAAAATAGAGTATAATAATGATAGCTGGTAACAACCCCGAAACTGTCTACACTTCATAACATTAACTTTCTCCCTGATAAATCCTGAAGTGCACGAATATACGACAAGCTTTTATTGGTTGTGTATTTGGCATAGGAAGCTTTGGAGGGCTGATTATAAAGAGTGAATTTCAGGTTTATATGGAGACTAGAATGGGTGGGAAACTATAAGCAGAAGGTTGAGGAGTGTAAATAAGAGGGTTGAGATGTAAAGAGTTGTGGGTGTTTTTGGAGCTGTGAACAGTGATTGTGAATAGTAAACGGATGAACAATAATACGAATAGAAAATTAAAGAAAATAGTTTAAGCTTTACACCTAAACTTCCTTGGGAATCAAACCTAAGGTCCCATGGCATCACACCAAGGGTTGAATTGCATCACACCACTTGAAATAGCATAATTGCTGGTTTTTTTATTCAATCACAAAACTGAATTAAAAGTATCACAATGCCAGGTTTTTATAGATTTAAAATAACTCCTAAACCTTTAAGTAAAGGACTTCCAAACTAGTTCTCATCTTATAAGGATTTGGACTCCTAAAACAAACTAAAAAGGAATAAATTCTTCTTAAACCAACAGAGACTCAAAATAAGACTTAAAACTGAAGATAATGACTCCTAATGAAATAGGGAAAGATTTTCCAGCAAAGCTGAAAATTACAAAATTGCCCCTATCAGCTGCATTTATTTAAATATACCTATAATTATAACTCAAGATAGGCTGAAATTACTTTCTAATTTCTCCAATAGATCCCACATTAAATATAGCCCATAATTCTAAGCTTGGGTCCTTGAACTTGAAGTTTCTTGTTTCCTATTCTCAGTCAATATTTGACATGTGCCATGTCTAAACTTCGTTACTTATCAATAGCATGTATAAAAACAAAGGCTAATCACTTACTAAATCACAACAACAATGCAAAAAATTCAACCATTAGACTACCAATCAGCATCTAATGCTCTTCATGATCCTACTTTATTAACATGTGACCTAAACAGGGGAAAGCATGTACAGACAAGCATCTTGAAATAACAGAGAAAAATACAGTCTCTGAATGATCTCACAGGAAGAAATGCTAGAACAACATATCAAATTTCAAAATAACTGTCATTGAGGGGATGGGTTACTTATCACAAGAAAGAGAGAACTTCATTGGTGAGGAATCAACTAAGAAACAAGAATCTTTGTATTTTTATATACTATAAAGAAATAAAATCACTGTGTTATGAACCTTGAGAGAACCACACTTCCAAAAGCTAGCTCAAGGAGTTGAAGAGCCCTAAGTCAATATTAACCCCACATTGAAATCTCATACTTTCAATGTGGGATTCACCAAGTCCCATACCTTGGCCAACTAATATCCTAGCATTTCCCCGTAGTTGAACACACGACATCATCAATGGCTCTTACTCCTACTAACAGTAGCCCGGCTTGGATTATTTTTTCTTGAGGCTTCCGGTAATTTTAATCTGGCCTACAAGGTACCCCTTTTCCGAGTCTCAGGCTGTCCCATGCGTGCGTTGGCTCTAATACCAATTGTTATGAATCTTAGGAGAACCACAGCCCAAAATCTAGCTCAATTGGTTGGAGAGCCCAAAGTCCATATTTAACCCCACATTGAAATCCCATACTTTCAATGTGAGATTCACCAAGTCCAATACCTTGGCCAACTAAGATCACAACACGCTAAAACTCAGCTTTTATCCTATAGTTTTTGTCTCTGACAAATCTCATCATTAGATCTTCCTATTGCAAATAAAACTTAAAACCATGTTGGCAAGAATATTTAATCATGAATGCAATTAACATTCAATGTTTGGGGAGTTCTCACTTGAATTATTATATTAAATTTTCTACAGATATATATAGAAGTATTTTCTAGTTTGGAAATTCCCATAGCTTGCTAGGGGTTATTCAACAAGTTGCAAGAATATATAAAAACTGAATGCAGCATATAACAGTTATGTCAGCAAGTTGTGCATCAAGCATTTGGTTTTTATCATGCAATGCACCTATCTTACATAACTATAATCCCAAAATCCTATAAAACATGATTGCGCTGGAAGCATAAGCCATAAAGAAATGCACAAGTCATACCTATTTGGGGGAACTTTATTTGGTAATATAAGATAACGGAGGCCATTCTTCAACTGCCCCCGATACAACTTTGGGTGAGATGGAAGTTCAGTACTTAAAAATTCAGCTAATCTTGCTCTTGCTAATTCAGGATATAATAAATCTGAATCTTGTCTCTCAAGAATACCATCCGGACAGGCTGTACTTGCTGCATGTGGCTCATTTGGACCCACAGATGCATATGGAACATGAACATGCTTCACCTGAAAATTAGACAGACTATAATCAGCTCAACAGAACATATTTCTATGCTTACAAAGTCTAAAATGAGGCATGCACAAATTACATGACAAGTATAGGGAAAAGATGGGTGTCCATTGGAATTATTCCTTCAGAGCTGCCATACTTAATAGGCATAAGAATTTACGTAGTTCAAATGCTAAACACTTCAATTGCCATATTGCATCATGGTTTATGCACTCTTTAAAGAGAATGAAAAAGCAAAACTAGGCTCGGGCTTTACTTAAAGAGGAATTTAAGCTTAAGATGGTACACTGAAACCACTTTCAAAAACAAATTTAGCTAAGCTTGAGCTCAACTCAATACGAATTGGTTTAAATAGGCTACAAGCATCCAAGCCAGACCTTTCATTTTTGCTAATTGATACCCTAATTAATATAGATATAAAGGGGAAGTAATAGCTCATCATCCTCCGTGGAAACTAAATTTAAAAAAAAAAAAAAGGTGGTAGTAAAAGAACACACTACTCTAAATGTCAAAATTGCTCATGGATAAACAAAACAATAAGGAAATAACAGTTGTTCAGTACAACAAAGCAACAAAAAGGAAGTCAGAGCAGTTAACTAACAGAAGTAGCATGTCCAGGCAAACGAAAAGAAGATTTGTCAACAAAAGCTCCGGGAATAGCTCTTGTGATCCTCCTAGAATGATTTCGATGGAGGTTTAGGCAGCAAGAAACGCAATTATATTGTTGTGAAAAAGATGCCTTAGTCAGTGTTTCACAAAGCAAAGAACTAGGACGTTTCCAAACATTACTCTTCTTCTTCTTTTTAATACAAGTGCCTGATCCTCTTCCTCGATTAACAACCTCATGTGGCCATCTTCAAATCCAAAAAAAAGAAAAGAAAAACCTCATAATCAGACAAACAAACAAAAATTCATAAATTTAATACTATGAACAAAGAGAATGGAATGAACCAATAAATAAACATACATTTGAGGCTTGGAATTGAATTGAACCAAAGAATTAGACAATCTTGGAAAACGAAGTTGCTGTATCGGGTTGACCCGACGGTTTCTTGAAAAACCGTCATCTCTTGGACTGAAACATGAACGGATTTGAGGGACAGTCGTCATCAAAAGAGAGGTTGAACCGGCGGCCGTTGAACTTGTTGTAGACATTGTTCCATTCATATCAATCAAATTATTAAGGTTTTGTTTGGCAAAATAAACGAAACCGAAGAGAGAAAACTTTCTGACTCACTTAATAGTTTCTCTCAACAAAATTCGATTGATTGATTTGAGCCCTCTCTCTCTTTATCCCTTTCAGCGAGTTTTCTTTTTTTTTTTTTCCTTTCGGCCTTATTTTTCGATTGTCGTCAAAATATCAATAAGCCGACTTCCCTCAATTGTGTAATTCAGATTTTTTTTTTTTTTGGCATTTTTTGTGGTGAAGAGCTAAATAATTTTCCTTTGACGGTTCGGCGGCGTAAAGCGAAAATTCGCCGCTATCATATTTTTTTAAATAGAAAGAGTGACTAATAATAACGAATATTTTAAATAATTAGGAATCGCAATGGGGCGGATTAAAGTGGACGAATATTTTATGAATGATCGGAGTAAAAGGGAGACAGGATAAATCGGATTTAAGACGGATGTGAAGCGGAGACGAAGATCTCCATTTATAATTTTTTTATAATTTTATTAATGTTAAAACTTCATAATTTATATATTTTAGCAAAATGTTATACAAATTTATATTAAATTTTATATATTATTAATTAATATTTAAAAATAATAATATAATTAAATACTTAATGATATAATTTTAAAGAAAACTAATAAATTTTTATATATATGAAATATGAGATTATAATAAAAAATATATATATATATGTTAATTTTATGCAATCGATATGGCGATTGGGGCAGAGAGACACAATCCCAAATTCCCCGTTGGATTCGAGGCGGAGCTTAGTTTCCCATCAGGGCAAGTCGGGTTTTGCCATCCTTATAAATCATAGAATTAAATTTGACTTAATTCAACAAACACATGCACAAAAAAAATTTAAATGGAAGAATGAGTGATTCATTATTTAAACTTCATTTGAGTTGAGAGATTTTTAAATTTATAAATTTAATAAAATCTATAAATTTAAATTCATAAATTATGAAATTCATAGATTTTAAAAATTTTATTGTTTGAATTGATTATAAAATCAATTAATTATTAGGGATAATCTTGAAATAAAAAAAAATTATCACAATCCCACTTAAGAGGTGAGAAATAGTGGATTTTAGACTTTCTCACCTAAGAAATGAGAAATTAAAACCTTCAAAAATAAAAGATTTTTATGATGAAAAATTTTTCAAAATTCATAGATTTTAACTATCTTTTGAATTGCCAAACGTTGGATTTAGACTAAACCCATAAATTTTCTAAAATCTCTCATTTAAAATCTCTCATATCAAACGATACCTTAAATATTATTATAAAAATGAGTTTTTATCTGAATTTCATTGATAGTATTGACAAAATAATTATATATAATATTTAAATTGTATTTGGCACATTAACAATAAATATATTTCACTCGGTAGTTATATTAAGCCACAAATAGATTTCATTGTCGTTTGATTATAATTTTAAATATAAACTCAAACTTCTCATAGTTCTTATAACATAAGATAAATAAATTCCCATAAAAAAATAAAAAAAAAAAAAAAGACAAGCAAACTTATATCAAGGAAGACACAACAAAAGACTCATAACATATCATCAATAAAATTAACAAACAATTAAGAAAAATAAATCTAATGTAAGATTCTAAATAGAATTTCAACCAAATAAAATCATATTCATTGCTGGAAGATTTTGATTTATCTCTAGATATTAAAATCTTAGCAATCATGAGATCTTCTTCCATTCATATTTGATTTGTCATCTGTTAATCTAAATTTATTACTTAAAAACATAAGAGGTTTTATTATTAAATCTATAAATTCTTATCAACTTATGCAAATAAGATGGAGATATGATTTTGTTATTTATTATAACTGAAATAAGAAAACTACAAGGGAAAAAAAAATATAGAGAACAAAAAGTTGAAGTTGGCTACCGTCAATTGAAAGATAAGCAGTTGACAGTAACCAAAGAGATAATCAAAGAGAGGTCTCTATAGCGGTGGCTAAGTTTTTTTTCCAATAAAATTTAAAAAGAAGTTTAAAAATTAACTTATAGTAAAAATATCTCATAGTAAAAATATCTCGTAAAAGTTTTCCTATACCTATCCATGTTAATAACTTAAAAAATTATCTAAAACTTTTAATTAATAATACTCAATTCATAATTAATAAAAGATATAAAATTTGGGGAGAGATGAATGGCAGATGAAGATTAGAGCGAAAAAATATTAGTTTATTTTAATTATATAATATTATTTGATTCAATAACTAATGAAATTTAATTAATCCAACTAAAACCTTTGCCCTGATGACTAGTTTTAATTAAATCTAATGCAATAATCTATCATTCTTTTACCAAATGATTTTTCTTTTTAGATAAATGCATTTAGCTACTCATATTGATAAATATTACACGTAAAATCGAGTTCATAGAAGGCCTCTTGGAGCATCTTTCACCCAAATTAATTCATTTTTTTACTGAGAACAGAAACACGCAAACTAGTGAGCGACATCATTGGCTAAACGAAAGAAAAGAAAAAGAAACAACTTCAAAAGATAGACTAAACTCTAATCAATCTTGAATCTCATTCTCATGGTAAACATCCTGAGAAATTGTTCCAAGCAGAGTTCCTATACATAGGGGTGGGCAAAATAGAACCAAAATCGAAAAATTGAACAAAACTAACTAGTTCGTTCGGTTCGATTTTATAAAAAATTCAGTTTCAATTGAACAAACCAAAGACATATATATATATATATATATATATAATATATATATATATATATATATATATATATATATATATATATATATATATATATATATATAAGATGAATATGTATATATATGTAGGTATGTATGTTTATATGTATGTATATATATACATATACATCTATATATTTGTAATGTATGTATGTATAAATGTATTTGTATGTATATGCATATGTACGGATG